>MTSC01000030.1:0-373225 GCA_002368545.1 Ramichloridium luteum | reverse complement strand
CCGTGAAGCGCGCCGCGTCGTCCTGCGGCCGCGCGGCCGTGGCGTCGGCGCGCGGCACCGTCATCCGGTCGAGGATCGCTTCGGCCAGGCTTTTCGATTCGTCCCGCGACAGCGGTTCCGTGCGGCCGGAGAGGGTCGCGCGCAGGAGGTCGCTGGCGACGAGGCGTTTCAGCGTCTCGAAGGCGACGCCCGGCGGGGCGGCGGTCGCGGGCGGCCAGACGCTGCCGGTCGTGAAGGAGGTCGCCGAAGTCGCGGAAATGCCGGTATGGGGAGTCGAAGCGGTCGGCGGCATGCCGGGTTTCTGGTGTTGGTGATATTGGGCCTGGTGATGCTGCAGCCGGCCATCGGCGCTGTGCACGCTCTGGGGCGTCGGGATCTGCGGCGTGTGGACGGCGAAACCGCTCTGCGGCGTCAGCATCTGCGGGGTCTGCATGCTCACGCCGGCGCCGCTGCCGCCGGCGGCGGGGGGACCCATGTGCGCGGAATGCATCGTGAGGCCGCTCTGGGGGGTGAGCATCTGGGGCGTTTGCGCGGCGGTCGCGAACATGACCCGGGAGGGATCGTCCGAGTCGCTGCGGGTTTCGCTCTCTTTGCGCTGCCCATTCACGAGCACCACCGGCCCGCCGGTGTGCTTGGGCACCTGCAGCGAAGGCAGGCGCGGCCGGCCTCCGCCTTCGCTGGCGGCGCTCATGGGCGTCGGCGTCATGGTCGCCGGCTCGGCGGCCCGCGGCGACGGGATCTCAATCGTCGTCGTGCCTGCGACGCGCTCGACGGCGCTCGAAGGCTGGCTGCCACTCGGCTTGTCGTTCGCTGGGTCGGCGGGGAAGGTGCCGAAGGGACCGTCCTGCACATTGCGATTCGCCGGCGGCCGCCCGCGGGGCTTCACGCCCGAGGCAGGTCCGGACGACCACGCGCTCGAGACGGCCGGGCCATTTCGCTTGCGCTTGCGACTCGAGGACGGCGTGACGGCCGACTTCGGCTCGTCGAAGGCACTCTCCGGCCGTGCGGAGAGCGGATGGGGGGTCGTCGGATGCGGCGTCGAAGGGGTGGCGGCGTGCGAGTTGAACGTCCACCGACTCGGCCCGGCCGGGGTGACGGCGGACGTGGGCGCCTGTGCTCGGGTGGTCGCCCATGGGGCGAAGCTCGAGGGCGTGACGGCGGATGCGATCGCCCACGGGTCATGGTAGTTGTCGGGGTGCGCGCTGGACGGGACTGCCGAGTTCGGGATGGCAGAGCCCAGCAGGCCATCGCCGTACCGAGGTGGCTTGCTGCCGGGCGATAAATTCTCGTCCGGGTCGAGGTCGGAGTTGCGCCGGCGACCGCGCTTGGGCCGGAAGGACGGGTCGAGCGCGCGCAGCGCCGTGTCGGCATTCGGCAGCACGCCCGCGCGGCCGCCGGCCGGATACGGATCGCTCGGGGGCGGGATGTTGTCGAAGTAGGGATGCGGGTTGCCGAGGAGGTACTCGAAGAAGGGCATGACGTGCAGGGCGACCATCCAGCGCTTCAGGCGGACCATGTACTGGGAGATCTTCTGGTCGGACTGCTGCTTCGAGGAGTCCGGCGGGTCGACGCCGAGGTGCAGCGCGACCTGGTTCCACGACTCGAGCTCCTTGTTGTTGTACTGCCGGATGAGCTCGAACAGGCGGGAGACCTCGAAGTCCTTGCCTTCGCTCTTCGGCATCGTCGTGACGAAGGCCTGGCGCAGCGCCGTCGTGTCGACGTCGAGCGGGAACTGCGGGTTGCAGTACAGGATGAACTCGACGAAGGCGTCCGGCAGCGTCTCCGGCGTCACGGTCCGCGCGGGCAGGGCCCGGTCCGGCGGGCGGTACCCGGACGCCGGCGTCGGGGTCACGCTGCGCGGCCGCGGCGACGTCGCGCTCGGCGGCGGCATCGCCATGGCGCCGGCGTCGCCGGAGGGCTGGCGCGCGTGCGGGCTCGGCCGGCCGCTCACCGGGCGCGGCGCGCTCGTCGGGCGGAGATGATGCGGTTGCGACGCGGCATGCGCGTGGTCGAGGCCGTAGTCGGGCGAGCTGGAGCGCGTCGCGACGGCGCCGGGCTGGGACGCGTACGGGGACGAGTTGGCTGCGGTCGGCGGCGGGGCATGACTGGCGGTGCTGTTGTTATTGCTGCTGTGGGCGGGCGCCGGTGGTTGCGGTGGGTATTCGGCAGCACCGCCGCCGTGACGGGCACTGGGCCTCTGATCCTGCATGCCGCGCGCGAGAGCTGGGCTGCTGAGGGAGCGTGAGACGAGGACGGAGACGCGAGCGTCTCATATTCCCCCGGGCGAGGATGAGGTGAAGAAGGGATCCGGGATGAATGAGGCTCGCAGCTGACGGCCGACCGTTATGCTGGCTGCATGGATGTGCGGTGGCAGTGATGTGCTACCGGGACGGCGTGAGACAAAAACAACCCCGGCGACCACGACTTCTGCTGGTGGTGGTGGTGGTGGTGGTGGTGCTGCTGCTGCTGCTCCTGCTCACGGTGTCTTCCGCGAGCGAGGAAGAAGAGTGTGGGAAACCCGACACGAGGCGAGATATTGGGGGCTGCTTGCCGTGATCTTCCTGGCGTGCCTGGCTGGGGGGGAATTTGGTCGCGATTCCCGGACCTTTTTGCCTGCGTTCGAAGGCGGGCAAATAAGTTCCGCTCGTTTTGGGGGCAATTTTCAACGCTTCAGGGGCATTTTGGGGCCTCATGCGCCCTCTCCCTCAGCACGGCAGGAGGCAAAATGGAAGCAAACCAGAAGGTCCGCGGGCGGGCGCGCACGGGGCCCGACGGGTGCCAGGTGGGCCCTTCCCGTCCCTCCCGCGTCTGCCACCTGCCGGGGCGGTCCGAGCGTCACGCCTTTGCGAGCGGATCTTGGCCGCTGATTGGTGGCAGGCAGAAGCCGCCAGCGCGCGATCCTGCGATACCTGCGGCCAGTCCGCGCCCGAAATAGAACCGCCCGGGCGACTGTCAAAGTCGACGAGGCCCGAAAGAAGCTTCTTCTTCGGCCAGCACGAGAAGGGGCAGATGGGCGGGGGACGAAAATAAATCTCCCTCATCGCGAGACGACGACCGCCGCGGATCTGGCGACCGGACAGCTCTTGGCGGCCCGGCGACACGAAGGACGGCGATGAATCGCGCTGCCA
This sequence comes from Ramichloridium luteum, assembly GCA_002368545.1. Classification (NCBI taxonomy): domain Eukaryota; kingdom Fungi; phylum Ascomycota; class Dothideomycetes; order Mycosphaerellales; family Dissoconiaceae; genus Ramichloridium; species Ramichloridium luteum. Next base: position 370,097 of record MTSC01000030.1, on the reverse strand, counting down.
GGGCGGCCATCAGGACCTTGCAGCGGTGTGTCGCGGTGTGTGTTGTGTGCGCGCGCACCGTCCGTCTCGTCTCGTCGTGGATGAACGTCGTATACAGATACGAAGCTGGACCGTGATGAATGTGACGGGAGGATGAGCATGTCTCACTTTGGTGGACCACCGGTTGCGTGCAGAGGACGCAGCAGCAACAGCAGCGAACAGCAGCAAGCACATGATTGCGACCGTCCACCCGGTCCCGCCAGGACCACGATCACATCATGATCATCCTGCGATTCTCAGCTCACGGCCAGCATCCTCCACTTCGTGCTCACGTGCAGGCTCACGACGACGGCCGGGCAGACAATAGCGCCTAAATTCGCGCGCCGGCGATCGACCAGCAGGTCGGCCTCTTTCGGGGCCGCGTTCGGCGGCAAACCACTCCCGAATGCGTCGCAATTTGCCCGCAATGGGAACTAAAATAATCTCTTGCATTACTTCCATTTTCCCCGAGCGCGTCAGTCATTCTCTGCGAACGTCACCGCTGTACGGCTTGCGAAACAGCAAGGAAATCTAAGAATATCTCCCCTCCCTCTGCATACCTCCCTACCTACCTCCAACCTCGTAGACGGGTTTTCCCCCCTAATGCATGCCCAACCAAGATGACCTGAACCCCCCCCCGCGGACCTGCCCGCCTGCAAGGCCCGCTCCCGCGCACGCGCGAGTGTTTGGGATGAGCACACTCACACCCTCACACCCACCCCCCCAGCAAGCTTGACGCTGCTCAAGATTTCTGTGCACAGGAAAGGGCCAGGCCCGGGCAGGGCTGAGTGAGTGAGCACGGGAGAGGGGCAATGGTGGGACGGAGGGGTGAATCGAACAAAAGTGCACACGGCTGGTCACCATCACGACGGAGACGGGTCTGGACGGGCGAACGACGATGCAGGTTCTGCGGTGGGCCAGCACGCCCCTCCCCCCAAACCCCAAAAGTCCGGCGTGCAGGTGCTTGCGCGCGACGGCGTAGTGGCGGCATGGCACACCCGCGGGGCCTTTTCCTTCCATGCAAGCATCGGGCCCCGCGAGCCGGAATCGTCCCTTCGGCGGGATGCATTCGCTCCGAGGTGTGTGCCGTGTTCGGAGGAGAAGACCGTACCGTTGGTGGTGCAGCAGCGACGTTCCCAAATCCGCCCGCCGGGGTGCGCTCGCGTGGAGTCGGTCGGGGCGCTTCCCGGGCTCGCGGGCGCTCCGCAGGATTTCACGCCAGCAGGCGGTGGTATGGTATGGTGTGATGCGATGCATGATTCTTGTGACGAGACGACCGTCGGGGATGGGGATTTTGCCCAGCCATACCGACCGAGGGATATCGGGTTGGGTGAGGGTCCTGCCGACAGGAAACTCCGTATGAGGAGTTGGAGCCGATGCTCGTCGAATTGTCAGTCAGTCAATGACCATGGTATGCTTCACGCGTTCAACAAGGTGTTCATAGGAACGATTCCTCTGGCTTGAGTGGGAGCCGTCGGTTCTCGTGCTCACGATCAGGTGGGGCCGAAGTCTATTGTCCGCCCCACAACCTCACATCGCCAACAGCATAACGCGACGCTCTCTCATCATTGTGCTTCTATCAGGTCACCGTGAGAGGATCTGGCGATGCCACTCGATCTGGACACCCATCGCGCGGCACTTTCCCTCAGGGGATCGTGACTGCCGAAGCGTCTCCAATCCTCGCGGGGCGTTGCGCCCTCACTGTGGAGCCGCAACCATGGCCTCCTGCCTTGCTCCTCTCTGCTCAGCGTCGCTCCCGAGAACATCTGCGCGACTTCTATCATGAGAGCCATCCAGCTGGCCGCAATGGAGCTTCCATCTGACGGCGCTCAGACGCACACGTCTGATTTGCTGCGCTCGTTCCAGAACCGCGTGAGTCGTATAGATCGGTATCGCTTCCGCGCCACGTGATCGCCATGGAATATCTACATATCGATATCTTGATTTTTCCTTCGATTAATGATCAGCCGGCGACAGCGTTTCACTCTCTCGGCATCAATGAAAGCAAGTCATTGAAGAGGCATCTTCGATGCATCGAAATCCGCCCTGACAGCACTCCAGCGACTTGTCTCCTGCCAACTCCACACGAGCTCCACAAAAGATATCAAGCAACCATGACCCCGCCGCAACCGTTCAAATCCACCTGGCACGACACGCCGGCGCGATGGGACCGGAGCCGCCGGGCGGCCCCGCCAGGCGTGTCGTCGGTGGTGCTGGCGTGGATCGGCGCCGAGCTGGTCATCGAGGACCACGGCCTGCGTCATCGCCACGGCGGGCGGAAGAGCGGGAATTATGGCAAGCAGACCCGCCTCTGGGATCGGCTGTTCGGCACGATGGTCGAGCGCGTGGAGGTGCAGGCGTCGAATGTGGATGATGTGCATCCGGTGCGGATGCCGCTGTCTTGATGCGGTTGTGCATGGGAGGGAGAGACTCCGGGTCGGTGCACACGGGGGATCTCGTTCGAGGAACAATTCTCGGTCCGAACCGATGCTCTGAGCTCAGACAGGGATTCCCGGGTTTGGCAATCTATACGGATCGAGATTCGCCGTGCAGTGTGACTCCGGGAACGTCGTGGAGGAGCTCACAATCCACCAAGACATCACCACCCAGTCGTGCACGCCCTTCAGAGGTACTCGTTTAGTGATCCACCCCTGATCACTAATCACCCGTGCAGCCACGAGCGACCATGAGGAATAAATACCAGAGCATAGTCAAAAGAAGCAGACTCGAACCACTTTCAAGCAAAACAAAGCGATCATCGATCCTCGAGGACGCAACCCTTCAGGACCCCGAAGCCATCCGTCCAAGCCCGCCCGAGAGCTTCCCACGCCCCAAACCAACCATGCCGCACTGGGTCATCTACCACACCCCGGACACCTTCACGGACCCGGCCCACCGCCGCGCCTTCGTCGCCGCCATCACGGCCGCCTACGCGCGCGCCGGCCTGCCGGCCTTCTACGTCGTCGTCAACTTCCTGCCGCAGGCCGCCGCCGACTTCTGGGTCGGCGGGGCGCCCGTCGCGGACCCGCGCTCCCCACAGCAAAAGCCGTACGTGCGCATCACGATCGCGCACATCGCGATCCACGCGGCGCAGGCCGGCGCGGCGCACGCCCGCATCGCCGGCTGGCTGGACGCCATCATCGAGCCGCACCTCGCCGGCCGCGGGTGGGGGTATGAGTATCATGCGGTCGAGACGCCGCGCGCGCTGTGGAAGATCGACGGGCTGATCCCGCCGCCGCATGGCAGTGCGGAGGAGAAGCGGTGGGCGGAGGAGGGGAGGGCGGAGGAGTATAAGGGTGCGAAGTTGTGAGGTGGGCAATGCGGCGGCGGGACGAGTTGGGTAATGGATTTTAGCAGTCGTGAACCAGTTCTGATCATGTTCAATCGATCCCGCGCGACGTTGAATGCGATTGTGGATCGCGGCGGGTCATTTCTTGTATACTGAGCACATTTGGGGCTCAATGAATTCAACGATCGAACGAGAATGAAGGATACTCAACGATAGATATGTCTGCAAATTCAACACTCAAAGCCAACGAGCGGTCAACCCTGTCAACTCGCATCAGGAAACGTCGACCCGATCGCTCCCCACGACAACACCATCGGATTCCACCGATCCGGGAACTTCTCCACCATCCTCTGCACGACCGCATCCGGCTTCCTGCCCGTCTCCTGCAACGCACGCTCGAATTCCTGAATATACCGCTTCGTCTCCGCCAGGTGCCAGACGCCATCCATCTCATCCGGCCGGCGATGGCCCGGCACGACGTACCGCGGCTCCAGCGCCGCCACCTGGTCGACCGCCGCGATCCATTCCCGCCGCGCTTCCGCCGTGCGCGCCTCGAGCAGCATCTGGTGCACGGTGCCGTAGACGACGTCGCCGCAGACGGCCAGCCGCAGGTCCGGCTGCCAGAGGACCGTGCTGCTGTGCGTGTCCGAGTGGCCGCATTCGATGATGTGGAAGGCGAACCGGGGGGTGTGGGGGTGTGCGGTTCCAATGGCGAACGAGCCTTCATGGCTCCCGTTGCTGCTCGATGCCACTGCCGTCGGGATGACCGTCTGGGGCGCGTAGAGCTGGTCTTGCCCGAAGAACTTCACCCAGGTGTCCGTGTAGTACGGCTCTGCGAGCTGCTGCTTGATGTGCTCGACCGTGCCGGCGCTCGCGACGGGCTGAGCATCCGGGAAGGCTTGCAGGAGCTGCGGCAGGCCGAGGAAGTGGTCGGCGTGGCCGTGCGTGATGTAGATGTAGCGCAGGCGGCGACCCGGCGCGACGGATTGGATCCAGGCGATGAGGGTCTCATTCTGGCGGATCGTGATGGCGGTATCGACGAGCACGGCCTCGTCGGCGGAGTAGATCAGCGTGCAGGTCTCGGGCGACCAGACGGCGTCCGCGGTGCCACTGATGTGGTCAACGACGGGAGCCTGGCTCACGACGTGGACTGAGACGTGGAGGTCGGCCATGGTTTGGGATCTTGCAGCACTTCAAGCTGTGTATGATTGGGACAAGAAGGATAGAGTATGATTCTGACGGAGGATTTACCTCACGACAGCTCGCCTTTATAGATGATATTGGGAATGGCACCATCGCTTCGACTTACAGCAGAGATGGACTTTCATCCAGCGACTTGCGTCGATAATGGCCCCATCCACCATTATCACGAGTCCGTAAGCCATTTGAATATGGGTCCGATTGGCCAAGATCATCAAAGCTGCTGCTGAGTATGCATCGATTACTGATATCGAATCAGTGTGTCGATGTGAAGTCATACTCCCACTTTCCGAATCGGGTAATTTGGATGCTTGTGCGTGCTTACGCAGTAGCTTCAGGTAAGGCATTACTGATTACTATCCGGGTCCTCTTGGGCCGCTCCTGTAGACTCGGCTGTATGGCGACGGAGACCGCTACATGCTCACAGTGAGTGGGTCTGGGTCCGGTCCAACGACCTTTTCGTTGTTCATCAGATGCATAAGCTGAACAGATTCTTGACGACTCCGGCTACACGATCTGTGATTCTGCAGTCGTAACAGGGTGCTCGGGCAATGATCGTAACAATGATAGCCGGACGTGGCTCCACCAAGAGCACCGCCGGTCGACACACAAATTCAATGTCGTACTCGAATATATATGGGATGGGGAGTTCGTCTAGTGCACGATTTTGATGGTCTTTGGATCGAACTTGCACGAATCAAGAATATTGGATGATTTTGGAAAGGCGGGTCAGCAAGATCTCCGGCCGTCTATCTGGATAATTTGACGGATCAAAGATTCCGATTGTCTGCGTGTCTGCCTCGGAATCTCGACATCTCATACCAGGCACAAATCAAACGGTTTCGTAACTCAATGCCGGCCTCAGGCCACGTGAATATTGAACCACGGCAGAAGAGCCCTTCTCTGCAGACTACACTACAGTACCTGTCGCCGATCTTCGGCGAATGCGACAATCTCTGAGGCCTCGAAATAGCCGTTGTTTCCAGTCCAAGCGCAACTGTCATGTGCGCACATGCATTTTCAGCAGCTGCAGGTCGAGCAGCAGATCGGCGGACGAGCAGTGCAATTGACCAGACGTGCCAGACCGTCGCGAAAGCGACGCAAGGGAAAAATGCCTAGGGATCGCGGCATCGGCAGTGATCCCGTGCCTTTCCCCTTCCGTAATTCTCCGTGACGTCGCCCAAGCAGCTGTGGCTTCACGCGCGCAGGTGCAAGCAGCTGGCAGCAGCACTACCGAACGGCCGAGGTAGTGGTGGGGGCAGACTGGCGCCGCCCGTCATATGCCAAACCACCCGAATGACCTAACGTGTGCGAGATATGCCTTGGGTCTAAACATCCAACATCATCGAGCTCGACGCCGTCATAGAAGCTTTTTTTTTCCTTGTGTTTCCTCTCCCTCAGCTCTTCCATCTCGCTCGCGAGCACATAGCAACGGCTCCACGCAATTCACAACCATCGCAAACATGTCGCAACAGGTACTACCGCCTCACCACCCCATCAACGTCGTTTCCGGCCACGACGACTGATCCTCTCCTGCAGCAAGTCGCCCAGTCCCCGGCTCAGGCCGCCGCCAGCGCGACCGTCACCGAGCAGCAGAGCGACAATGTCGCCCACGCCCTGGCTGGCGCCGGTGGTGGTCTTCTGTCCATGGCCTTGACGTGAGTCGCGAAACCCGAACCCTTTCCGGAGGTCGTGAAAAGAGATGAGAAAGAGGTGGGAATGAGGGTGCAATGGCGGCGGAGGCGGAAGCAGAGGCGTAGAGAAGACGCGAGACTGATTTGGTGTTTCCACTCCCACAGCTACCCCTTGATCACCCTCTCGACGCGCGCGCAGGTCGAGAAGAAGAAGGCGCACTCGGGCACCCTGGCCGCGGCCAAGAAGATCATCGACCGTGAGGGCGTCGCTGGCCTGTACGCCGGCCTGGACAGCGCGCTGTTCGGCATCTCCGTCACCAACTTCGTCTACTACTACTGTACGTGAAGCCCTTCCGTCCTTTGATCGGTGTTCCTCCATGGCCCGGCCGACCCACTGACCATTCGACCTAGGGTACGAGTGGTCCCGCTCGTTCTTCCAGAGCACGACCGGCAAGTCGCGCCTCAGCACCATCGAGTCCATGGCCGCGGGCGCGCTCGCCGGCAGCGCGACCGTGCTGCTGACGAACCCCATCTGGGTCGTCAACACGCGCATGACGGCGCGCGAGAACGAGGCCAAGGAGTCGCTGCCCGGCGCCCCCAAGGCCGCGGCGCCCGGCACGATCGCGACCTTCCTGAAGATCGTGCGCGAGGACGGCGTGCTGCGCCTCTTCGCCGGCGTGCTGCCGGCCCTCGTGCTCGTCATCAACCCGATCCTGCAGTACACCATCTTCGAGCAGCTGAAGCAGGCGATCGAGAAGCGCCGCAAGGTCTCCGCGTGGGACTCCTTCCTGATCGGCGCGCTCGGCAAGCTGGCCGCGACCTCCATCACCTACCCCTACATCACCGTCAAGTCGCGCGCGCACGTCGCCGCCAAGGGCGGCGAGAAGATCGGCATGACCGCCACCCTGCAGAAGATCTACCGCGAGGAGGGCCTCGGCGGTCTGTATGGTGGCATCGGCCCCAAGGTCTCGCAGTCCGTCATCACGGCCGCGTTCCTGTTCTACTTCAAGGATGCGCTCTATGACATGACCGTCAAGGCCCGCGGCTCCCTGGCCGCCAAGAAGGCATAGATTGCTCTCTGAAGCAGAATTGACTGTCAAAATTGTTGCCCTCGACCAGTGAAGCAATTTGTCCTTCAGTAAGCATACGAGCCGGACGGACTGCGATGGGCTTCAATTGTAATGCGACACCAACCTCGACGATCAAGAGCGGATGTTCAGCCATCGATGGTCAAGTGGCATCAAAAGCAGAATTGGACGCCTCTTTGGTGTCGCAAAGGATCACCCAGGAAGGATCGAAGAATCAAAGAAAAGGAATGGCCCGAACGAGAAGATCGATATGTTGAATTTGTTGTTTTTCCCCAGCCAACCAATTAAGCGATTACCATGTACGATGTTATACTACCTGAAGGAAAAGACTGTAAGAGTCGAGATGACAAGAGGAAGAGATTACCCAAATAACACCTATCAAAAACAACAATGCCATAATTCACCCCCTTTATCGACTCGCTTGGGAATTCTTGGGCGACTTAAAGTGTCCCGACAACGCGTGCTGATTTGCAGTTCTTCCATCAGGCACCACAAGCCATGCCTTGACATGGAGTCGATCCACAGCACCGATGCGAGCCCGTCCCCAACGAACCATTCAATACCCAAATGGATGCTGTCTCGTCCTGAAAGGCTGTAGGACTAGGCTGATGATCTCCTCATTGTTAGCATACTATATGACTGTCTAATGTGACATGCAAAGAAAATTCTGCGCGCTGGCGTGACTGGTTAATGCCGTCCAAAAATTTTGGTCGTACACAGTGGCTTGCTGAGCTGCAGTGCTGTCTGGTGGAGGGTCCGCGGTCGGAGCTCTGGCCCTCGAACCAAACCCTAACATTACGCTGAACCTTGCCCTGTATCTCCGCGCGCGCGTGCTCCGTAAAATTTACGGGCATTCAGCGCAGCGCGAATTTCTGAAGTCCCCCGAAATTCTGGTTCACTACTTCTTTTCATTATAGATCTTACACACCGCCATCTAGCTCTCGCAAGCGCATTGTCAACTCAGAGAATCGAGCACAAGCTGTCCATCAAAGATCTCACAGCTGTACAGTCGCAATCATGTCGCCTCCAATGGGTGGAAAGGCTGGAAAGGAGACCACGATGGCGCGGATAGTTGGCGCAGGTGAGATTGGCATTGCACGACTTCAGATAACCATCTCAGTCTCTGACCAGTCGATCTAGGAACCGCTGGTATCGCCGAGCTCATCGTCTTCCACCCCGTCGATACGATCGCCAAGCGATTGATGTCCAACCAGACGAAAGTCACCTCCGCCTCGCAATTCAACTCCGTCATCTTCAAATCGCACGCGAACGAGCCGATCGTGCGACGATTCTTCACCCTCTTCCCCGGCCTCGGCTACGCCGCCGCCTACAAGGTCCTGCAGCGGGTGTACAAGTACGGCGGGCAGCCCTTCGTGCGGGACTACCTCGACAAGCACCACCGCGAGACCTTCGATAAGCTGGGAAAGAAGAACGGCAAGGCGGTCATGCACGCGACGGCCGGCTCGCTCATCGGCATCGGCGAGATCGTGCTGCTGCCGCTCGACGTGCTGAAGATCAAGCGCCAGACCAACCCGGAGGCCTTCCGCGGCCGCGGCGTCTTCAAGATCGTGGCGGACGAAGGCTTCGGCCTGTACCGCGGCTGGGGCTGGACGGCGGCGCGCAACGCGCCGGGCTCCTTCGCGCTCTTCGGCGGCTCCGCCGCCGCGAAGCAATACCTCTTCCACCTCGAGGACTACAACTCCGCGACGTGGTTCCAGAACTTCGTCGCGTCCATCGCGGGCTCCAGCGCCTCGCTGATCGTGTCCGCGCCGCTCGACGTCGTCAAGACGCGCATCCAGAACCGCAACTTCGAGGCCAAGGAGACCGGCGTCAAGATCATCACGGATCTGCTGCGACACGAGGGTCCGACGGCGCTCTTCAAGGGCTTGGTGCCGAAGCTCCTCATGACGGGCCCCAAGCTGACCTTCTCCTTCTGGCTCGCGCAGACCCTGATCCCGGCCTTCAGCAAGGTCATGTAGAGCTGAATTTTCGCGAATGGCGTTCAAGCAAGCAATCGGGAAATGTTTCAGGGAGAGCAGGGTGTACCCTTTCTCCAGGCGCCGGGCGTTATACAGGGCGTGATCTCGGAGGCGCTGGTGGTGTTGTCAGCGACTCACAATGTATATTCCTAGGAGGATCTACTCGCATTGTGCCTTTTCTTCCATTCGGAGACAGACAGCTACATGGAAATATAATGCGATCTCAACTCGTCTTTTCGTGAGACTTTGCCATTGGAGCGATGTCATTTCCATACAAAGGTTCTTCGTACTTGCTCGGCATTCACAGTCCATTTGAGGACGTATATATTAACCATGAACTATACTACTGATTGAAGTGTCGCATGCGCCGATCTGGATTGTTCGTGAGTGCGACCCATAGTTGTCGGCGCAAACTCGGAAGCGGGATGCGCCGGCCGAACTTGCCGTTCCCCGGAGAGGAATCGCTGCTCCGCATGATCGATCTCATGCACATGCACACAAGGCTCGTCGCCCCACAGTCAAACTACCTGTTTTCTCACTCGGACGCGGGCAGCGTCGTACATTAGTCCTGACTTAGCGGCGGACGTCGCATGGTGGTGCGCGCCAGTCTGGCTCCGGCCCCCAAAGCCACGCCGGTTCCTGTGCGCACTGCTCGCAGACCTCCCGTAGTCGCCCATCGCAGGCCCTCGCCTCGTGAGACTTGCGGACGTTTCCCCGGCCCTGGATCCATGCTAGCCATCCGGCCTCCCAGGCAGGCAGGCGCGCGCGCGGGTCAGCGGGCCACCGTGGGCTCCCTCCGCCGCCGATGACTGGAGGGATCCCGGGCGAGGCTAGAGGGTGTGTGCGTAGGCGTGCAATAGTGGAAGTTTCGCGCCTCGCAAGCCGCCGACTGTGCCACCGGTTCGCGCTCTCTCTCTCGCCGCCGACGTTGCAGCGCACCCACGGCTCACGGTCGTTGGCAGGATCGCGGACTGTAGCTCTTTCCCCACATGAGCTCATTGTGTGGCGCCATCGCATGGGAGGAGGCCCTTCTTGCGAATGCTTCATCGAACGCGGCGCCAGCTGTACGCCGAGACTTCGTCGATATCATGTCACGGACATTCATGTGGTGGTGGTTAGGCCACGAGCCTGCCGCCTAATAGACAATTATTACGATCTTGTCGGATGATTGGCGAGCCCACAGTTCGATCATACTGGCACGACTGGGCGCTGCTGAGATCAGGCTAGGAATGGTATCGAGCGGTCATTGGAGGTCTCAACCCGTCCGTTCGATGGATACTACCTGTCAAGATGCGCACTGGTATGACTTTTATGTCTTTATCGATAGTATGATTTCTTTCGAAAGCGAGCTCCAAGCGTAGGCGCAACCCATCTACGTTCTCGCAAGGCTGCGACTGGAGCGCGCATTCTTACTGATGATCCAAATTCGAGCCATCACATCATGCCTTTCGGCTGGTCGGGTGGACCGTCGATCCGGGTGAGAAAGGACGAGACTGCAGCCGAAGACAGCTATGTAAGTCCACTACACCATAGCAAGCGATTTACGAGTACAGGATTGCGAAGGTATCACCACCGCGGAATAGTCTGTTGAGCACTATCAGCCACTAGAGCTCCGCGCTTCACGAACTTGAAGTCGAGGTTAGGGGACCGAGCACGGGACCACAATTCGAAGCCACTGAGTCAGGCATTCGCTGATGACGGGAGAGAGACCCTGACCTCACTATTCCGCTTTGAAGTCACGACTTTCGGCGCGTTCACGCCGCTGTGGCTTCGATCTCTGCTTCTGCTTTTTGTATCGATCAACCACCACACTCCTTTTGCGACATCGTCCACACCTCCGCGCATCCAGGGCCTTTCTTCCGAACTCTTGGACATTGCAAACGCCATTGTGACCAACCTGCGACATCGCGCCGTCGACTACGAAACATGGAACACACGGCACTTTACACGATCGGGGGTGGGATCCTCGCATTGGGCGTGGCATTGCTCCTCTTGCGACCCACGGGCCTGGTGAAATGGATTCAGCGCAAGAACTACCAATACGAGGTCACCTTCTCGCTCTACATGTTGACGCCGACCGAGAAATTCGTCTTCAGTACGTTCCACCCTTTCCCCTACCATGTCATCGCCTGCTTTCGGGCACATCTCCTCTACCACCACCGCTGCACCACGAAAGCCAGAACCGATCCGCGCCGGAACATATCTCTAACCTCTAGCCAGACTCCATCCTCTTCCTCACCGTCACCATGCTCCTCATCGCCTCGAGCCTCTACCTGCCCGACCACATCACGACGATCTCGCGGCGCACGTACTACTACTTCCTCGGCGACGCCGAGCTCTCCGTCGCCTCGAAGCAGGCCGCCGAGACGCTGTACGGCACGGCGACGCGCGCGGGGGATGCGATCCTCGATACCGCGACCGGCTGGGCGCAGACGGCGATCCAGGCCGCCATGAACCGGAGCAGCACGGCGGCGGCGGTGCAGGAGGCCGTGGCGGGTGGTGCGGGAGGAAAGTGAAGGGAAGGAGGAACGGAGGGCAAGGGAAAATGCTTGGGTCGAGCAAGGAGTTCGGGCGCTTTTGGAATATTGGACCGGCGAGTGGGCGCTCGCACGTGGCGAAAGGGGGAAATATATACATAATCAGGCTTTGCTTACAAGCCGAAGGGGCACAACCCAAATAATGATGGGGTGCCATGACGAGATAATACTTAATAACTCATTCACTGGGCCTGCCAACCCTAAAACTGAAGACTGTTTCTTCAAATCCGCCGTCCATTTTCAGATCGTCAAACTCTCCACCTCCAATCCCGACGTCTGCGCCGTCGACCGGCGACGAACCTCATAGCTCAACACCGTGTGATCGGCATAATACATCATAACCCGCCACCGCTTCTTCTCATCCGGCTGCTGTGCGGTGCCCTGGATCGGCCCCGCCGCCAGGCCCGCGAGCGGGGAGAACGGCCGGGCATCCTCGGCTTCCTGCGAGGCCAGCGGCAGGATGCGTTCGATGCGCATCGCATAGATCGGCTGGACCTCCGCGCGGGGCTCGCGGCCGAGTGCGCCTGCGATCGGGCGGTCGATCTTGGTGAGGGAGACGACGACGGCGCGGCCCTTCTGCGAGGCGAGGATGACGACGCCGAGCGAGGGCAGGTACGCGTGCAGGTTCAGCCGCTCGAAGACGTTGATGTAGGCGAGGTCGGCCTGGACGTATTGCTGGAGCGCGTTCGCGAAGCCGATCTGGACCAAAATTCCATGTCAATGGGGGATGGCGTCACCGAGGTGATACCAGAAGGAAGGCCACTTACCGTCGGAGAGGAACAAGGACTCTCGCCCGCCACGCGGCGACAGCTCGGTTGCAAGAGGAAGACGTTCCGCACCGATGCATGCAGGATCGGGCACGGCAGTTCGCCGCAGAGGTTGTTCTGCGCTTCACACAGCGGAGCACCCCATGTCCTGGGGCGCCGGAAGACGTGTCTGTAGCCGAAGTCGTCGTCCCGATCCATTGCACCGCTGAAGCGAGACATGGCGTCGTCTGCTAAAGCAGATTGTTCCTGTGGGCTGGGGTTAGGGGACAGAGATGCTTGAGAGCTGGTGGTCTGCTCGTCATTGTCGGTTGGAATCATGATGGTGTCGGCATCCTCAGCCGTGTCGTCCGATCCGATATCCCAGTCGATGGTGGTATTGGCTGGAACTGGTCTGATTGAGCGCAACCGCGAGGCTTTCTTGACGAACGTAGTCGAAGCGTCAGAGATGTTCTGCACAGTCGAGCTGATGTCCCATACAGATCCATGAACCCCGAGGCCCGGTAGCGATTGGCCATCTTCAACGCCAATGGCGGCGTTCAGCGAGCTTTGCGAGATGAAGGATCGGCTGTCGAGGAACATGATCGCCCATCCGGCATTCACGGGATCAAAGTCGCTGGTAGGATGTGAGAGGGTCGGCCGACTGAAGCGAAACTTCTGGGCGCTTTGCATGTTCTCAAGATCGATGGTCCGACAATAGCCGCTGATGTCGGTGGTCAAGAGCCACCGCGCGCCAGGGTCGTCACCGGTGTTACAGAATGCGATGTAGGGGATGTTGCAAGTGCCATTGACAACTCGGTATGTCACGTCGATTTCTCGATCACCTTCGCCAAGCTGTTCATCCGGATCGTTTGCATCGTGGTGTTCTTCGTTTTCGTTGACATTGCCATCCGGATCGACCAGCCCGAGCTTGAAGATGGTCACTTGCTGATTGTTCGCGCTCGCCGCGATGATCCGACATTGCGAATGTATGGCCAATCCCCACGCACTCTCTCCGACGTTGCGCTGAAAGATTGGGCGAACCTCGTAGGGGTCATCGATCGTCGTGTTCCCGTGCTCCGCCCGCCGATCGATGGCGTGGGCGATGTGCCGTACGAGGAACACATCGACGTCGCCATCATCTCTCGCTGCAGCGATGACCTCTTCAGTGCCCAAATATTGGACAATAAGGCTATTTATAGAATGCGGATGCCGTGGGTCGATATGACCTCTTAAGCCCGGCGCTGAGGGTTGCGAGGCAACAGTTAATGCAGGTTTCGGCGGGAGCTTTTGTGAAGGGAACGACGGCACATAGACATGGACCTGGTCGCGGTAGGCTATGAAGAACAGATTTGAGACCTGTGACAGGGCGGTCTTCCCGAAAGGGACAGTCAGCTCGAGTCTCTCAAGCTGTGAGTATCGAGTTGCTCGCCCGATGACCTACCAGATTGCAGCGCCACGCCGCGAGTGTAGGGCGATAGTCGCTTTCGGAATCGCTTTCAAGCCGGGAGGCTGCATTCTGGGTGCCGAGGATGACGACGTCGAGATCATCGGACGGCCGCTCAACCATGTTCGAATATGGTCGACTCAGGCTTGGCTGGAAACGCGTTCTTGACAAGCACTAGCTTCGGCGAACGTGGCTTGCAGGCCCAGCAGGATCATCTTCTCATCAACCCGGCACATCGACGATCCTGGTCATGGCAACATGGAGGGTGATGCCGGTTCTTGTCCGAGGCGTTCATCGAGCAGTCGTCAATATCACTTCAGCATGACCGAATTGGGTGTAGTCAGCGGCGGGACGTTTCGTCACTTGCAGACTCTTAGGGTTGCGTGGGGAGGGCAGGCGTGGAGACCTTCGTGATCTTCGATGTCGGCACTACACTTGTTCAGTAAGGAGAAGACCTACATGGTCATGAATCATATTGGTCGGCAATATCTCATTTTCCCGTGAGCTGATACTATGTTTCATCATGAAGCAACGTCGCCAACCGAAGATCGTAAGGCTTTTGAAGCAACCCACTCCTGCCGTACAATGATGATTGAGACCACCAATGCGCATTGCGCTGGGGCCGCGAACATTTGATTCACGCACTCGGTCATTACACCTGCATCGATTATGCAACCTCGGACGGTTTTCTGCACGCCCACGATGCTGCAGCCGGTCGCACAGCGGTGCGTCGGATATTCGCCGCCGCTGTGGTTATGTTACACAAACCCGGGACCCTAGCGAGCCGACGGAGCAACCACGGAATGGCTTCAATGGCTTCTCTCGCGTTCGCCTCTGTGCGTCATTCAATGCCACGATGCGCGAGGAACCACAGTTACCAGATGAGCCACCCGGATGATTTTGAAATCCCGGCGGCCCCTATTTCTGGGCCAGAAGCCTTGGGAGAGCATGGGTGACCGATGCAGCGTTCAGCGAGTGCGGACCTGGTCGATGTTGTGTGACGGTGACATGCCCGGAGGTGGAACCTGCGAACCCGGCCCGAGGTCGGTCCGCAGCTGGGTCAGAAATCCGACGAGTGCACTCTTCCTCCACGCAAGCAAGGGAAACGACTTCTCGATATTCACCAACCACCCGTCAAAGCGATGCACCCTCGCAATCTCCGCCAGCCGCCGCGCGACCCAGAACCCCCCATCGCCGTCACGCTCAAGAATACACTCTACATTCCTCGAATCCGGCTCGACGATGAACGTGCCCCAGACCCTGACGCCGTGCCGATGACACGCATTGATCCACGTTGGCGGCGGGATCGTGACGAGCTTATGCGAGAAATACACGAACGTGTCGACGCAGCGGAGGTACTCGCAGCTGTACGTTTCGGCGGGCACGATCGCGCCCTGGGCGGTTTCGGAGGGGTTGTAGCCGCCTTGGAAGTCGTGGATCAGCATTACTTTGGCTTTGCAGTCTGCTGAGCTGCCCGAAGATGCAGGCGCCGGCCGCCGAAAGAGCGGCGTGTTGGCGATTTGGATCGCATCGTGGAGGGATGGGTTCCAGGCTCGCAGCTCGGGGAAGGTCTCGAGGTATGAGAAGCCGGTTTCTCGGGTTTGTGTCGAGTGTTGGTCTGCTTCTGCTCGTGACAGAGGTGACATGGGCTGAGCTTATTTGAAGGTTTGAGGACAGGACGCATGGTGTCTTACTGTAGCATCAGACGCAGTGCATACGGCACGACGGCTGCGCGATGAACGTGAATCAAGCTCGCCGCTGATCGCTGCCGAAGCTGTGGAGCTCGGTCCGGCTCCGGCGTGGAGCGGATTTTGCTTCCCGAGAGCCCATGCTCCGGACACGATTCCTTTACGACATTCACTGAATTATTCCCCGTACGAATGTTCTGGTACTTTCCCATGTTTCCCGCCCTCTTAAGTTGTGTAAATACTGCTTGGTCTCGAGGGTGTGCTGTGCAATCCCGACAACTTCGTGGCATCTCCGCCATTACCCACCTACGTCATCCCCACTCCTATCTCGCTCGCTCCAACCCTTCCGAGCTGGCAGCCGATCAGGCCAACGGCCGCGGAAATGAAGGGCCATTCGCCGTAACCCATGGGCGGCGTGGACACCACTCGTCTTGCGGAATAGGCCAGCGCCTCCTTTGCTTTCGATGCTTTTTGATGGGCTTGACAGGCCAGAATACACAGATCGTGTTGTTCCTATATTTCCTTGCAGCGGGCGTCAGCTATTACAAAGCTGCCTTATCCGCCGAACCCGCATTTGTCTGCATCGGCAGAGCTGGATCAGATAGCCGTGGAGCATCCCTCGACCAGCGCCATTTTCGCCGGATCTTCCTCTCCGCCTGGTTCGTGAACCTACTTCCTCCAGTCTGCTTCCTGGCTCGGATTGGGGCGAGGCGGCGGTGGTGCCAACCTTGAATCCTGAAGCCGCCCGGACCCTCGTCATCCCATCGCTTTTTCCCGCCAGCGCGCGTCTCAGGTTTTGTGCCACCGGCGGCCAGCACACATAATAATAAACCATCCACGATCGCGCCCTCATCTATATCGGCCGTCAGCAACGGACGCGCGTCCACGGCCCCGCTGTGAATTGACGGCAAACTCGCTCGGTGCAGACGACAGACCGCAGTGCTCACAACTGCTGTCTCGTTCCCGCCGGAATCCGGCACCGCCAGTCCAGCTTCGTGGAGGCGCCTCCTCCTTTCGGGCCATGAGGTAGATTTGCCAGCAAGCACCGCCGTTTCCACCACTTCACCTGTGCCAGCCGCGCGTCGCTGCAGGCCAGCTCGTCAGGCCGCGGGACTTCTGGACGGGCTGCACACCCAGTCCGCGCGGCCGAGGACGAATCCGATTCGATCCCGCGAAATTTTATTGTCACGATGGACTACTTCAGCCAGGGCCCCTCGCGGCGGAGTTCGGTCACCCAGGATCAGCAACCACCGCAGGCTGCCCCGACCGGACGACGTCCGCCTGGACTGCCGTCTTACGAGAGCCTGCGAGCTCCGTCAACCATCCGTATTCGGCGGCTGCCTTCCTCCATCCTAGGCTCACCACTCTCGCGTCCCGTCAGTCACGAAGTCTCCGGGCCCGGCAGGCCAACCAGCGCAGGCTCCAATCACTCCGACGGCGGCGGTGGCGGTGGTCGACGAAGAAGCTTCTCCGCCCCTCAGCACTATGCCGGCGACGCGACGACCGCAACCGGGGAGGCAGCGCGCCTGAACGAACCGCCCCCGCATATGCCCGCCATCTCCGAAGGCTTTCCCACGACGCCCGGAGCACAGGCACGGCCAGCGACAGCTTCCGCCCACATGGGTCCCGCCGCGAGCGGCGCACCGCACAGTGCTGCGCAGCATCCTGGACGGCTCCGGGGACTGAGTAGTTCGCTGGGCCGAATGCGCAGCTACACATCTGCGACCGGCCAATCGCGGCAAATGCGACCAGCCGAGTCGGACGAGTATGACAACGATGTCATTGACCTGTTGGATCTGATCGACCCGGAAGTCCGGACGATCGGCACGCTCACCAACCTCCAGAACTCGCTCTTCGTGCCGGATCTGGGCTCGCTCGTGAACCGCCGGCCGACGTATGATTTGACCAGTCGTCGAGACCGAGCGAATTCGCGGCCGGTATCCGGCGATGGCGACCGCCGGTTTCGCCCGCGCGCCGATACCCGCGCGTCACGCATCAGCCAGCGCGCCTCACAACTCGAACCCATCCCCCAGGACCGGCTGGAATTGGACGACCTCGGCGCGCAGCATCAGCCCCCCACGGGCACGACCCGGAAGCGGCGCGTCTCCATCGGCTCGGAGCTCAGCGACTCGCGCTACGCGGTGCTGCCGCACGGCGTCAGCCTGGAGGGCTGGACCGAGGCGGACGTCGACGAGCTGAACGACCACGTGCGGCACCTGCTGCACTCGCGCCGCGAGGGGTTCAAGCGCAGCTGGCGCGGCTTCCGCAAGTACATCAGCCGGCCGCTCGGCTTGTTCGTCTTCCTGTACGCGACGTCCGTGACGCTGTTCGGCACCGCCTGGGTCTTCGCCCTGATCGGCTGGATCTACGTCGGCTCGCACGACCGCCAGGAGTACATCATCGACGTCATCGACAACGTCCTGGTGGCGCTGTTCGCGCTCATGGGCGATGGGCTCGCGCCGTTTCGGGCCGTCGACACGTACCACATGTGTTTCATCGCCCATTACCACCACCTCACCTGGCGGCTGCGGCAGGAGAAGAAGCTCCCGGCGCTCGTCGACCGCAACGACCTGCCCGACCGGCACGTCGACGCCGCCATCCTCGAAGACGCGATCGACAAGGAAGAAACCGCGGAATACTCCGTCCTGACGCCGCGCCAACAGAAGCGCCTGCAGTACCACCAGGCCAAGTTCAGCAAGAGCCACACCTTCTACAAGCCCCACGAGACCGCGACCCACCACGCCTTCCCCCTGCGCTTGCTCGTCGCCGTCGTCACGCTCCTCGACTTCCACTCCCTCTTCCAGGTCGCCCTCGGCACCTGCACCTGGTCCATCAACTACCGCGTGCGGCCGCAGGCCCTCACCGCCACCATCCTCGCGTGCTCGCTGACGTGCAACATCGTCGCCGGCATCCTGATCTCCGTCGGCGACCACAAGACCCGCAAGAAGGACGTGCTGGAGCGCATGTTCCGCCAGGCCCTGACGGAGGAAGCGCTGCGCCGCATGGCGCGCACGCGCGACCGCGGCGACGTCGCCCTGGCCGTCGATCCCACGAAAGTCGTCAGCGACGATCTCAAGGATACGCTGAAGGACGTCACGGGCACGGATGCCGCGGCGATCCAGGAGGAGCGCCGGAAGAGCGAGGGCGATGGGTTGAAGTCGTCGCCGGGGGCGTCGGGGTCGTCGCCGGAGGCGGGGCCGGAGGTGCCGCCGATGACGCTGCCGAAGGTCAAGCGGAAACCGCTGGGGGGAGGGAGTGGGCACGGATCGCCGGAGTCGGCGAGGTCGCCGCCGCCGAAGGGGAAGGATTTGGATCTGTAGGGAGGCGTTGGAGACAGGTTGGTTCTAGAACGGGTAAAGAGGAACATGGAGAGAGAGAGAAGAGAGAGAATCTGAAGTCGGGTGACGGCATAATTTTCTGAGCATGTAAACGGGAACCCTTTTTTACTTGTTTTTAATGATTGTGTGGGGAAGAACAAGACGATTCCTTAATCATCAAGGATAACAACAGAGGTCGGCTTCGGCGAGTTGCCGCTGAACCAACACTTCCATTCTTGCGCCTGTGGCTGGCTCATCGTGCTACTTCTTCAGGTGAGCAATGCGCGACCTCCAAAGTCCACATCAATATGTCTTCTTCCTTCTTCATCCACTCCTCTCGTGTCATCGGCGTCGGCCTTACCTCCTCGTCGTCCTCCTCCCGTCCCACCCCGAGCACCTCCTCCAGCACCTCATCCTCCCCCTCCGCGATGACCGCCTCCAACACGTCCTCGAAGAGCTCCTCCTCTTCCGCTTCCTGCCGCTCCACCTCCTTCCGCGTCATCACCGTCGTCCTCCTCATCGTCCGCCCCGCCGGCGCAAGGTCACAAGGTGTCTCCTACGCACTGGAACTCGTCGCGAGCGGACTGCTCGTCCCGGACGTCGTCGTCCCGGGACTGAGCCCCGAACCGCCGCCTGGCCGGCTCTTGCGCCGCTTGATCTTCTCGCCGGCTTTGCTCATGCGGCGCTCTTCTTTGCTGCTGCTCTTGTTGTTGTCGGGCTTGCTCCCACCGCCGGCGGCGCCGGCGCCAACTCTGGACTCGGAGAAGACGGCGGGCGGAGGCGCCGCGTCGGGTTTCTGCGAGGCGGTGGCTTGTGACGAGGATGATGATGATGTCGTCGTGCCGGTGGCGATGCCCCCCTTCTTCGCGCGCGCCTTGAGCAGCGCTTCCTCTTCTTCCGCCCGCCGCTTGCTGATCGCCGTCGTGGTCGCGCTGAATTTGAACGCGCCCGGCTCGCCGATTAGCGGGTTCTCGTCCGTGTACTCGTCGCCGTATTGGAGGGCCATGCGCAGGGAGTTTTCAAACAGTCGCGCATCCTGGAGGTCTTTGCTCGGCAGGGACGCCTCGGGTTGGGAGTCCGGTTGCAGGGAGGTCGAGCGGACGGATTGCAGGTCCGCGCCGGGGGCGACACTCCCCTCGCGGGACTGCGACGGCGACAGGCCCAGGTCCGGCCCGGCCCCCGTCTGCTTCCCCGCCGGGGCCGATAAGTACGTATACCCGGTCGCGGGGCTGTAGTGCGGCAGCGCGGCCGCCAGGTCGAAAAACTTCTGCATGCTCGTCGTCGCCGAGAGCAGGCGGTTGCCGACCACGTCCGCCAGGCCGGGCGCCTGGAAGACCGTCTCGCCGACGATGAAGTACGTGCCCAGCACCGTGAGCTCCCACTCGCCGTCCGCGATCACGCCGGGCGGTCGGACGTACTTGTCCGCGGGCGCGGCCCGCCGGTCTTGCTTCCGGATCGTCCAGATGCCCGTCGTCGTGGCTCCTGAGGGGTCGCTGCTGCCGGCGGGGAGCGGCTGGGGTTCGCCGACGATCAGGTATTCCACGCCGCTCGCGGCTTTGAGGGCATCCTCAAAGGCCTTGCGGTTGCGCGACATCATGTGCATCTCGAAGTTAAGGCCCGCTTGCTGCATGAACAGGCCATTCTTGGAGCTCCAGTCGAAAAAGGGCGATTCGGAGAAGTAGCGGTGGATCATGTTCTCGTCCATCGGTTGCCCGCCCTCGGAGACCCACCAGTGGATGATCTCGGGGCGCGCATAGGAGATCTCGTCCAGGGCGGCATTCGTGCCCGCCATGTTGAGACTGAGCAGCGCCGGCTGGAGTCGTCGTGAGAGTGGTTGAGGGTTGATTGTCCTTTGCTTGTGGGTCTTGACTGGCGTTGCTGAAATTCTTGAACTACTCGCGCATCGCAACTCTGGTACACGTCTTCATGGAATGCGATAGTCAGTTGCGCTACCGTACCAGGTTCGCAGGATGACGCTGCGCACCCAGCCGCTCCATGTATATTGTGACAATGAGGTCGACGAGCGATTTGGGTCACAAACCTGACTACGAGGCGGTGATAAGAGTGTATCAAAAAATGATGGTTCTTGCATGTGAGGTACGACCAGATTTGGAAATCAAAGCGCAAGACCGCCCCGCGTCGTGTATCATCGAACAACCACGATCATCATTCGATTCCTAGAACTGCAGGTCAGGAATTCACAACCAACATCCTGACATCCATATGACCTATGTCTCTCAACCCAGATATCCCCAAGTTCCCGACATTTCCTCCTCATACTTCACCACGCGTATGGTTCTTGACGTCCGCCAACAGCCCGGTTGGCCTATCGCTATGCAGGAGCATTCTGGCTCATGGAGATTATGTGACGGCTGGAGTCCATTTCGATGGCCTTGACGAACACGAACAGCAGAGTGATGCACTGAAAAGCTTTCGCGACGAGATTAAGCAAGCAGAAACTTCAGACGATGCCGCTGCCGCCGAAGCCGAGACCATCGCGCAGGAAGCCGACGAGAGCGATGATCCCCAACCTGCGCCCAGCGCGAAAACGTCGTGGAGCACTCGCCTGCGCATCGTACCGCTTGACGTGCGAGTCACAGGGCAATGCCAGTCCGCCGTGGCCGAAGCGGTGCGTTGCTTCGGGCGCATCGACATCCTCTTCTGCAGCAACTCGGAAGCCGTACTTGGTACGGTGGAAGAGCTGTCGCAAAATCCAAAGACGTTGAGCCTCGTCAGAGATCAGTTCGAGACCAATCTGTTTGGTCCGATCAACATCATCAAGGCCTGTCTTCCAGTGATGCGCAATAAGCAATTCGGTCATATCGTTGTGCTGACAGCGATCACTGGTCATCTCGGGACGCCCGGACTTAGCATATACTGTGCTAGCCAATGGGCCATTGAAGGATACTGCGATACCTTGGCATATGAGATTGCTCCATTCAATATCAGGCTGACCATAGTGCAACCCAACATGGAGGTCAACGTGCTGACCCATCGCATCACGTCCGCGCCGCCCATGAGTTGCTACACCGAGGAGAACAACCCAGCACCACTCTCGCGGAACATCTTCTCCTCACTTCTGGACAAGATCGAAGGCACTGCGGAGCCAACGACAGGCGATCAATTGCATTCGAACGAAACCCAAAGCTTATACCCAGACCTGAGCAAGTCGATGAAGGAAGGTCTGGTTGCCGAGACTGTGCATGCCATCGCTGCGATTGGAGGTCATGATAACCCACCCGCGCGGCACATCATCGGTCTCGAAGCCATTGCCTCGGTCAAGGCCAAGCTGAAAACGGTCAGTGAGGAACTCGAAGACTTCGTTGAATGCAGTGCCGCTACCGATATGGACTGGGCGGTTCCCAGTGATCCCCCACCTTGAACTGGTCCTCGCCTCTCGCCCGCGGCAGGCTAGAATGCCGCGTCGTGGCTGCCATGGCGCACGAAAACAGATCGTGACAGGTCGATGCAGTTCTGACCATGTCGCATGCCACACGCCTCCCGTCGCGCCCTTTGGAAAGGTATCATCGCCGCGAAGCCATCCGCCGCCGAAGCGCACTGTGCACTCAGGTCAACGCTCAAATTCGCAGCTCCGAGGCACATGGCAAATACATGAAGTGTGGACTCGCTCAAGGCCCTAACATGACTTCCACAGACTCAGACCGAATTTGATGGTATCGAGCTTTACTTGTTGCACGGCGGAAGCCGCCATCCGAGGCGCACACTCGTGGCCTTGGACCAGTACTGGACTTGGGGCACAGGGCCAGTTCAGAAGCATACGCGTCGAGTGCGATTATCCCAGCACTTGTGCTCAGACAAGCGAGAGCGCCATGTGATGAACGAATGAGGCCATTTTGGTATGTTCTCTTCAAATTGTGAATCGAACAACACACAGAGCCTCGGCTGCTACATGGTATTGGCAACCAATGGTCCATAGGCGAAATTCCCGTACCTTCGCCGGCTGCTATACATCTTTATTATAGGACCGTCCACAATCTCAAAACAGCACCGTCCCTGAACGCCTCGCTATGCCTGTTGTACTGCTGCCCCGTAACTTTTCAATCCAACTCATGAGAATCGCCAGACCAGCAAAATCAAGACCATCAATCCAAAAGCGCCAAACGGTCCATATTGCTTCAATAAGAGTTCCCAATTGATCTTGACCGCGGCTCTTTTGTACTTCACCGAGTCTTCCCGCAGCCGCGCACTCATATCTCCCATCTTCTCCAAGCTGTCTCCACGATACAGCAGATCCTCGATGTTCTTCGTCATGACCTGCGTGACATCCTTCAGCTCATCGTTCAATCGGTTGAGGTTGCCGGTCGCGCGCGAGTCCTGGTATGTCTTCTTCGTGCGCTCGATGAAGCGGTCGAATTCCGAGTAGGCGTAGGGCCGCAGTTGGGGGTCGAGGTAGTCGTTGCGCTTGTACGAGGTTTGGAACTCGGCGCGCACATCTTCGAGGTACGTCAAGGCGAGTTTCCGCGGGTAGGAGCGCTCGGTGATGGCGAAATAGACGACGTGGTCATTCAGAACGTAGCTGCGAGCGACATTCATTAGTCTGGGTCCCCTTGGTCTGATTGACGAGAGAGTGCGCCTACTGTATGGTGTGTTTCGACGACTCGATGGATGCGCGCGGTTCCGAGTTGGGCGTGAGCTTTTTGATGATACTCCGGACATTCTGCTTCAACTCGGCGAGTTCTTGCATTTGCTGGTCATCGACCGACGCTACCAGCGTGAGGCCTGCATTTGCGAAAGTCAGTCAGGAACCGCCGTCGCTGTCGCCAACCCATTGACGCACCATCTAGCCGAACAATCTGTGTTGAGAAGATCATTGTCGCGAGCCAATATGCTGTCGTTCAAGAGTCTTTGCGCTTGCGCATCTATTTCCTGAAGTTGTGGTGGTGAAAATATGTGCGCACTGCCATATGACGTGGAGAAGATGCGTATGGCCATGTGGTCGAAGCTTTCAATTCGACAAAATACGTGGCGCCCTCGCGCAGGACCCTTGACGACGGGCGTGGGCAGGCAGGCGTGGCAGGGCCGACGCTGCCACGAACACCTCATGCTGCCTGAGGACTAGAAAAAAGTGCACGAGACCGACATCTGAACTTGGCAATCTCTCCTCCGAAGCATGTGGATGGGCATAGCGGGTGTGTGAACTGATGAACACCACTGAAACGTTGTAGCTCTTTATCTCCCCGAGTCGTCTTCACGTTGTAGGACGAATGTCGACGAAGATATACGAAAGCGTGTACATGAATTCAGACCGCCCGCACTTCACATTGTTCATCTCTGTGCCGATTTTCTGCGCGACTCTATACTGATAGCTCAGAGACTTTGATATATGACTTGATACATCCCTTTGTCGCGGAAGCTGGCATTCCTGCAATCAGTCTCCAAATTGCGATGGCAACTTGAAGTATTCTCTGGACATAACCTTCGCCAGCCCATGAGGATAGCACCTTCGTTGGTCAGACACTCTGGATCTCTTTACTCACTGTAAAGTTTCCGAATCATCAGATCGATCGAAATGGCAGCCTCCCGCGATGCCCAAAAACGATGGCTGACATCAAGTACCTCCAAGCTCGCTAAATGCGATCTAGCAGTGAGTTGAACGACCGCCACCATCAAGGGAAAGTATAGCAGACTCTGACGCATGGCGCCTCCACAACAGACCATGCTTCACAAATCAGATGCGTGGACTTCGCTACCTCTCGAAGTTCGGCAGCAATTATATCATATGCTACCACCACCAAGTGGCGAGGAACCGGAACATGATGTAGATGTGCATCCTCTCAGGACACCGTATCGAAGACACATCGAGAAGGAAGTGAGGAAATGGCAGAATGACCTTGCTGACGGGAAGGAGACGAGGACGTGGCGGAATGAGGCTCTGCAGGCTGGTCAAGATCGTATCGATGGGAAGTGGGCTGAAGTACAAGAACTGCAGCGGGATTCATATTGGGGGAGAAATGAAGAGGGTGCAGCAAGCCAGGCACACGACAGTTCCATCCGACAGGACGAGAACATTGACAAGTCTTGTGACGACGAGGAGCAAGCAGCAAGTGAGGAACAGAAAGTCGATATGAAAGAGGCCCAATTCACTACCAAACTTGGCTGAAAGACGTCTAAGAGGCAGGTTTTGAGAAATCCGTGCCCGCAAACCATCTGCATTTATATTCATGCCATTCTATTACGACCCTAACAACTCACATTTTGTTCTTCGCGCCTGTTGAAGAGTACAGTTGTACTTGCGAGCCAGACTTTATTTAGCACAAGTCTCAGCGGTGTTCTATGCATGTGCGATATTGTTGCGATGTTCACGGGAGTTATGATTGGAAGGGAGACGATTGTGACACTGGAAGTGATCGCGTGGGCGGCTGGCAGCGTTTGACTCAGCGTTGGCGCACGGGCGTGCTTCAAGACTGCATACTTACCTATCTGCAACATCGGTGGTCCATATTCCTCAGCAATCCACCACCTGAGCGCGACAATGGACCGTGGAACATATCGTCGCGATGAGCGCCGCGATGATCGTCGGCGCCGTGACGACGATCGGGATCACAATCCGCGATATGGTGAGAACTTTGACCTCGATCGAAAATATCCACCATCTCTAACGAGAGTGCTAGAACGAGATCGATCACGGTCACCACCACGGTTTGATCGCCGCGATGATCGCCGAAGAGACAGGTCGCCACCACGCGACGCGCATTCGCGAGGAGGAAACCACCAGCCATATCCACCACGCGACAACGATCACCACCGCGGACGTGACCCTCCACCCGGCGCCGCTCCGTCACGCAGGAACCAGGAACGGGGCGCGCCTGGCGATGTAAAAGATGCTAAGTCGACTGGAGGATACGGGCGCGGAGGGCTGGACAGCAAGAGTCAGCGTGCCGCCGAGGCTCGCATGGCGCAACAAGAGGGCGAAGATGACGAAGCCTACATGGCACGGATTATGGGGTTCAACTCTTTTCGCACGACTCAAAACACCCAAATCCCTGGCAACGACCAGAATTATGCCGTGTACAAGGTCAAGAAGAGCGAGTACCGCCAGTACATGAACAGACAAGGTGGTTTCAACCGGCCACTGTCGCCTTCGAGGAATTGACCACCATTTGCATGTTACGATTTAGCGAGGCGCTGGAGGAGTTTTGGAATATTATTGTTGAGATACCCTGACCTGTGGCAGAGATGCCATAAACTCATTCTCATGATTGCCTACGAGGTCTTCAGCTGATACTCAATTGCCTGTGCAACAGCAGTTTTCAAGGAGTCCACGTCGTGCTCCATGTCAAGCAGGTGATTGTCTCTCTGATCATAGAGGGTGCCGCCTTGCGTCCATATTCTCCGCAGAGTGATGACACCAGCTCCGGGATTCTTCTTGTCATATGCTTCTGCTTCCAGGCGCTTCAGATCCTCAAGGCTGGTGATGGAAGATTCCCACGACGCGCCACCCGTCTGGCCCTCAAACTCCTTCAGGATCTCGAGCGGGGTGGTTGTGAACGAGTTCACATGAATGGCCTTGTTCCTGACAGCTTCCGGACGGAGGAGCGCAGCGGCTACGAACTTGCCAACATCGCGCATGGTAGTGAGGCTGACCTTGCCGTGGCCATCGCCGAGGAGCACGGCTTTCTTCTGCTGCACATCGAACGTGCCCGTGATCTCTGCTTCGGGCTCGCGTGCACTGAGATAGAGCAACGGGTCGGCGTCGGCATATGGCCCGGTGACAATGAATGTATACTCTAGGGATTTAACAGTCCGCAGGAGCGCGCGAACTTTGAGTTTCTGTTGATGCGGGACTTCGTTCGCCGAGGACGGCCAATACTCAATGTCTGTACCGTACTCAGATGGGAACTGGTCTTGCATCAGAGACCCGGATATCACTGTTGAGCAACAAGATTTGCGATAAAGGAGTACTCACAAATCGTTTGACATCTGCATGCTTGTCAGCCAACTCAATAAGTTGAAGCTGGAGATGGATAGCTGATCGCCCAAGGCACGAAACGACAGTGTCGATTCTTTCACACGCTTTATTGACGTCTGAGGGTGAAGTGAGATCTCCTACGATGATCTCTACACCTTCGCTTTTAAGATGGTCAATGTGAGCCGATTTCGATTTGATCGTGTCGGGAGAGGTAAATATGGCAATCTTGCTAAAGTCATCTTTCTTCGCAAGGATACCGCGTGTGATATGAGTGCCGATCAAGCCGGTTGCACCGAAAATGAGTATATTCTTTGAGTTGAAGGCCATTTTGATCTCTCTGATCCCGAGAATTTGTCAACAGGCCATAGACTGTGAGATTCTATGGACATTAGAAATGTCTGTATCTCCATAATGTCCCATCTTGTACATCAGAGTACATGAAGGGCGTGCGATCCCCGAGGCCCGTGCGCTAGGATATCCGCGTGATACCGGCCACCTGCATACATTGGCCAGCAGCAGCACAGCCATCCTCAAGCTCTACCGTCATTGTAATCAACTAGGTCGCCCTCAGTCCAATAGCTGTCTGAAGTATGAATGCGGTTAGTCTACGGTGTCGCATTGCCCATGTGCGTAAGCTGCAGCGCAATCGGACAAATTCGTCCGATGTCACCGTCGATGCTACAAGTGGAGGCTGTTGATCATTGACTCGACAGCACCCGCTGTATGATGCACAGAGGAGGCCGGCGTCGGGTGGTAAACTCCGATGTTCCGCACACGGAACTCACGGCAGTGTGATTTTTCAATCTCCAATGTTCCTTGGAACCATGATTTCAGCCTTGCGCGGTCGGCCACAGCGCGGGTGGCGGGTAAGATTATGGCGCAGGCAGATCTCTGTAGATCTCGGCCGAATGTACCTCGCGAGGCGCGAAGCTCCGTAGCCGAACTTGTGG
This sequence comes from Ramichloridium luteum, assembly GCA_002368545.1. Taxonomy (NCBI): domain Eukaryota; kingdom Fungi; phylum Ascomycota; class Dothideomycetes; order Mycosphaerellales; family Dissoconiaceae; genus Ramichloridium; species Ramichloridium luteum. The sequence continues at coordinate 342,277 of MTSC01000030.1, read as the reverse complement.
TGCTTCTGCTGTGGACTCCGATAAGCCCACTGTGTCTCGCCGCCTATACAGCAGCAAGTAGCATTGGATCCACAAAGTCCGCTCTGCCCGCCCACTGTGTCCGGACATCCCAGCAGCAACCGACATGTTTTGGTCGGCCGGAACCGGCATCGAGAACATCGATGGCGACGAACGTCACAAGTGTTCTATGGCAAGCTTGAGCGTTAGTTACACGAATCCAGAGCACAAGATTGCGCAAAGATGCGATATATAAAGAGACAAAATCTTCGCAAGTTCGGCCATGACTTTCGACCATCAATCAGTTCAATCTCAGCACTCTACTACATCTGCTAATCAGGAAACGACACCAAGCCTTCAAACTCACAATCCATCCATCCATCCATACATCAATCAAAAATGCAACTCTCAAGCGACATTCAGTACCATTACGAAGGCATCCGAAGCTTGGGTACTGTCCGATATGGTGGAGGCGACGTTCGAGAACAACTCAATGTGCTCGCCAAGATCAAGCCTGGCGACATTGAGAGCTGGTATGTCGAATGGGACGCGTTAGCCAAGCGAGTCCTGTCTACCATCGAAGAGAGCAAAAGCACAACTGGGCCTCTGTCGCGTGCAAGCCTGCGCGACGTTTACTTCCGCGCCAGCCATTACTTCTACCTGTCCGACTTCTTCCTGCACGGCAACCCCGAGGATCCTCGCATCGAAGAGTCACATGCCTTGTCTACCAAGTACTTCGACCTAGCCAACGAACTCCTGCCCTTCCCGGGCAAGAAGTTTGTGTTGCCAACCGAGCATGGGTTCAACGTCCATGGCATGATCTACCAGGCGCATCTGATCGATGGCGTGCCAGCGAAAGGTCCGCGCCCGACCTTGATCGTGGGCGGTGGGTTCGACAGCAACTATCAGGAAACGATGCACGTCTTCGGCTTCGCAGCGCTCGAGCGAGGCTACAATGTTGTCTTGTACGAGGGCCCTGGCCAGCCGACTCCACTCGTCAAGGACAAGAAAGGCTTCTTCGCCGAATGGGAGAGGGTGGTCACACCGGTGGTGGACTACATCGCCTCTGAGCAGAAGCGTGGCAACATGCAGTTCATCGACTTCGACAAGTTAGGTCTGATCGGTATGAGTCTTGGCGGCTACCTGGCCGCCCGAGCCGCCGCGTTCGAACCACGCTTGGCCGCCGTGGTCCTCATGGACGGTGTGTGGGACTTCAAAGCATGCTTAAAGGAGAACTTCCCAGAGGCCTATCAAGCCTTCACGGACGGAGATATGCAGCGGTGCAACGAGCTGTTCGAGCCAGCCGGCCGACCCGGTGCTCCCACGACTCCGCGCTGGTTCCATGATCACGGGTTGTACTCATTTCAAGCCAAGAATGGCCAAGAGTTCTTCGAGAAGGTGACGAAGATGAGCATCGCCGGGGGTATTGCCGAACAGATCAAATGTCCGGCCTTCGTCGGCGACGCAGTGGATGATATTTTCTTCAAAGGTCAGCCGCCTCAAGTGGCCACGGCCATCGGACCGAAAGCCACTCTCGTGGTCTTTGACAATACGCACGCAGCCTCAGCACATTGTCAGAGCGGAGCCTTGTCCTATGCGAACCAGAGGATTATGGATTGGTTTGGCAATGTGGTTGGAGTGCTCTAATCCACACGTATGACTGACGTGATCATGGGAAATTGTCTGCTTAAAAATTCTTGGTCGATAATGCCAAATAATCGTAATACTATCGTTAACTTCGTTTCGACGCAAATTAAGTTAATTGTTCGGAGAACATTTCTTTCAAGCGAACGGTATCACATCATTGAGATAAGTGAGCCCCATAGAGTGACCCGTCATGTCTTGGCCCCATAAATCATCGAGTACAAAGTCGTTCTGTAACGTCGATGTAGTGAACTCGTCCAGTCTCAGATCATTGACGTATGCGGTAGCATTGTTCTGGTGCGTTTCCAGCCACGAATCTTCGGGAGAAAATTTCGCGGTAGGCTGCATGTCTTCGATGATCGACTGGATCTGTTCGAACGTGATATCTTCATTTAGCTGGTTGGCAAGATCCGGTGTCTCGTTGACACTAATGTTCATGCGAACCTTTTGCAGACTATGGTGCAACAATGATTGCGATAGAGCCTCTGGCAGGTCATTTGCATCTTCTCTCCGCTTGTCTGCTTGCTGAAGTTCGTCCGTAGTTCCAAACGTGGACGCTGTGGTTCCGGTAACTGCCAACCTATGTTGGCTTATCGCTTGCATTCTTACTTGGAAGAGAACCAGCGCCCTTGCCCACTGCGAATGACGACCGTTAGATGTGTAATGAACAAATTGATAGAGAGAACGTACCAATCTCTCAAGATGTTTCCAAGTCCCCTTCATCGCCTTTAGTATTCTCAGACTAGAGAATAGATCTGCCCGGGCGGACGGTCCGATGCCCGTCAAACTGGAATCCAGGAGCGTCATATGTATGACACATGAAGTGTACATACTGTATCCAACAAAAGGTGCCGTCTGAGAAACGTCCCAGTCCAGCGCCAGAAGGTCTCGGGCGAGCGCAGAAAGGTGCCGCGCACTTTCAATCGCCGACCTGGCGCTCGCTTGAACGACCTCTAGAGGAAGCTCGTCGTGAGATTTCGATCCGCTCAGACGCGGAACCAAAGACGCATGCAAATTAATTCGGCACTGATGATAGATCGCGATCATAGCGAAATACATGGACTCCTGGTTGCTGACAAGCTGTTCGAAGAGTGCCCGCTTGCTATAGCGAAGAGATTTGGGTAGATCGGAGGACCAATTTTCAAGTCGAGCCTCAAAAGTGGAGAGGTGTTCCGCCCAGCTCTTTATCGGAAGGCGACTTCGCATCTCGAGATGATCTCGAATCTGCGCCCTGCAAGCCTCGTTAATCATCGCTGGAGCATGCGCACAAATCGCGAACTTACCATAGTAACACCAATTTCATGCTCTCGGCCATAACAGATGCATTCGGAAGCTCCGAGGAGCCTGGAGTACCACTTGAACTTAATGTGTCATCTCCAAGGGTCCCTTGTGACTCTGCTATGCCGGCGTGAAATGATTTATGAGAAGCAGGCAACTCGATCTGCATCAATTGCGAGTCCAAAGAAGAACCAACGATATAGTGGTCGGCGTTGATGCATTCTTGCGTCCATGTGGCCCAGAACATGCGTGCGATGACCTCGGAAGTCATGCTGTCAGCAGACACGGCTTTATCATCTCGCGAGACTACCAGTGTTCGCATCGCGCGGTACGCAATGCCTTGAGAGAGTTGTTAGCGGTGGACAATGTTATTATCTGCACCGAAGAGTTCTTACCACTGAACAAGCTATTTCTCTGTGGCTCGTCTCGGGAGAACCAATATATCCCAAGCACTTGGCATGTCTGTAGTCGTTCAATTGTCGGCTCGTCCATCTGTTGCAGGACTTCTGTGCCCGCTTGGATGGCCCACTTTCGAGCCTTTCCTTCCATATCTTCCATATTGGCGAACAACTCTTTCACTTGAGGCGTGCATGATGACGAATGCAAAAATCTTCCATGTGAGTGTCAGCTTACGAATCTCGAGGGTGTCAATGTATGGCTCCATACATGGTACCCATTGCACAGACTGCAAGACACACAGCTCGTGATAGGAGCTTCACCCGGAATTGACGCATGAATGTCGGTCTGTGGAACACAAGCGAGGAGTTGAAAGTGCCATCAAAATAAAGATCAATCAGAGCCTCTTGTTGCTCAGCTGTGGCAAACTCGTCTGCCGCGTATCGTGTCTCTTCAAAAGAGATCGTGGCATCGTCGAACAAAGAAGACGTAGCTCGATCCAGATCAGTAGCCGGAGACGAAGTGTTCAACTTTCGTCTCTTCTGCGGAGAAACAGAGTTATTGGCAGAATGCTTGCACGTTTGCCTCTGCACGTATGTACATTCTGTGTTCAGCCGTCGGCATCGAGAACACTTCGGCTGATCGCGCGAGCATTTGAGCTACCAAAAGTCAGATCCAGGGTCATTTCGCTGACGCTTCTCACAGCTATGCATGCCTTTTGGCCCCGACAGCGCAAGCATGCTGGGATTGTTGGATCAGTCATCGCTGCTGTGGGCATACTGTCCTTCGGTCGCGCACAGAGAAATACGGATAAGTGTGAGCAATACCCGGAAGACGGCGCAATGCTATGTTATGTTTCTTGTCTCGCACACGGCTGTGCTCAACAGCTCAGACACGGCTCAGACTATGTGTACATGCTCCCACTGTCGTCATCGTATGGAATCTTCCTGCGCTGCTGTGCCGCACGACGTCCCGGCTGACTGGAAAGGTACCTCATAGGTTCCGCAGCTCCTGTGTGGCAGCTAGGCGCAGGAAGAGACGCGCCTGTCCCGTCCTTCAGACAGCGACACGACCATCTGCAGTTCAGCCCATATCGTCGCATGATATGCGCGATAAGCGTAGTCTCTTAGCCTATCAAGGGGTGAAGGCGAGAAGGAGTCGCGCTTAAGGTTGAGATGGTCCCATTTCCGAAGTGTCCGCATCGCCAGCTTCAGGACGAATGCAACTTTTGCATATAGGAGCATTGGAGCAATCCCATGTTGGAGACCAATGATAGTCTGTCCTTGAAGGGATGTCGTTCATTAGCAGACAACCTTAGGAGTTAGCTCGTTGTTCTCGCGCACGTGGCTCCTCCACTTTTTCAGACACCTTGAAAAGCCGAAGCCTGAGCGGCCTACCTGCGACCTGCAGCGCCAGTAGGTGGACTTCGTTGTGCTCAGGTAAGCAATGGTGATCACGGGCATCTGCAACAGCACTCATCCTATCCACCTCTGATTGTGAGTGATTTCTTCTTGTTTTCATGTTCTAACGGCGGTCTGTGAGAATGGAGCTCACATTCGTCCATCAGTATGGTAATGCCACGCCGAAGAGAAGACGATTGGCAAAAGCATGCGAAGTTTGCAGAGCGAGAAAGGTGCGTCCACCGGCATTGACATTATTGAAGTTTAGCGACTCATGATGCTTTCATGCAATAGAAACGATGCATACATACCACGGCCCAAGACAACGACCAGGAGGCCACTGGAGACAGTGACGACGACAATGGCGAGTCAGAAAACGACGCCGTCGTGGACCAAACGTCCTCATCAAAACGTCGGTTCGTAAGTGATCTGAAACCGGAAGCGACCTTTCTTCCTCGCCAATCATCGGCGCAAGATCGGCTCAAATCGCAAAACGAGGATATCGGCGTATGGGTCGACAAACGCGAGTGGGACGCGCTGGTGCGCCAGCGCGATCGTTCTGTGCCAGCCACATTAGATTCCACGATTCCCAACAAACAACGACCGCACAGCGCCGTGCTCTTGCCTCTAATCGACATATACTTTAAAAAGATCCATCCGATATTACCGCTCATTGACGAGCAAGAGTTTAGAGATAACCATGCCAGCGGACTTGTGGACGAGCCTCTGGCTCACGCGGTTTGTCTCGTCGCTGCCAAAGATGCCGAAGCAGAGCCCCATTTACGTTTGACGGAATCAACGACGACGCTCGCGCCGCGGGAATTCTGCAGCAGGATGCATGCATCGGTCATGGCTGCGATCCGGGTTCCGGTCCGATTCGAGAAGATTAACTTGATTCGGATTCTTGCTCTGGCCTCCCTGCACGCCGAGGGCCCCGAAGGCGCCGAAGAGGCTTCCATGTGCTTAACACAAGCCATGCATTACATTCAGAGCCTCGGATGGCACCTTGGGCAACAGACAGGAGTCGTTTCAGGCGATGATCTAACCACCAAGCGTTTATTCTGGTGTCTGTGGACTCTTGACAGAGTCAATTCTTGCATATACGGCCGGCCGATCATGATGAGCGATGTCGACATAGCGATTGAGGCGTTCGAGCCGGGAGAAAGTGGTTTCCCTGCTTTCGAAGTCTGGATCTACCTCAGCCAGCTTCTGAACAAGATCATTAACTTCTATCGGCCGGGCAATCCTCTCACAGTTACAGGCTGGGAAGATTCCTATCCGTCGTTTGAAGACGCAGTGGACCATGCTCGAGCCTGGAATCTTCCACAACCGATGCTGCTGACACTCCATCTCTACTACCTTCTCCTCGCCGTACTCTCTCACAGGTCGCGCGGCGTGAAGTTCATGCCTCGAGCCTCGCCCTCATACGTCCGCCAAAGTCTCTGCGCGCTCGAGCTGAACCGCCTGATGGCCTCGAAACACTTCTCTGCACTCTCTCCCTTACCGATCCTGCCTTACGCCATTTCCCTCGCCTTGTCTGTCTCTTATCAACACCTGCGACAATCGAAACTTCTCCATCAGCAAGAAGATGCCCGCGAGGATTTTCGGCAAAGCTGCCAGGTTCTGCAGAAGATGCGACGTACGTGGTCTTCCGCAGACGCTATCGCTGCGATCTCCAAGACGGTACTCGAACGTCTCGAGAAGGCGACCGATCTCTCTTCCTTCAGCATCGGCCGCGAACCTCGCGCTGTGAGCCCGGGGATCTGCACTGCATCCATGGACAAGCCGCACACGCTCATTGACGAGCGTACTGCTGCGCACAACGGCAATTCTGACGAGGCTGGGCCAGGCGGTCTCGGATCGCAAGGATCTGTGCATGACCCAACGAGAGACTCTGCCATCGGAGGTAGTGTGCCGTCCACAGCACTACCTGAGCATGGTGGGGTCGACTTTTTGTTCGAGGGTATCGACGACATATTCGGCACGTATCTTGATCCCAATAACCCTGTACATCTGGATGACTATGCATTCATAGACGACATACCGCCTCTCGACTGGAATGAAGCACAGCAATGATGGGTGTGACTGCGGAGTTGGAATAATCATGCAGAAATATGTGATGAAAGACGTCAATATCATGCTATAAGCATATTTGCTGCTCCATGAACGCTGTATCTTTTACGACGGGCACGGAAACATGTTAGAAAGACTCTTCTAAGCTTCCGCTGTTATGTCTAATGAGTTCAAGACTTCGGGTTGAACGGGCTTTGTACGCTGCCATATCCCTAGTCCATAGTCAAATGCTGTCCTGTGTTGTCGATCATTGTATTTACTTACCTGTGGACATTGGCGACCAATCGGCACGCTTCCAGAGCGCATGTAGCAGATCTTCGCCAATGCACAATCCGAATTTGTGCAATTCGGGCTCTTGACACTACTCTTGCCCTCAAATGTATTAAAAAGGCTGACGAGCGTGTGGTTCTTTTCCATCGCTTCCGTCACGGCATGCCAGAACGTCGCATTCAAGGGCGCCGAGCTAGACCAATTCGCAGCTGGGCCATAGCTTTCGCGAGCGGAATACTCGAATTGGAAGGTCGGACCTGTGGCGTCGAGGTTTGGGTAACCATTCACGTCGGAGTACCACGTGTATGCGTCGTAGATATCGAAGGAGCCGGTGTCAACCTCGTACATGCGGAAGCCACTGTTGAGATTGGTGAGCGGCGTGACGGAAGGGCCGATCCATCCTGTGTTCAGAGCAGTTTGCAAAGATCGGTTTGTTCCCTGCAGGCCATATTAGCACGGCGATCGATGCCGACTACACACAGGTGTTACGAACATTATTGGCGTAGTAGATCATGAATTGATCCTCGTGAGTATGCCCGAAGAACACATTGGCAATGACATGCGGCGAATACCGATCGATGATCTGATAGAACAGATTTGTTGGGTTAGGGAGAGGATTGCTGCCGTCCCATCCAGACAGAACGTGAGCAAATAGCCAGACACGCTCGTGATTGTCCTCAGCCTTCTGAAGCTCTTCAATCACGAACTTGAACGTTCCGCTGACGTCCGGGTTGCTCGTGTTGATGAAGTTCAAGAAGTTGGATTTGTACCAAAAGTCGCTGTTGAACGTGATCATGCGCAAGCCATAATGATTCTTGATACTGTAAGCGCCGTAATGGAGCCTCGCTTGCTTCGCAGCATTAGCGTCGATCCATCCCTCATGCTGCCAGAGTTTAGAGACATGGTCAAAATTCCAGCTCATCTGCTGGCCAAGCGGACCAGGTAACGAATGTGGCGCGTCGATGGCTTCGGGATTTGTGTCGTGGTTGCCCAACACAGGGAAAACGGGGCCCGTCAAAAACTTCTTGAGCATGTGGTAGATCGAGTCTTCTGCATACTCGACATAAGCACGGCTAAGCTCCGTTTGCGGGTCATGGCTGACCAGATCGCCAGTATAGATGGTCCACGCTAGGGGACTCTCTGCCGACGTGCCAGTGAGAGGGCCTACAGCTTGTAGTGCAGCAAGACCGAGATCATACGGGGTATCGCATTTGAAGTAGCCATAAAGCGGCGCAGGATAACTGATTTGTCCAAGCGGAAGGTTCGTGTTTGGGTTATTTGACCGGCAGCACAATCCGGAAGAGCAGTTCCCTTCCGAGGCGACCTTATACCGAGGGTCCAGATGGAAATCGCTAAGATGCAAGACCTTGACCCGCTTGCCGCTTGCCCTTGGAATACGTGATGCGCAATCCGCCGGCTTGGGCTTTGGGAACCAGTCAGTCACGTTCAGAGGCGATGCGTTGGGTGCGGCGCAGAACGAGCTCGAGAGTGAATTGCAGATATACTGCCCATCAAGTCCGCTCACATCGGCAAACGCGAGGATCTGAGTCCAGATGGCGCCGAACGTAGTGGCCTGGAAGTCCTCGTCACAAGTGCTGCTAGAGTGGAACTTTGTCGCTTTACATAAATCTACCATCGCCCCAGGAACCAGATCCGGGGCGAATTGCGCGGCCGTCTTCCCGACAGATAGTGCAGCGATGCATTTCGAACAATTGGTCGGGAAATATGGACTTTCGATGATGTTCTGTACCTGCTGCAAAACTCCGGTGATGACTGTCTCTTTCTCGGACAAAGTCAAGTTGGCGACCGGGCGAGGGAAGAAGACGGGATCGTCGTCATTGTCAGGTATGGTGTCAGGATGCGTGAGATTCAGCGGCCAGGTAATGTTGGCAATGGGGTTGAAGACCTTCGGCTGTGGTTCCTGGTTCGATGGGACTGGAGCCCTCAGCAGCTGGAGCTCCACGTACAAAAGCGGACCTACCTGGATAATATGAAGAGAATGCGGAAGTTGGATATCCACTCGGTGCGGTGAAGGATCCTAGGCCGGGCAAGTGGGAATTGGCGAGGACGACCTGCGGTTGCCAATGGATCGCTGCAATCATGGTGATGAGTCCAGGCTTGCTCGGCCAGCGTTGCATGGTGGACATTTTTGGACCCAAGCACGCGTGCGGCAAAACCACCAGATTTGCGCCGGTTCACTTAATTCCTGGAGCACCAGAAGAAGCTTTCGCAAGATCAAAAACCTACCCCTTGAACAAGATAACTCTCATATGCCCATTACACGGGAAGCCCATCACTTTACTATGCGGTTCAATGGCCAAGGTGCCAGGAGATCCGAGACCTGACTGCCGCGTCATACCTTAGCATACATACCACTCCGTAGGTATTCGCCGCAATGCAGGACCGGGCATGCTAGATATGGGGGCGCGAAACAGAGATCTGATGCTCTTGATATCCTCCAATGGAACCATCAAGGTTCATGCACGTGCCAAGCGCTCGCCGGCATGGCAGCGGGAAGCAATCTTTTCAGTCCCCGGAAGTCGCGGGTTGAAATGATACGTCACGGGAGTTGCACGCGCTCACGGGTGGCCTGCGAGGAGATGCGGCCACAGGAAATGGGTCAGTATCACATACCGGTATTACACTTTGTGGACTGCCTTCGTGCGTGAGTCAAATTTGTTGGTATCAGGTTCATGAGCTCTGAAGTTCGCAGTCTACGGATTGACGCACACGCGTCGTTGCAATCTCCGTTAAATCCGAGCTGACGTCGAATCTGAACGCGGTCATTTTCTCACATTTGACGAATTGCTCTGCAGGCAAATCGAGCACACATTCATCGAACGTCGTGATCACGATGTCAAGATCTTAGCTGAAAGAGAAGAATCTCCTGTCGCGCAGCATACGTGCACCCTAGCCGTGCCTCTCTCCTTCGCCCAGTGCTGCAACGGTACGGCTCCAGCATCCAAGCTTCGAACAACCCGAAGCACCATGCACGCTCTCCGGCGCTGCGCCCACCGAGCCAGCCGCTTCTCGTCGCAACAAGCGTCCCTGATCAGTCACCGAAATGCCTCTCGAATAGCGATCCCGTTCGAACAGCCGGCGTTTCCCGTGATTGAGTCGTGCCCAGCACCAACCTGCGCATGTCGCGAGAAGCCGGCCGGGCTGGACATCGACCGCGAGACGAACCTCAATGGCTCAATAGGTACCTATGCACAACAGGTGTTGATTTCTACGGGGCGCAGCGATTGGAAGAGCCGGATAGAGGATGATGATGACGCATCGCTGTTGAAAATGATGAAGGGCTATCTAGGACGAGGCGGAAAATACTCAAACGTATGTAGTGACGAGCAATATCTTGAATTTCATGTTCATCCCATGGAACTAATGCGCCTTGGTAGCCATATCATAATGTCTTGCTTACCAATTCATCTTTCGCTCCGAACGATGCTCCTGCGAAAATTTCGAATGACTCAAACGCCTCTGTAATCCTGGTGCCCAGCTTTCAGTACATCCCTACCATTCCAACAAACCCATCGGCGGTGGAGGACTTTATTCAGGCCTTCATCCTTCCCGAAAAACTGCATCCCGCACATGAAACTCTGACGGAAGAACAACGTGGCAACTTGCTCCGCCGCAGCGACAAGCAGACCCGGTTCGCTGATGCTCAGGACGTCCAGGATGTTCTGGTACTTGTCTGTGGGCATGGAGGACGCGACGAGCGATGTGGTATCTATGGACCGTTGCTGCGCGCTGAGTTCGAAGACAAGCTGCGGCATTTCGGCGTGGGTCTGCAGGGGCAGGCGAGCGACGTATCGTCCGCTTCAAAGCAAGCTTCGGACAAGAATACTGGCCTGCAAGCGAAGGTTGGCTTGATCAGCCACATTGGCGGACACAAGTTTGCGGGAAATGTGATCATTTACATTCCACCTTCATTCTCTCAGAGCGCACTGGCGGGAAAAGGCATTTGGTACGGCCGAGTCGGTCCAGAGCATGTTGAGGGTATTGTGGAGCAGACCATTCTTGGTGGAAAGGTCATCAAGGACCTGTTCCGCGGCGGTATAGATAAGCGTGGAGAAGCCTTGAGGTTATGAGAATAGAGCCACGATAGGGTGATTGGTGGCGCCTCTCTGCACAGCTTGGACCGCAGAGTAGATGATAGACTTGATCTCCAACCCCCAATGTCCTAGCTGTGTCATTCAACCACGTAGTCTGCCAGATTAAAGTCGAGACCCCTCGCCAAACCCAAGGTGTAGTCCCACGTGACCATTGGACCGACCCTCCATTTACCTCCAGGCTCGAGTGGATCGTTGCTCCCAATGCCACTTGCACGTACAAGCAATCTCAGGCTGGTAAGACTTGCTATTTGTTTGTAGATGTCATTGCCAAGGAGCGTTTCATCCGGCAGAACGGCATGAAGTATTGAAAGCAAGCGATTGAGCGTAAATGCTGAAGCCGCCAGAAGATGACGTGGTATTTTCCTAACCTGTCCGGGTTTGGCACTTTGCCGAGGAGCCCCAGCACCTTTCCTTCGCCTCTTCTTGTCGGTAGTCTTCATGAACAAGAGCTCGTCGAGTCTGGAAGGGTTGAAAGATGCGAGGTATCCGGAAATAAGAAGCCACTTGGCATAATATGGCAGCTCATGCGAATGTATACTGCGAGTCGTGGTAGCGGGATCAGTTTGCGTCGTCAGTGACGGCTGTAACACAGCCTCGTCTTGGAATAGGCGCCTTTGAGCAACCAGCAATCGGCTGAAGTCTCTGGTACCAAAATCGCCTTTGATGATAGGGGCCACGAAAGGTCGCCAAAGCTGATGGCAACACGTACGGAATGTCGCCAAGTCGCGGGCTACATTCCCGCCAAGGGCATCCCAGACTGCGGAGCAGAATCGCGGCCATAGCCAGGCTTTGTCTTCTCGATGCGTGTCTTCATCATAGCCGATGTCGTTCGGAGGTGATTCCACGAAGATATCTGGGGGATTTTGGGCGACGATGTGTATTGACTGTTGTCTAGAATATGGAGGAAAGTGTATGCAGGCCATACCTGCTTGGTGTAGGAGCCCTGGAGATGGATGATGCACAATCAGAACCACCACAAGCTGGGGAACCTATCGACATATGAGCATGATGAGATCTCAGCAGTGCATGAAGTGGTCGTACTGTTTCTCCAAGTCTTGCCAGCGCAGGCAGTAGGGTCGATGGCGCTTCTCGTTGTTGGTCAATGTCGTCGAACACGGCAACAAATTTGGGTACATTCGAGAGCAAATGCTGGAAATGAACTACAAGGCCTCCAAGGTTTTCGCATCGCACATTGTATTGCTCGTTCGCCAAATTCGCATGCTCGGCCGAATCTGCCAACGAGGTGCGCACCGCACTGACAGTGCGCTCTAGGAGATGCCTGCCGGTGACACACTCTTGGCTCCGCAGCACCGCATGCGGTAGCCCACAGTGATCCAAGTAATCCTTGATGATGCCACTTTTCCCGGTGGCATGCGCGCCATGTACAACAAGTGACGCCGCACCTTTGCGTTCGGCCTACTTTGATGGTTAACGGTGACAATCGCAGCAATGCGACAAGATTACGCACAGGAAGAAGCGCAGCCAGCTGTTTGATCTGCATCTCACGGCATTGCCATTGACTTCCAAGGGCTGCAATTATGCCCTCGGGCGCTATTGTCACATCCATCGGAGACAAGAAATGATGCAACGTTCCATAATTCTGTTATGAGTCCAGCAAATGCGTCAGAGTCGTGGGTTGTGATGCGCGAAGGTCTCTAGGTTTCACACGCCCCTCCAACGACGCGCTGGGAGTCGTGTCGTGGCTCAATCGGGCAAGTTCCCTCCCGCGCAACAAAGAAGTCGGCTACACCAAATTGAGTCAGCGCTTGCTATAAATTCTAGGTTCAGTCTGCGACCTGTAACTTAGAGAAAGCAGTCACATATTGTATGTGATCTCCCGCTTCAGCCAGGCTCTTGTGGTGAATGGGGCAGGCGCAATGGCGTTGTCGAGTCCCATGGAGCAGCTGCGCTCTTTCCTTTCGCGCATTTTACCGCCATGGCGCCTTCGACCGCATTTAAGTCTTTCTTTTTGCGTTGACATTTTCCACCATACCTTCAACCAACTTCGTTCTTTCATTGTCGACTTGCCCGCAATCATCATGGCTTCACGACGAGACTCGGTGCTCTCCCACAGCGTTGATGAAAAGTGTCGTATGGTCCATCTGAAGACGAAAGAGGAGTGCCGTCTTGGTGACGAAACGATCGAAGTCTGGACCGTCGAGCTGCCTAGTAAGCATGCCGAAGGGATCCTGCGGTAAGTCACACTCAACTCGATGATTCAGGCTTATGCCCTCCCTACAATGCTAAAATTGGAGTCTAGGGTCGTTAAGGAATTTATTCCCGGGCAAGACGCGATTGACTTGCAACACCTGCGACGTTTCGCGAAACCCAAATTCCTTCCCGAACATGTTCTGAACAAACCGGATGCGTACAAAGAAGCTTTCCCGCCGACCGATTCGTGGGGTTCTGATTTTGCACAATCAGCAGATGCCGTCACTCCAGCCGATTGTGAATGGCCAGCTTCCAGTCGTCCACGCAGCGCTACGCGTCCGCAACTGCTACATCTGCTGATCTGCCCGACCCGTTGCATCGACATCAAAGACCTTCACGATCTGCTTCTCCAGCATCCGCCGTTCTGCTCATCGCCGGAATCATGGGCATTCCCCCTACAGATCAAAGAGATCACCGTCCCGCTTCTGCCGCCGACCAGCCCTGAAAAAGCTGCTGTGTGGTCACAACAATACTGGCCGACGTTCTATCGCAAGACAAACCCATTCGGTGCGCATCCCGGGGCGATCACCAAAGCTGAGGAAGAATTGCAATCATCGGTCCCTGGGAGCCTTGGTGTGGATGAAGCCCTGGCCCTCGCGACCAACGTCGGCAATGATGCATTTCGAAAAGGCCTTGGTGTTGGAGCTGGCTGTGTCATCATTGAACGAGTGGAAGGCCATGCAGAAATAGTCGCTGTCGCCGGCGATGCTCGGTACATGTCGGAGACCAGACTAGCAACGGACCAGCCTTCTCCCGGCCCTTGCCAAGGAAATATTATGGGCCACGTCGTGATGCGCGCAGTCGGCATGGTCGGCCGCAAGAGACTGCGCTGTGCATCCCAGCCTGTGACCAAGGCTGCTGCGAAGGCCGAAAGCAATTTTACCAAAGGTGGACTGCTGCGAGATGAGAAGGCCCGCGACGCGTTCTTCCTTGATCAGCCCATCATTCCGCTCGAGCAAGAATATTTCGACCACGACAATCTCAAGCCCGACGGATACTTATGCCTCAAGCTTGAAGTCTTCCTGACTCATGAACCTTGCACGATGTGCTCCATGGCTCTTGTCCACAGTCGTGTTGGACGGGTCATTTTCAGAAACCGCATGCCTAAGACCGGAGGATTGACGGCCGAGTTAGTTAGAAACGACAGCGGACCCGTTGGTCTCGGTTATGGGCTATGTTGGCGAAAGGAACTCAACTGGCAATTCATGTGCTGGGAATACATTCCTCCCGCCGAAGAAGGCACCACCGGTCGCAAGCCTTCACGCGGGAGGCAAAAAGTGAAGGACTCTTTGGAGAAGTACATTGAAGACGGAAACGAGCAAACCAGCAAGGTTGCTAACGTTGCTGTGAGTAGCTTTGCGAGCATCCATGTGTAGCACACACGGCTTGCAACACGGAGCTGGCGAAGTATTCGTTACGAGATCATGAATCACGCCGCAGAACAGAGCATACAGCATTTTCCAGGGGCGTTGTCGGGTTTATCAGCAGAATTGGCATCAGCATCAATTGCTTCGACCGTGTTGGTGGGCGGCAGAATACCGATGCATGCTACCAGCTGGAGTATGGTGTTTTGCAGATGTAATAACAATGGGCATATGTTACCAGTAATCAAATCGACACTGTTCGCTGACATTCAAGCTCACGCTTTGAAAACATATGTGAAGCTGACAAGAAACGAAAGTGGGCGTCGAGCACCAGCGTTAATCGGGACCTCGTTTGAACTATCGACGAGCCCATTTCCCTTGAATCAGGGTTGAATACGAGCCACTGCACGATCAGCACAATCCACCAACATCCGATGCCATCTATTTCGTGGCTACCGCATCTCCGTCGCCTTGGCGAACAGCCGCGCGGCGCTCCTTGCGTTCACGCAGGCGCTTCTTGATCCCAAGATCTAGCTTGGGTCGGCTGCAGTACTCCTCCATTGTCGTCTGCCCGTAGAAACCGACGAGCGCATTGTCTGGCTCCACGAACATTTTCGAATCCGCCCAGGCTCGGAGTGCGGCCAGATATTCGGCTTCCGACGAGAATCCACGATAGGACTGGGAGTTTGACCCTTGCGCTGCCGAGCTTGCCCGCTGTGTAGTTATTGTTGATGTTGTTGTCGTTGATCGTGCGGGCGAAGTTGCACGCGGGGTGACTGAACCCGCCTCAGTCTCGCAATCGGCGAAGGAAATCGAATCTGAAGGCGCGATGCTGCACCTGTCCTCGATCAAGTCGCGACGCACCGAGTCTCCTTGTAGAAGCGCATGACGGCCTCGTCGCTCAGCATCCTTGTCGTCGCTGGTCATATTGCCGGCCCACATGCGATTGCTCAGTTCCAACTCGTCACTGTGTGAAACAAATGAACTATGCCCGCTCCGTCGAGTTCCAGTAACGAAGTGCGCCCATAGTGGTTCTAACCCGGAAAACTGAGGTGGCAAATTCCCATCAATGTCTGCAGGAACAATAGATGGCACGCGGACAGCAGTCAAGCTTTAGTGGCTGAGATGGTGTGATCGGCAGCCGCGAGGAACAACTTTATCCTGCACAGCCTCCAATCTTGGATTCTGCTCCTCTACAGTGATGATTTCACCTCCGTTGATAAGCGCGGCGGATGGTTTGATGCTTGGCAAGTTTGACACATCTCATCGAAAGATCTCTTCTGAGAGGAAGCGAAAGATCAATATCAAGCACGCCCGACAGCACGGTAGATCGCGACGCGAGAGGCAAACAATCCTTCGCGAAGCCATCACCATCCCCATCCTTTGAGAACCGGCTGACAAGGCTCAGAAAGTGAGTCTGTTATTATCAAACAACTCGAAAAGTATTCATATCATCTACCTCGAGATGAAATAGCAGTACACAAGTTATATCCCGCGGCAGCGGTTATTAAGCTCACCAAAGCAAATACCTTATGGTGCATAATATACAAGGATTATGGTACAGAAGAATATGCGAGAGTCTGACCGAGCGCATATCATTTCGTATCTTTAGTTCCGGATTCCTTTACATTGTCGGAGAATGGATAGAGTGTGAGACCTTGGTCCAGGAACTTCGTGCTGGTTTCGTTCGAGCCTTGAGAGGTCTGACCAGGGAGTCAGTACTGTATGTTCGGTGGTGTTACTCGAAGACATGTCGAGGTGAGGAGCGCATTTTACTCACAGAACTGCTCGATCCGGGAGTCGAGGGCTGCGTAGAAGCATTTCCGCTTGCATTGGACTTGACTTCATCTTTTTCGGGCATGGCACGATCGATTGTGTAGGTTCGTTGCGAGGAGATTTTGAAAGTCGATCACAACGGTCACTTTTGTCCAACACTGTACTCTCGGTTTGGGGACCGCTCGGCAGGAAGGTGTCATACGTGTCTGTATTGTGGACTCATGGTGCTGTCGCACCTTCTATTATGTACTCGAGACAAATCCGGGGCTACACAATGATCACGGTCATCGCTCGTGTTCTTCCACAGTCCACCATTCGCATGAATTGCTTTCTTGAGTAATGGCTCCCATGTTACCAGAGGCTGAATATCTTTAGAGACCAGAAGCGTGCGGTCTAGGCGAGCCACAGCGATTCTGAAAGCCTGCCTAAGCCACTCATGATATCTTGGCTTCACGCTTTGCTAAAGGCGAGCGCATGTGATTGGTAAAGAATGTAGGCGGCCCGGATACGGGCCCGCTCTGGTTGCTGTGCCGGGAGACCACATGAACACCTCCTTAATACGACATGAGCAATGGCCTGGCCATCCGACTACCCGATCGACCTCCATGAGCGCGTGACACAATTCTCAAGAGACTTCTTTCAAGATGTCCTCTATCACAGACCTGACACCGGTCCACAGCCACACGAGGACTGAATGCATTTGGGGGCCAGGTTCAGGTCATCTGGAAATCGTCTAAAGTTGCATTGCGAAGCATTTCCTACTGGTCATTGGTCAAAGGCTCAAATCAAATTTTGGCACCTTCCTCCCTTGGCGCACATGCGTCTACTCAACCAGCAGAGCCTCATCAGCGTCGCCGGTCAATTTCGTATTCACACGGGAGACCGACATGGTGAGACTGGAAGGCTCGTGGCGATGCGGCCATTCGGAGGACTCAGAAACTGAGCACATGGCAGGCAAGGATGTTGCCAGTGTTTGAGGTGGCGGCGTCTTTCGAAGCTAGTGTATCGTGCTGACCGTAGGCCGCTCAAATTCAGCCCTGCTACGCGAGTCGGTCGAGATAGTGCGACCCTGGCAGAAATCCTTCCGCAGCATTTGCGGAAGGGAGGGCAGCCAGTCATGACCAGGAGATCCAGAGACGCAACGACGCATGATGATTTTGGCCCGCGTTGCCGGACGTACGCGTTGTCGCCACTGACTCTACCACCATGTGTTCACGGATGCATGCCCGTGAGTGTCACTCCGGCTGCTGAGCAAGGGGCGGAATTCCGCCGCGCCACGGGCTTCGGGTGCCCTGCCGAGCTTTCACCAAAGTTCTGATCAAGATTGCCCGCCGGCGCGCCCACGCACAAGCCACTTCACAAGCCGTGGCACGTTTCAATCAGCCTGCGCGGATTTCTGTCCGCAATGGCTGAACAATGCTTCAATGTCTCGGATATTACTGCTCCTGCTGTAATAACCTCATGTACGGTGCGTAGCTTTTTGAGAATGTATAGATGCCGATGCGGGGCAATGCCGCGATTCTCCGGAGACAAGATAGCTAAAATGATATGACCTTCCATGACCTGCCCTGGAAATATCGACCGTTGACCGTTGACACAACCTCGTCTTCGCAATCACATCAGGGGGCATACAGACCGCCCGAATGTCATAGATCACTGGAATTCATGTTGATCGTTTCTGAGCACTGGGCCCATTTCAAACAAATCTGATAGCTTCCAAGATGGAGGTCCAGGCGGAGGCGGCTAAAAATCTGGTCCCAGTCACTGTTCCGACACGCGACGCGCACGACGCGCACGATGAAGAGGCGAATTCCAACAACCCAGCAATCACGAACAATGCCAGCGCACGACCAGAATGTTTCAAGTCGACATTGCAAGAGGTCCTTTTTGTTCTATCTGCCACAATGGCAATAGGCATGACGTCGATGCTTGCAGGATCCATCACTGTGACCTCAGCATTCATTGGAAGATCCCTGGCGATGACAACTGCAGAAATTACCTGGCTGTACGGATCCAGCTCACTAAGCAGCGGCGCATTTCTGCTGTTCTTCGGAATGGTTGCCGATCTTTTTGGTTGGTCACGAACGTGAATGTTATGCGGAAGACTTCGGTATCTAACCCTTTGATAGGTCGGAAAGTGATGTTCGTTACTTCCATGTTTCTATTTTCGATTTTCTGCCTAGCTGCTGGATTTGCCAATAGCGCGATCGCTATCGACGTTCTGAACGGTGTCCTCGGTCTTTTCAGCGCCGCAGCGGTCCCGCCTGCCGTTGGCTTGCTCGGCAGCATCTATGACAAGCCTGGCAGACGAAAGAATGCCGCATTCGCCTGCTTCGCGGCGGGCAATCCTCTCGGATTCGTTTGTGGAACAATGTTCGGAGGGATTGCGGCAAGTTTGTTCGGCTGGAGAGCACCCTTTTGGTTGACCGCAATCATTTTCCTGGTATTCACCGTTGTGGCCATTTTCTGCGTCCCGAAAGACCCTACGGAGAAGAAACCTTTCACCTGGGAGACCATTCGCCGCTTTGACTTCATCGGGACGATTCTCACTATTTGCGGCATTGGGATGTTTTCCGCGGCTCTAAGCCTGGGTGGAACAGCTCCCGAGGGCTGGAAAACCGGATACGTCTTGGTCCTGCTCATTGTTGGATTAGCTCTCATTATGGCTTTCGTTTTCTGGGAGATGCGGTTCGAGACCCCTCTCATGCCAATGCACATCTGGAAAGACAGGAACTTCACGGTCGTCCTCGCTATCCTGATGCTCGGATGCATGGCGTTCACGCCGACTTCCTTTTTCATGGCATTGTACTTCCAAGACGTCTGGAACATGTCTCCATTGATGGTTGCTGTTCACCTGCTTCCAATGGCCATCAACGGCGTCATCGTCAACATCTTCGCGGGAGTCTTCCTTCACAGGATCTCCAACAAGCTTTTGATGCTTATCGGAGCATCTGCATACGCCATCGCAAACCTTCTTTTTGCTCTCAATACATCTCATTCCAGCTACTGGGCCTTTTGCTTTCCTGCGTTCACTATCCTGGTTGTTGGAGCAGACCTGGAATTCAACGTGGCGAACATGTATGTCATGTCTTCTATGCCGCCCTCTCAACAAAGTCTGGCCGGTGGCATTTTTCAAACCGTCACAAAACTTTGCATGACGGTTGGGTTCGGAATCGCGACCGTCATCTTCGACGGTGCGCAGAATCAGCCGCATTTATCCAACTATTGGGACCCAACGACGCAGCCATACGCTGCAGTGTTTTGGACATCATTTTCATTCTCGGCACTGAGCATTTGCCTCGTGCCCTTGCTCACAATCGGAACACAAGGTGGCGATGACGATACGCAGGCGCGAGAGGCCAGGGTTGGGAGTTCAGAAGGCGACAAGTCTTTGACTTCATATCGTGCAGATTCATCAAAGAAGGGCAGTACGACCAGTGTGGTGCGCTCGGAAAAGGCACGATGAAGTTGTAAATTAATTTCTTAGAGCGAGTTTATGCATGCTTGTATTAAAAAGATATGAATGCTAGCCACGGCTAGCGACTATCCAGCTCCTAATTAGCTTTTTCGATCGATCCAATCGAAATTCGGTTAGGTGGCGAACGTGTTCTACCAAGTCGCGCAGGCGAGCTCCACGCGGAGCCTCACCCGCTTCTGGACGCTGGCGTCGAATTGGCGTGCTAAACATCGATGTCGTGTCGTAATCCGCCAAGTCACCAAGCCTCGCCTCTTTGCCATCCGTGGCAGTGGAAGCGCATTGTTGAGGGTATTAATCTGTCCGCGACTCCTTACACAATGCGATAGTCTGCGAGAGACTGTTTCCTGGACCGTTCTGGCACGGGTGACCGCGCGATCAAGTACAGCGGATCGTCTCACTTTGTTCCGGCAATCGAGGCGCAGCCGTCCAGCGCGTTATCGCCGCGCGTGCACAGCAAATCACTGACCCGAGCACCAGGTCGATCATTTCATCGTGACGGTCAACATTCGAATTCATTGCGCAAGCTGATATCTGGCCCATCATGGGATTCATACGGCAAACATGGACTCTCTGCGAGAAGACCTTGCTGGTGGTTTTCTTGCGGAATTGGCTCGGAACGCTCATTCTGGCTTTCTTTGGTCCAATCATCTTCATGTTCATCATCTCATACTCAAAGAACTTCTTCGTCCCGCCCTCCAACTTCGGCATAGGATCACCAACACCGATTCGGACACTTTCCGAGGCTGTTTCCGCATCAAGTGGAGGCCGCAATACTGTTGCCTTTATCCATAATGGATTCACTGGTGGCTCTATCTCGAAAGTCATAGATGAGGTTTCAGAGCCCATTCGTGCTGCCGGCAAGGAAGTCCGGCTGTTGCAGAGTGAAGCGGAGCTCCTCACACTGTGCCCTAGTTCTATCCGTGGCGTCTCACCATGCTTCGCTGCTGCTGTCTTCCACTCTTCCGAGAACGAGGGTCCCGGCGGCGTGTGGAACTACTCTCTTCGAGCCGACGGTGCCTTCGGCGAGACCGTCTTCGTTAACCAGAACAACAACGACGCTGAGATTTATATCATTCCGCTTCAGCATGCTATTGACAGCGCGATCGCGTCAAGCAGTGGCGCTTCTCTGCCCAACGACGTTCAACAATATCCCTACACTTCCAAGACGGCGGAAGAGAGGCAGAAAAATATCATCAACCTCTACATGGGTACATTGATCAAGATTCTTGCCGTCGCTTATTTCGTTGGTATTGTTGGTGTTTGTTACCAACTTCCTGGGCACATGGCTGTGGACCGAGAATCGGGAATGTCGTCTCTGATCGAGTCGATGATGTCGACTCCTAGGAGTTACCTTCCACAAGCCGCCAGACTTCTTTCTTTGCATATATCATTCGACATTCTTTACCTCCCCAGCTGGATCATCATGTCGCTTATCGTTGGAAAGCTCAACTACACTTATTCAAATGTGGGAATCACCGTGGTATACTTCATCTTGGCCGGCCTTGCGCTGTCTTCCTGGTCGATCGCCTTCGCAAGTTTCTTCAAGAAGGCGCAGCTCTCTGGTATCACGGTCACCATCACTTCGATTGTCCTTGCTATCATCATACAGGTCATTCCCCCGCCATCAACAAGCGCAGTCATTGTCTTGAGTCTCCTTTTTCCGCCAATGAACTATACACTCTTCATCATATATATGGTATGGCAAACACTCAGGAGAAAAATAGTCTTTTGCTAACAACATATGCAGGCTTACTGGCAGCAACAGAACATTGCTGCCAATCTTTCACTAGCCGCACCCACCGCACCTTGGCGAGTACCAGGATACGTGTTCTTCATCTTCCTTGCAATCCAAATTGTCGCATATCCATTGGTCGGTGCCATGGTCGAGCGCTTGCGATACGGCACTGCATCTCAATCGCGACAATTATCATTTTCCAAGCAGGAATCGCCCGAGGCGGTCAGGATCACATCTCTTTCGAAGTCTTACCCTCCTGGCTGGTTCTCGAGAGCGATTAGCTCGCGGTTTTCAAAGAATCCCAGGCAAACGGTACAGGCAGTTGACAATCTCTCCGTCTCTGTGCTTCGAGGTCAAATCATGGTACTCCTTGGCGCCAACGGTAGTGGCAAGAGTACAACTCTCGACATGCTTGCTGGTCTTCAGAAGCCTACTAGTGGATCAATCGAGATCGACGCTACTGGCGGTATTGGCCTTTGTCCGCAGAAGAATGTCCTTTGGGACGATCTCACTGTGTACGAGCATGTGCGCATATTCAACCGGCTCAAGTCCGATAAAGTCGACACCTCCAGCGAAATCAAAGCTTTGATCGCAGCTTGCGATCTGGAACAAAAGACTGGAGCGCACACGAAAACACTTTCTGGTGGCCAGAAGCGGAAATGCCAGCTTGCAATGATGTTCACGGGTGGCTCAGCACTTTGCATGCTTGATGAAGTAAGCTCAGGGCTGGATCCACTTAGTCGTCGCAAGATTTGGGATATCATCCTCGCGGAGCGAGGGAGACGGTCGATCCTCTTGACAACCCATTTCCTTGACGAGGCGGATCTACTCTCTGATGAGATTTCCATTCTGTCAAAGGGTAAATTGGTTGCCCAGGGTTCGGCTGTGCAGCTGAAGCATGACCTCGGCGGTGGCTATCGGGTCAGGATCTACCACGAAAACGAGAAAGACCTTCCTAACACCATCGCTTCCACACCCAAGGAGCATTTTAACGATCAAACGGTTTATCACCTCGGTGACTCTGCTGCTGCTGCCAACTTCATCTCTGAGCTTGAAGTCGCTGGAGTCAAGGATTATCAGGTTAATGGTCCAACAATCGAGGATGTGTTTTTGTCCTTGGCCCAAGAAGCTCGCCAGGGAAGTGGCGGCGCTGTCTCAGCAGATGGCGCTCCACTGAATGAGAAGCGTCTCGAATTGTTGCCTGGTAAGACGCTTTCATTCTTTGGTCAGACGTGGGTTCTGTTCTGCAAGAGATTCACCATCTTGAGGAGAAATGCTTGGCCATACCTTGCAGCTCTATTAATTCCCATAATCGCTGCCGGCCTCGTCACACTTTTCATCAAGGACTTTCAAGCTCTATCTTGCGATCCCACATCACAGGTACAGGCAGCTGGTCAGAGTCTCTCGCTCGAAAATTATTTGGCGATAAACGCGACCATCGCTGCCGGTCCGAATCCACCACAAGCTTTCATTCAAAGAACATATCCTCTCCTCACTCCGAGCACCTTCCGGAACGTGAGCACACTGAATGCTTTTGAGAGTCTCATCGCCAGAAATTACTCGAGGATTCACCCTGGAGGCTTTTATCTCGGCGATTCTCCAACATTTGCTTGGCGTGGCAATTATGAGCTTTACTTTGTCGTCGCAGTGCAGAACCTGCTGGACATGAGCTTGTCACAAGTCCCGATTATCACAGGATACGATTCGTTCCAAAGGCCGTGGGCGCCTTCGGCCGGACAAAGCCTACAACTCATCCTTTACTTCGGCCTGGCCCTGAGTGCGATTCCTGGATTTTTCGCATTGTACACCAACGTGGAGCGCACTCGAAACGTGCGAGCTCTTCACTACAGTAACGGAATCCGGGCTGGTCCTCTTTGGTTGGCGTACATCAGCTTTGACTTCATCATCGTGCTGATCGTCAGCGCGGTATCCATCATCATATTCACAGCAGCCTCAAACGTCTGGTACGGACCCGGATATCTTTTCGTTGTGTTTGCGCTGTTCGGACTCTCGGCGACTTTGATGTCATACGTGGTGTCCCTGTTCACCTCAAGCCAACTTGCAACTTTCGCCGTTGCTACAGGAGGACAGTGTATCTTCTTTTTGATCTACTTCATTGCCTTCATGTGCATCATCACTTACTCCGCAGCCGCCGATATCGACAGTCGTCTTACGATTGCCAATTACACGATTGCTTTCTTCTTTCCCGCCGGAAATTTGCTGCGCTCACTTCTGCTCACTCTCAACGAGTTCTCTGTGCTGTGCGACGGAAACAGCATCCCATCGTATCCCGGCGACATCAAGGTTTATGGTGGTCCAATTCTCTACTTGGTCATCCAATCTGTGGTCCTCTTCGCGGTGCTGGTCATCTGGGACAGTGGTTGGAAGCCAGGATTCATGGTCCGCTCGCGCCATCGAGCTTCGGATGTGGAAGAAGTGGACGATGTCGACCCTGCAGTGCGTCGGGAGGCCGCTCGTGTAAGCGATAGCAAGGATGAACTTCGTGTCAAGCATGTGACCAAGACTTTCGGCTCGAACACCGCTGTTCAGGACGTCACTTTTGGCGTTCCTCGATCAGAGATCTTCGCTCTGCTCGGTCCGAACGGAGCAGGAAAGTCTACAACGATCGGTCTAATCCGAGGTGACACTCGCCCGAGTGACAATTACAGCGATATCCTCATTGAAGACACGTCGATCCTCAAACGACGGGCAGCAGCACGATCGCATCTTGGCGTTTGCCCTCAATTCGATGCGATGGACCAAATGACTGCCATTGAGCACTTGCGCTTTTATGCACATGCACGAGGCGTCAGCGACATCGACTACAATGTCGAACAGGTCATCCACGCCGTCGGCCTTACTCCTTTCAAATCCCGCATGGCCTCCAAGCTAAGCGGAGGTAACAAGCGGAAATTGAGCTTAGGCATTGCGTTGATGGGCAATCCATCCGTTCTTTTGCTCGATGAACCCAGCAGTGGCATGGACGCCGCATCCAAGCGTATCATGTGGCAGACTCTGAGCGCGGTCGCCGATGGTCGCTCTCTTGTCCTCACTACGCATTCTATGGAAGAAGCCGATGCTCTTGCCGATCGTGCTGGAATCATGGCCAAGCGCATGCTTGCACTGGGCACGACTGACCAGCTCCGGAAACAGCACGGCGACACATACCATGTCCATCTGGTGCATCGTGATGCACCTCACACCAGTGACAAAGAGATGGATCAGATTCGGGACTTCGTTCATCAGAGCTTCCCTGGAGCAGAGACGGAAGATCGTGCCTTCCACGGACAACTGCGCTTCAGTGTGCCCAACGAACGCAGTATCATGGACGACGATACTTCGTCTACAGACGACAACAAACCGCCCGAGAAGAAGGGCTATGTCCACACCTCCGTCTCTGGAACCACTGGCAGCAGTATCAGCACGCTCTTTGCACTTTTGGAGTCGAACAAGGAGCGCCTTGGCTTCCAGTACTACTCTGTCAGCCAGGCGACCCTGGACCAAGTCTTCCTCAACATCGTCACGAAGCACAATGTGATGGAGGAAAATTATGCGCGATCACACCCGAAGAAGACGAAGAGCTTCTGGCAAAGATTGAGGAAGTGAGTGAGCTGGTTTTAGAATACCTAGTTATTGCATACACAGGAAGAGATACCAATAGAAATAGAATGTGCATGCATCAGGCTTGAAAACGGACCATTCTGTGGAATCAGTGTGCTCTCCCGTGCCCGTCTTGCCTCGTATTGATCGATTCACTGCACTTGCGCAATCGTGCCCAGGCACCACAATGCGACGACAATCCGAATAGCTTCAAATGTACTCCTGAGGCATTGTGCATTAACTTGGCAGACATGCGGTACAGAACCGGTATCTATTCACAGAAAGCTTGATTCCATGCACCCCACGTTCCTTCCAAGGAACGTGTCAAGTGGGGCACGACTGCACCAGGGTCTCGGGGACGATCCGACGGTGCTCGCGTGCCTGCTATTGGCTGAAACTTGATCGGTCCCCGTTGGTGTCGTCAATGCCTTCGTCATTTCTCGAGCGATATCACGGCCGATTAAAGCCCCTCACCATTCCTACAATTCTTGGGACACTCTCTTCTATCCCCTGAGAAGCTGACTTCTCTGGAACAATTCTGCAGAAACAGTAAGCCGAGCTCCATTATGACTTCAACAACACCCGCGGGCAAGCAGCTCCCCGTTGAGCACTTGGACAAGGCGGAGCAGGCTCTTGTCGATGTGACAGATCGGGCGGGCTCGAAGCATGAGGCAGACCCCAAAGACCACTTACACGCCCCCTCCGACCATGAAACGTCGCATAAATGGCTACGCTCCTTGTTCCCATACACCTCTCTTCAGGAATTCGAGAATGCATGGCACTTGGGCAACTATGTTCTTGACCGCCAGACCGGCAAGAAGTCGTTTGAGGAGATGAGCATTTACGTCCGAGTAAGCACACGTACTTCAATTGAGGTGTATCCACTTGAAGACTAACAAAATCAGCTTGGGATGCATCTACTGTACTATGGCTCTGAGCAGGAGAAGGCACTACATTGGAAGCGTACCCAGGATCTGCTCCGCGACCAGAGTGTCAAGATGGGCAAGCAGTACGACGACCCGCAGAGCAAAGACCATATCCAGCCCTTCATTGAGAGCTTCAACCTGCAGGGTACACTCGACCAGCTCAAGGTATGTATCCGACAGAAGCACGTTCGCAGCGGCTAACTCCGGGCAAGGAACCGGACCCGACCAAGTACAACAACTTCAACGAGTTCTTTGCGCGAGAGCTGAAGGAAGGTGCTCGTCCGATCGCCGAACCAGAGAACGCTAGCGCGGTCTCCAGTCCAGCGGATTGTCGATTGACCGTATTTCCCACAGTCGATCTTGCAACAAAGTATTGGATCAAGGGATTCGGGTTCACGCTTGAAAAATTGCTCGGTTCCGGTGATCTGGCACAGAAATTCGATGGCGGGAATATTGCCATAGCTCGTCTTGCCCCGCAAGACTATCACCGTTGGCACTCGCCTACTTCCGGCACTGTCGCCTCAATCACGGAGATTCCAGGCACATATTACACTGTCAATCCTCAAGCGATCAACGAACCGGGCACAGTGGACGTGTTCTGTGAGAACAGGCGCTCGGTGATGTTAGTCAACCGCTCAACCTCTGGCAATCCGGTTGCAATCATCGCCGTCGGAGCTATGCTTGTTGGAAGCATCAAATACAACCCTGGCGTTCAAGTGGGCGCGGAGGTCAAGAGAGGCCAATGCTTGGGTGCGTTCCTTTACGGCGGCAGTACTGTGATCGTCCTTTTCCCGAAGGGTGAGGTCACTTGGGATAAAGATCTCGTCCAGAACTCGTGCGAGCAAGTTTGCGAAACACTGGTCAAGGTTGGCGACCACATTGGTGCATGATCGACTAGAGGTAGGTAGTGCAATGGAATCATGATCGCTTGGGTAACAAACCTCATCAGCCGTGCAAAAGGCAGAGCGAGCTTCAGCGGGATTCGGAGCGGTCTTCACGCTTGATCCTGAAAGGTGACCTGGATCGCTCTTCACGTTTGACTTTGTATGGTGACTGCGATCGAGCCTCGCGCTTTTCCTTACGAGGGGATCTTGACCGGCTTCTACGTCGATGATGGTGCGACCTTCTTTCAAAGGACCTCGAGCGACGTCGCTGATCGCGGGCGTACCTGTCCTTTGTGTCGCGCTCGTGACGTCGGCTATGCCGGTGGTCTCTATCTCGCGACCGCGAGCGATCTGAACGCCTGTGCCTGTGAGAATTATGGCCACGATGTCCTGAAGTTGAACGTGATTGTCTGCGGCTCCTCTTTGCTCGATCGTCTCGATCTCGTCGTCGTGTGTGATCTGCGCTCCGGCTCCGGCTTCTTCGCCGATTGTCATGCGAGCGGTGGTGTTTTGCTGCAGACCTAGACGCATGACGATCCCTACCCGTGTTTTCAGATGTAGACGCAAGAGCAGTCTGGGATGTCTCGGTAGCGTCGTCGTGGTCCAGAGCCTCCTTCAAAGCTTTATTCAACGTCCTCTGATCAAAAGCTCTCTCGCCCAACGGTTCATTATTCGCATTACTCCGGTCGGGGGCTGGCAGACCCAGCGCAAGCGCCATAGCATCCTCCTCCGCCTCTTTGATCTTCTTCAGCTCTTCTCGTCGCTTCTCGCGCTCTGCCTCTGCGCGCTGCTCGGGCGTTAGTTCCGCGCCCTCAGCTTTCGCGTACCAGTTCAGATCTTTTCCCTGTTGCCATCTTCCGACCGGAGCCATCAGAGAGTGGCCGAGATAGTTCTCGCGATGCTGGCTGGATTTGACATCGTCCCAGGAAAAGTTGACACCTCCGCGCGAGCCCTCCTTGCGGACAGTTTGAACCAAATCCATGTTGCAACTCTGCGGCGCGCTGGCCTAGTCGGATGGGAACCTCAATTTCAGGCTGTAACTATCGTCGTTCAACGATAACTCTCAAGCACAGTGACGCTCAAAAATCCTCTCGATCTCTCTTGGCATAAATTGATGCGGCGGAATCGTAATAGAATTGCTCACTCAGTCTGTGGCGGAGAGGGTCACTTCCTCTATGCTTACCTAAGACAGATCGTCATTGGAATGCGAGCTGCAGGTGGAAGCTACATGCACGAATTCCAATGTGCAAAGTGGCCACTTATGCGCTGTGCAACATAAACGTTGTGCGCCCTCTGCTTTCCAACTCGACACAGTCGCTCAGATAGTGCACGAGAATGGCGCCTTCGACAGGTCTCCTCGGTCTGTTGGTGTCAACATGGGCCATTGCAGCAACAGCGGAGACATCGCCTTTCTTCACACAGGCAAGCAATGACAGCTTGCTATGGGGCCCATATCGCTCTAACCTCTACTTCGGTGTTCGGCCAAGGATAGCAAAGTCTGTTTCAACGGGTCTTCTCTGGTCCCGCGTTGAGGATTTCCAGACGGTGCAAAATCAAATTCGGTACACGTGCGAGCAACATGAGGGCATGGACGGATATGGCTGGGAGTCCTACGATCCAAGACTCGGCGGCGTACAGGTAGTGCATGACAAAGGTCATGGAATAGATCTGGAGACCAGCTTTGTAAAATTCGACGATGGCAAAGGTGGCTGGGCCGCACGTATAAAAGGTACACCGAGAGACGATGCAGATCTAGGTGTGGGAAGCGTTGGGGGCAAGCAGGAGATAAAGACTGCCGTTTGGTTCAGCGTCAGCGTCGAAGGCATTGGTAGCATCAAGCCTGCTGACGCCGAGGCGAACGAAGAGACTGGCTACGAGGGCGACGTCGTTTTCGAAGGCCAAACGTCCGACCTGGGCGATTTCAAGCTTGCCATTGTCAATGCCAAAAGCAATGCTCATCCTACTCATCCCCATGAATCGTACAGCTCAAAACCATTGGATCGCACATATGTGCATTCTTTCCAACTTCCTGAAGAACATGTTTGGCAGACCAAGTGTAAGATGGTTCTTTCTGCTATATCCCCCCATGCAAACAGTCATTCTAACTTCGGCCCGTTGCAGCGCTGCTATTCAGCTCCCTCAAGTCCACGATCGACGAATATGTGGAAGAATTCGGCAACGAAAAGATGCCACCCCCATGGCAAACATACACCATCCAGAACATGCCGGCTGAGGGCAATGCTCACATCGTACAGCAGACTTTCGAGGGCGCCTTCGAGTTTGATGTGTTCTACACACCCGCATCTGCGCCTGCACGGTCTTCGGAAGACATTACTAAAGCACTGAAATCAGTGTCAGCATCGTTCGATACCAAGTTCACCGAAGTACTGAAACCACAAAAGCCTTTCTCGGATGCGAAGTACACGAAACTCAGCAAATCCCTTTTCAGTAACTTGATTGGTGGCATCAGCTTCTTCCACGGTGATCAGCTGATCGACCGATCCTATGCATCTGAGTATGAGGAGGAGAACGAAGGCTTCTGGGAAGATGCTGCAGAAGCTCGCGGTCGCAACCAGCAAAAGCTCGAGGGACCGTATGACCTTTTCACAGCCGTTCCATCCCGGCCATTCTTTCCGCGCGGTTTCCTCTGGGACGAAGGCTTTCACTTGCTGCCGATCCTCGACTGGGATCCTGAAGTGACTATGCAGATCATCAGCTCCTGGTTTAACACCATGGATGCGGATGGCTGGATTGCTCGAGAGCAAATTCTTGGACCCGAAGCACGAAGCAAGGTGCCCCAAGAGTTCCAGATCCAGTACCCGCATTATGCCAACCCACCAACTCTTTTCATGGCCCTCGAGGCTTTGCTGGACAAGCTTGATGGGAAGAGCGATTTATCGAAGAACGAGTTTATCAGTAAAGAAACTTTCAAGACATGGCTCCAGGAGCTGTATCCGCTGTTGCAGCGTAACTTCGAATGGTACCGCAAAACTCAGTCGGGCGATATCAAATCTTATGATCGTGAGGCCTTCAGCTCGAAGGAAGGATACCGATGGCGCGGGCGGACTCCCCGGCACATCCTCACATCGGGCTTGGACGATTATCCTCGCGCACAGCCCCCTCACCCCGGTGAATTGCACGTCGACCTTCTGAGCTGGATTGGCTTGATGAGCCGCAACATCCACCGCGTGGCTGAGTACCTCGGAGAGAAGGATGATGCGGCGCGATACGCGAAGATTGTTGAAGCTATCCAAAGGAATGTGGATGACCTCCACTGGTCCAAGCAGCACAAGACCTACTGCGACTTGACCGTTGACGATTATGAGGAAAGCGCTCACGTCTGCCACAAAGGCTATATCAGCCTTTTTCCATTCATGACAGGACTTATTGACCCCAAGAGCGAGCATCTCAAGGATGTCCTTGATCTCATCCGTGACGAGAACGAATTGTGGAGTCCTTTCGGTATTCGCAGTCTGAGCCTCAGAGACTCAGGCTATGGTCAGGACGAGAACTACTGGAGGGGCCCAATCTGGATGCCAATGAACTACTTGATCGTCAAGGAGCTACTGGTACGCTATCCAATTCTCACGAGTTCGTTCCATGCTAACCTTGCACAGAACATCGCACAGAAGCCGGGGCCTCAACAAGAATTGGCAGCGACGACCTACAGCGCTCTCCGTAAGAATCTCGTCGACACGGTTTACAGGTCGTGGGTGGAGACGGGCTTCGCCTGGGAACAATACAACCCTGACACTGGAGCTGGACAGCGCACCCAGCATTTCACTGGCTGGACCAGCTTGGTCGTGAAACTTATGACTATGCCTGACCTTGGCAGGAATGGCCACGTCAAGGACGAGCTATGAGTGGATCAGATCCGCGACGTTAAATGATACATGAACATTTCTAGAAATGAAGACGAGAGCAATCATACATTTAAACACCACGTGATCACGCGATATAGCGTTGTTGGTCCAAGCTCCCAGAAGAGCCGCCTTGCGCATCGTCTATAGTCGCTGCAATGATGCCCACACATCCAATACAACACATTGTGCAGAAATGGCGTCAAAACGATTAATCAAAGAGTTGGATGCATACAGGCGGAATCCGTCGTCCGCGGTGTCCACTCTGGAGCCCGTGAGCGACGATGACCTGTTCCACCTGAAAGCCGTTTTGCGAGGACCCCAGGGAACCGCATACGAAGGTTCGATTACATGAGCATTCGCGCACCACAACATACGGCATCGCTAACATCCAGCAAAGGCGGCCGCTGGGAAATCGCCGTCGCCATCCCGGAGACGTATCCGAACGCGCCGCCGGAGGTGCGCTTCAAGACGCCCATCTGCCACCCGAACGTCAGCTTCAAGACGGGCGAGGTCTGCCTGGATCTGCTGAAGACCTCCTGGACGCCGGCGTACGGCGTGATCACGACGCTCGAGGCCATCGCGCAGCTGCTCAGCGCCGGCGGCGAGCCCGACAGCCCGCTCAACATCGACATCGCGAAGCTCATCCGCAGCGGCGATCTCATCGGCGCCGAGGCGCTCGTGCGGTTTTACACACAGATTTTGGCGGTGCCGCGGTCGTGAAAGAGGAGGCTGTCCGAGGAGGGGTTATCGAGGAGGATCTACTGCTGGGAATGGTTGGAAAAAGCAAGGGTTTGTGACGATGCGATCAGAAAAGCTTTTGTATACAATGGGACAGCAATGGTTGGTTCATAGGGTACTTGTCGCATCTACGAATTGAACGAACATAATTCACCGCCGAGCGCTCATACCGTGCCCGTATATGTGAGGATTAGTACCGATGGCCACTTCCCTCTCCGTCGCAGCTACACGCGAACGATCATTCGATCCATTGGGAATATGGTATGTGCAGGATGAGATATCGAAAAAGATCAGAGGTATGCTGCCAGCGATGAGGACACATTCCAAATGCCAGCACCTTAGCGAAGCGTCTCAAGGCCAGCATAAGACTAAGTATGACGCCGAAATGCATGCTCGTTGAATACTTCGCTTTTGTAATGATTTATATGCTACATGATTCATGAGGTCTCGTTACGTCGTCTCAGGGGACCTTGAAAAAGGGTATGCAAGTGTTATGAGGTTTCAGCATGGCCAGTGGGACCTCCAGCACTGTAGTCCGTGGTCACAAACGCTCGATCGACCGGAGCAAGACCCTCGGCGCAGTATTGCAGGGTCTCGGCGATGTCGTGTGCGCGGTTGACTTTGGTGTTCTCGTCGAGAAGAATGTCGTATTCGACCCATATGCCATCACCGGCATGGTAGGCCTAGGGATCAGCGTGTCAGCGCTTTGAACAGAATCAGAACCGGAGGGCTGCTCAACTTACAGTCACCGACTTGAAACCCTCGATGACTGGCGAAAATCGCCAGGCCAGATACATGAGCTTCTTGACCAGGTCTTCTTCCGCCGCTTGACCTGACAGTCGGGTGATGTTCTCGAAGCACGTCGAACTCCAATCGTAGATGATAAACAACGAAAGCAGGCCGGCACCAACAGGGTCCAACCACCAGACGCTGGCAGCCGAGCCGATCAAAGGAAAGAGCAGCGACAACGAGTTGAAGATGACGTCCGTCTTGCAATCCTGGGCGAGAGCCTGCACTTGAGTAGTCTTGATCCGGATACACCCAAACCAGATCCCGCCTTTGATGAGAATCGTCGCTGCCAATGCTCCAATAGCAACGGGTGGGAGAGCCTCCGCCTCACCCTTGAGCGGCATGATCTTCTCCACAGACTCCTTAAGGATCTGCAGGAACGAGATGACCATGATGATCGAGAAGACAAGAATACCGAGTGGTTCCAATCGACGCCGTCCGACGGGAAAGCGTTTCTTCAAGGCGTTGAGCCGCCATTGGACCAGACGATTGGTCGTCCACACGATGAGCGTGCACAGCAGATCCAGCGCCGAGTCGACCAGGGACGCCATGAGCGAGAGCGACGGCGAGCTGAACGCGGCCACGATCTTGCCGACGAGGAGGACGATGTTCGCGATAACGTTAATATTGATGGCCCACTGGGCCTTCTTCTCCGCCTTTTTCCGCTTCTGCCGCTCTTCCTCCGGGAGCAGCTCCTCGATGTGGCCGGCGACGGCCTGGATGCCGCCGGAGCGCTCGTTGATGCCGTCGCGGTCCGGGTCCGGATTCATGGAGTCGAGGGCGTCGTCGGCGACGGCCATGACCACCGCGTCGACCTCGAGCCAGTCGTTCAGCCGCGAGTTCTGCTCCTCGTAGTAGTGCCGTAGTTCCTTCTTCTTGATCTGCTTCAGCTCCTCGTCTGACTTGCGGAACTTTTCCAGCCCGTCCCGATCGATGCCCGTCAGCAGCGCCTTCTTCAGGTCCTCGCGGCGCTTGTCCTCGAGGGCGGTGTGGGCGGCATCGTGGAAGCGCCAGACGCGAGGTCGAGGCCGAGCATCGCCGTTCTGGTGCGACGCGGGATGTTCTTCTTCATCGCGGTATCGTCCGATTCGACCTGACTCGAGGTCGGTGTCGCGGGAAAGCGGTCGTGGGCCGTTATTGTTGCTGAAAGAATGGGCACTCTGCGCGCGGAAGAATCCGCGTTTCCCGACCATGTCCCTGCGAGGTGGAGGAGAGTACTCAGGAATGAGAGGAGACGAAGTAGTAGTACAAGCGAACGATGTTGCAGAGACTCGTGAAACTATTATACAAGGAAACAACTACGCAGGCACGGCAGGGGACGGGAAACAAAGATCTAGGCACGACGGTACGATGACATGGTATGCGCGCACGGGTAATTGTTAAGGTTGTTCAGATTTCAGGTTTGGTAGCCTTACCATCGGCCCTCGCGCACGCGTGTCCCACCTGCATGGCGATGACGATGCCAAGACCTGGGGAGAGCTTCAAGATCCGCGACCGCCGACACGTGTTTGCCCAATGTCAGAACAGGACATGCCCATGAAGGTGTAAGGTCCCAGGATTAATTCTTCTTCTTCTTCGTCTTTGATTTTGATCCAATGCATGATTTGTATTGACGGGATAGGTCATTGGTTAAGTATTCGTCCTGGAAGAAGTCATTTGAATTCTGTGAAGCCGGACGTGACAGCCAATGCCTGTCACACTAAAATTTCAAGCCTCCGCTAAGAAGTAGAAAGAACGCCTCCCTTTGCCGAATGCCGAAGCGTAGGCTACAATTGCATGGCGGACTTGAATAGAGACGCTATTTTTACAGAGTATGAGAGGTTGTTCGAAGAACTCAATGGGAGCAATGAGACGCGGTAGATATAAGTACGAGGACTTATATCTTTAGGGTTGCAGCTTCTTAAAAAAAAAACGGGAATGTGCAGCTGGCTATCGCAGCTAAGTATGGGGAACCAGCTACCGAATGTCTCGTCACCCCGTTGACGCCGCATGCGCCGCTCATTCCGCCGCGATGATGTGGCGCGCAGGGTAAAATTCATACTTGCAGCTCGCACCCGGCATTGGTCAATAGACCGTCCTCTCAAGCAGCAATATAAGGTCACAAACGAGATATGGCAAACTTTTCGAGCAGTTCGATGAGAAAACCATGCATTGCACAGTTCCATGAAGATGACGATTTACACGGAAATTGAGGCATCCACTGAAGTGTGATTCAATCTTACATGACGACCCAGAAGTTATTGCTGTTTGCTCAAAGTGCTACTCTTTTTCAAAGGCCGTGACCGACTAGTATTCCAGCGATACCTGCGATTTCCAGTTTGGATCGAGCGTGCTTTCCAGCGCAAGGACCTGAAACATTGTTAGCGACACAAAGGCTTTTGACAAGCGGTATCTATCGTGAACTTACCAATGCCGTGCGGGTGGGAATGTACACCTGCAGGAAATTCTTCCGCTCGTTCCACGCGAAATCTGTCGTGAAGAAGCGCGTATCGTCCTGCACGCGGCCGAGGCCGCCAAACTTGGGGTCGTCGGTGCTGATGATGATGCGGTACGTGCCGGCGACATCAACGCCAACGCGGTAGTCCGTGAAGGAGTTGGTCGGGTGGAAGTTGAAGATGAAGAGGAGGCCGGCGCGTTCGTACACAATCACCTTGTCGCCCTCGTGCTTGAGACTGACGTAGGCTTGCGGGGAGTGCAGCCAGCCGTACTTCTCCTCCGTCCATTGCATCGTCTTGTCGAATTCGTTCAGGAAGCGATACCGCAGGAGGTTGTCTTCGATGAGATTGAATTGGCGCCGGGCATAGTGGAAGCTGTTGCCGTTGCCCTCGCGCGGGAAGTCCAACCACTCGGGGTGGCCGAACTCGTTGCCCTCGAAGTTGAGGTAAGCTTCACCTCCCAAGCTGTGAGTGATGAGGCGGATCATCTTATGCAATGCCATGCCTCGCTCGATCACGGGCGTGAATGGGCTGAGAGTCGACATGTTCGTGTACATTTCAGCATCACAGAGCCAGAACAAAAGCGTCTTGTCGCCCACGAGCCTGTGGAATGTCAGTCTGAGCACAAGCGTCAACGAGAATATACAACTCACGCTTGATCGTGTGACTCGGCATATGCAATCGTCTTCTCGGCGTGACGTCTGTTGGTGAGCGTGTGACACAGATTGCCCATGTCCCAGTCAATGTCTTCCTTCTCTTTCAACCACTTGATGTAGAGATCGGGCACTGCCATAGCAAGCCTGTAATCGAATCCTATTCCACCCAGGCTCAACTTGATGCATAGCGCCGGCATTCCACTGACGTCTTCCGCGATTGTGATGCAATTGGGATAGAGATTGTGGAGCATCTCGTTCGCAAGCATGAGGTACACCACACCGTCCTCGTCCACGCTAGGACCGAAGTATTCGTGGTAACCTCCGCTGAAACCCGTTCCAATACCATGGTGGGTGTACAGCATGCTGGTCACACCATCGAATCGGAAGCCATCGAATTGGTACTCATCCATCCAGAAGCGAAGGTTCGACAGCAAGAAGCGGAGAACTTCGTGGTGGCCATAGTTAAATAGCCGGCTGTCCCAGAGCTCGTGTCGTCCCCGCGCACCTTCGTGAAAGTATAAGTGGTCGCTGTTGTCGAACATGTTCAACCCATCGAGCACGTTCTTGCTGGCGTGCGAGTGCACTACATCGAGCAGTACGGTGATGCCCATTCCGTGGGCCGTATCGATGAGCTCCTTGAGGTCGTCTGGCAGACCGTACCGTGACGATGCTGCGAAGAACGAGTTGATCTGATAGCCGAAGCTGGCATAGTACGCATGCTCCATGATTGCCATGAGCTGGATGGTGTTGTATCCGAGGTCACGAATCCTGGGCAGAGTGTTCTGTGTAAACTCCTTGTAGGTCGCGACCTTCGGCTCGGGGCTCGAGATACCGACGTGCGCTTCGTAGATTCTCGCGCTGGCAGGCTTCGGAGGGCGAGGGTTCTTGAACTGGTACTTGTGTGGTGGGTTCCAGAAGCGCGCGTCGTATACTGGAGATACCGACAGATCTTGTGTCACTCGCTTGATCCACACCGGTAACCTCTCTTGCCTCGCCGAGTCGTTCGGAACAACCATGCTAATCTTGATCTTGCTGTCGTGCTCGATCGCGGGGGCGCCATTCACCGGCGGAAGGTGGATTTCCCAGACACCGAATGGGTCCCGCTTCATCTCGTGGCTGTCACGATTCCAGCCATTGAAATCGCCGATCAGGTAGGCTCGTAGGGCAAAAGGCGCCCATTCTCGGTAGGTGATCGTGTTATCGGGCGCGACGGTGAAGCCGAATTTCTCGTAGCCTTTCGAGAATTGGTCGAGACCGCCTTCGGTCTTGTTGATCGTTTTGATCCAATTCTGGGCCTTGGTGAAACGTGATTTGAGGGACGCCTCGAAAGGCTTTAGCCATGGGTCGAGTTGTGTCACGCCTACGAGGTCGTCACATCAGCTTGGGCCATTTCTAATGGACTGTCGTTGCAACATACCGGTGCCATCATTTGGCACTTCGGTGGCGGCAGGCTTCGCCATCACCGAGTCGGCCGAAGCCTCGTTCAGTTTATCCATGCGGGGCAGTGCTGGCGATCGTCAAGTTATTTGTGAAACGGCGACAACAGCCAAAGATAAGTGGTGAAGCTGCGGTTCTCAATTATCCGCAAAATGGTACTGATCAGTGCAAGTTGTAGAGTTGAAGGCACGAAACTAGAAAACCAGCGAGCACTGATCTTTTTAGACCTCCAGCACAAGCGAAAGCGGTTGAGAGCTATCTTTACGTGGAACTTCGTCTGACCCTCGCCGCCTCAATGCTTTTTGCGTGTTGGTGTTGAGCGCGCAGCGGCGAGGGGTCCGAGCTTGCCCCAGATTGACTCCAAAAGTTGCCGCGACGAGCGTCATTCTGCAGCGGTGTCCCACCTGCTCGTCTCAGCTTGTAGTCGTTGGCCTAGCGGGCGGCGTTTGCGGGCGGGAGGGTGGCACTTAATTCGCCGTGGCGCCGTGGTTGGGGCCCCGCCCGAGGGCCTTTCCGTCGCCTATTCAGGCCCGCCAGGCTGATCGCAACGCGGAGGGACAAGGTACGTTTCCCTCAGTCATGCCACTGGACTGTTAGTATTGTACAGTAGACTGGACCGTGACTGCCACGATATGCCGTTTCACGACGACCAAACAACTCCGCCATTTGCCGTTCTCAACACGGGCCGATTAGGCACGGTTCTGCATACTCACGTTCGTTATGACAGGCGGAAAACGGCGCATCTAGCCTATGGTCCAACGCCTTTACCATCGGCTGTCGCAGATATTGTGAGGAAGACTCGCTTTCACATCCTCGTAAAATTCTTGCAACGACTCGCCTTCCATCATACAATATTGGACGGACAACTTTCTCGCGCGTAACTTTGACTCCTGTCACCACTTGGACACGCTGGATTTTGAGCCTACAGATTCGCCGTTTTCATCGTGCGAGATATATCAACGCATGATGCGCGCTATGAGATACTGCTCGCAATACGCAATTGATGAGGAACGAGCAGTAGTCGTGCATCCTGGCACTCGCGAGTATCTGTGTATGAACACGATGGGAGATTATCTTTTATCGATTAGATAGTGGAGCCGAAAGGCAGTGCCATATTTCCTTAGGGTTCGCTCTACTTATCGTCGCCGATCCGGCTAGGCGGGGTTTGGTCCCAGCTCTCGCATCCCGAGGAGCTCTCGAGGCTAAGCGGTCCGTGGCGGTCATATGACTCTTGCAGGTCGGCGATAACATCCGTGCGAACAAATTGTTCACGGCTGCTTGTTCAGATCCCCGAGACTTGTCTGGAGTCTTGCCCGACGCCAAACGTTCCAAACACGGTGTCGGCATGGCTTCGCTGACGCCGACCTTCGCGCCGCGAGCGCGGCTCACCTACCTGGGCATCTCGGCGATCGTCCGGCGACAGCAACTGCACTCCACGACGCGATGCACCTCCAATGGCTCCTTCAACCAAGGCTGGGTCGGCAGCTACGAGGCTGGCGCCCCGACCGAGGGCCCATTGAGCGACGCCTCGAACATCGGCGCCCCGCGCATCACGCCCAGCATCCTGAAGCAACACCTCGATCAGTTCGTGGTCGGGCAGGACCGAGCGAAGAGGACTTTGGCGACTGCGGTGTACAACCACTACCAGCGGATCCTGGAATTGGAGCGGCAAGATGACGAGGCGGAGGAGTTGCTCGCGGTGGAGGAGCGGCGGCGCATGGCGTTGCATCCCAAGCATCCACTCGATGGCCGGGAAGATGAGCTGAAGCAAGGCATTGCCGTGCCGGCGTTAACGAAGGATTGGCAGGTTGGAGACGACTTTGGAGAGAGTGAGCATACCTCAGCATACACCGGTCAATCGAAACCGAGCTTTCAACAACGACCGCCACCGCAAGATGAACCTCTCCGATCAACGAACCCGTTCAACGACTCTACACCATTGATGATTGAAAAGAGCAATGTATTGTTATTAGGCCCGTCAGGAGTGGGAAAGACACTCATGGCGAAGACACTGGCGAGGGTACTCGAGGTGCCCTTCAGCATGTCCGACTGCACACCCTTCACCCAAGCGGGCTACATCGGCGAAGACGCCGACGTCTGCGTGCAGCGCCTCCTCGCCGCCGCCAACTACGATGTCACGCGCGCGGAGCGCGGCATCATCTGCCTGGACGAGATCGACAAGATCGCGACGGCGCGGGTCTCGCACGGCAAGGATGTCAGTGGCGAGGGGGTCCAGCAGGCATTGCTGAAGATCATCGAAGGAACAACGCTGCAGATCCAAGCGAAGAATGAGAGGGGAAGCACGACGCCGAGCGATCGGACACGAGGGCAGGGGCCGCACGCGCCGGGAAGCAATCCCTTGACGGGCGGTGGCATGGGTGGCCATCATTCAGGCTCAGCAGGCGGCAAAGGAGAGGTGTACAACGTCAGGACGGACAACATCCTCTTCATCTGTGCGGGAGCCTTCAATGGTCTACACCGTACAGTGCTCGACCGGCTGAGCCGAGGCAGCATAGGCTTCGGCGCGCAAGTCCGCGCCGCGCCCGGCTCCTCGTCGAGCTCGGAGCACGGCCAGCACGAAACCGTCCTCATCGACGAGGACGAGCTCTTCGAGAAGAACGTCCCCTTCTACAACGCCCCCACCGTCCCCGACCCCAGCCCCTCCCCCACCGCGTCCACCGCCCCACCCAAACGCAAGTACAACACCCTCGACCTCGTCGAACCGCAAGACCTGCAGAAATTCGGCCTGATCCCCGAGCTCGTCGGCCGGATCCCGATCGCCTGCGCGCTGTCCTCGCTCGACGTGCCCGCGCTCGTCAAGGTCCTGACGGAGCCGCGCAACAGCCTCGTGCGGCAGTACATGCAGCTGTTCGCGCTGTCGAGCATCGAGCTGCGCTTCACGACGCCCGCGCTGCACGTCATCGCGGCGCGCGCGGCGAAGATGGGCACCGGGGCCCGCGGCCTGCGCACCGTGCTCGAGCGCTTGCTGCAGGATGCCATGTTTGAGGCGCCCGGGTCGAAGACGAAGTATGTGTTGATCAATGAGGATGTGGCGAACAGGAAGGGTGCGCCGGTGTACTTTGCGAGAGGCAACTCGTCGAGCTTCCATAAGATGATTGCGGATGAGGAGGCTGAGTGGGAGATGCAGAGGGAGCGGGCGGAGACGCATGCGGAGCCGGACAGGGGAGAGTCGAGGTCGTTCGAAGAGTATCGCGTCAAGGCCACCGCAGCGGGATCTGCGTAGCCTCGATCCTAGCCTCGTACTCAGAGGTGGAATGAGGAGTTCAGATGACACATGATGATAAGCACATGGAGGCATCTGACAATCTAGATAGAATACATGATGAATTTATGAAGATAACATTTCGCCAAAGATGATTCTGAAGTTCCATTAACGCCACTGCGTGTGCAAGATGTTTGAACCCCCCGATGGGACAGGTGGACTGGTATCGACTATGATCGGTTTGCAAATTCCCTCCTTGGACCATGTTTGCGTATCGTCTTTCATTCGAGCTGTGACCGGAAGCCTGTGAGAAAGTCTTCCGTGACCATACTCCGGGCCTCGCTGGACCCGCTGGCCGCCGCGACACTTCTGTTGCGCTGGTCTTTCGCAGCGAGTACGCTCTTGCTTTGAAATGCCTGTGTGGCGGTTTCAAGTCAGAAACAGTCTCGATGTGTCCGAGAATAGCTATGGTGGTCGGATCGATTACGCTCATGCTTACCTGGTGCGAAAACGGCTCACCAAATCTCGCTTTCTTCTTGCCTTCAGTCTTACTCCCAGGCATCAACACCCCACTATCCGCCCTCACCACGCCACCCCGAGAAGTCGACGGCGGCGGCGCCAACATCGCCTTCTCATCCTTGCGCAGCCCCGCGCGGTAATAATCAATCTCGAGATTCTGATCGAGCTGCCGCAGGCGCTTATCGATCATCGCCGGCGTCAGCGTGCCCTGCTGCAGCGCCGGGAAGGTCCGGCGCATCTTCGTCACGATCGCCGGCAGGCTGTAGTTCTTGACGTCCAGGATGCAGATGGCCTTGTCGTGCTGCTTCGTCCAGGCGAGCGGCAGGGGCGGGATCTCGACGGCGTTGGCGCTCCGGGAGAAGAGGATCGCGGCGGGGCGCGTGCGCGGACGGGGGATGGCGAGGTGGTCGAGGGTGCAGAGGTCGGGGATTCGGTCCCCTTCGGGAATCTGGGGGTCCGGTTTGGCTTTCTTCAGTCGGCAGGGGATGGTGTTCTCGGCTTGAGAGGGTGAGTGGGAGGGGGTCGGCACGGCCGAGGGCGGGTCGGCGCTTCTATAGGCCGGGCCTGCGCTGCTCGGATCCGGTTTCTGGAACGTCGGCATGGGCGGAGTGCTGTTCAACTCCGGCAGGAATGATGAGTTGCCGCGCGTTGGCGTGGTATTGCTGCTGGAGCCTGCCGAGCCGCCTATATTTATCTTGTCTAGGGGATGAGAGGCCATGGAAGCACGCGACTTGCTTCCCAAGCCTCGGATCCTCATCGAAGGCATTGATGTCGTTCCTTGAGAGGTTGTATTTAGTTGTGTCGCCCAAATATCTTCAATGAGTTCTCGAGGTGATGCCGAGACAGCACAGTTTGTCGTTCCGCACGGCTGCTCTCGTTCGCAAACTACACTATCGTTAGTATCATAGTAGACTAAATGACATACAATCTGAACCTAGAGTCTCTATAGGCTTCTCGAGTCAGTGGTGAGGATCCTTCAATGATGAGTTGGGCAACATTGCTTTGAACCAGAATTTGCCCACCATGTGAGTAGCAATCAGCATTGAGCAGAATAGCATTAGGCAGCAGATCAGTTGGGAAAAGTTCGAGGTTCGCGAGAAGCACGGAACTGTTTGAATGGGCAGTTACCGAGTGTGCTTGCAATTTCCCGGTATTTGAGAATCACAGAGATAACAGGCAAGTCTCACCAGCCTCGCTCACCGTCCCTGCCCCATCGGCTCTTGCCCATCACCAACTTCGAGTTTGCTTCGGTTTGTTGCACATTCAGGTCTTGCAGACATAAGTCGTTTTTGCATTAGAAATTCTAGACAAATGACTCCTATGGTTACAATGATCGCGCTTTTTGTCTGATGTACACTTGCCCGCGTAGACATCGTATGTCTTGCTAGCAGGAGGACAACGCCGACCTCGTCCCGCATGGGAAAAATGCTGTGTATGAGTGACTCTTGCCACGCGTGGTTGGTAGTGCATCCTTCCATCTATTCCGTCCCTGCCATTCCCCAAGTACCGTCGTCTAGTTGCGGAGACCGATCTTCGAGAGGAGCGACGGGCTGCTCTTGGCGTCGAAGACGTTCAGCAGATCCTTCCAGACATCGCCAGGCTTCTTGCTCGCATCCAGCTCGGAGTGGATGCCCGTTTTCCGGTAGTACTCCACGACGGGAGCGGTCTGCTTGTGGTATGTGCCCAGTCGCTTGACGAGAGCGGCCTCGTTGTCGTCAGAGCGCTGGACGAGCGGCTCGCCAGTGATGTCATCGGTCATGGCCTTCTTCGGCGGGTTGAAGATCTTGTGGTATGAGCGTCCCGAGGCCGGGTGGACCAGGCGGCCGGTGATACGCGCAACGAGGAGGTCGTCGTCGATCTTGAGCTCGACGGCGTGCTTGAGCGGCTGCTTCTTGCTCTTGAGCATGTCATCAAGCTTCTCGGCTTGCGGGACAGTTCGGGGGAAGCCGTCGAGGATGAATCTGGGATGCCATGTCAGTCAGCGCGTTCTTTCGCAAACCGCAATCCATCTCGCGCGCGAGACTGGTGTCCCAATGCAATCAGACGTACCCGTGCTTGCACTCCTTGTTGTTGTCAAGCTCGCTCTTGATCATGCCAATCATGATCTCGTCCGAAACCAGCTTGCCCTCGTCCATGATCTTCTTCGCTTCCCGGCCGAGCTCGGTCTTCGCGGCGACCTGCGCGCGGAGCATGTCACCGGTGGCGAGGTGGCAGCAGCCGAACCTTTCCTTGATCTTCGGCGCCTGCGTGCCCTTGCCTGTGAAAATGTCAGTAGCCATCCACAGCCGGCCCAATGGCCTCCTCAACCAGACGGGACCGACTCACCGGCACCGGGCGGGCCGATCAGGATCATGCGCATGTGCTCGGAACTGCCGACACTGCCAGCCAACCGAGCTTCCAAGGCCTCGATCTTCTTTTGCAGCTGGTCGACCGTTGCCTTCAACGTCTCAACAGCGGAATCCGACATCTTGGGCGATATTGTGAGAAGTTCGAGAAGCCGGACCAAGGCGAGAGAAATGAGAAAGATGTGATGTGAGGAATGAAAGATGGATAAGTAGAGGAGCGGAGCGGAGCGAAACAATCGGCGAGCGCGCAATGCGAACGGCAATTCTCAGTAGGGCTCGGCGGAAAGGGCTGGAGAACGAGCTTCAAGCTCGGGCCTTTCAAGCGGATGGCATCCTCGGCGATTCTCGCTTTCCGACTTGAACCGTGAAA
The DNA here is from genome assembly GCA_002368545.1 of Ramichloridium luteum. Taxonomy (NCBI): domain Eukaryota; kingdom Fungi; phylum Ascomycota; class Dothideomycetes; order Mycosphaerellales; family Dissoconiaceae; genus Ramichloridium; species Ramichloridium luteum. Next base: position 298,755 of record MTSC01000030.1, on the reverse strand, counting down.
CTTGACGGCTACCAAGATTTCAGCAGACCACACCACCTCCCACCAAATTTCGACCTTCAATTTCCCATTTCATGGCGATCTCATGGATCTTTGAGCCTTTGACATCGCAGGCAGCTTCAGCATTGTAGCCAAGCAATCGACGCGAGGATGGCGTTGTTCATATCGGTCATGTGTTCAGCACACACACAGGCCTGCAACCACCGCCACCTTGTGTCATGCACTCGATGTGTCAAGTGTAAATAACCAGTATTAGTGAATGCGGTCATACATACGAAAGAAATCCAATCAAGTTTAATCAATGGCCATTCACCCATTACAGGTCCAAGCTCACATGCCTCTCCCGCCGCAAATACACGACGAGTATTGGACATTGATAAGAGACGATTTCCTCCATTTCCACTTCCATCAGTTCACATGTAATTCCAACGACGACTCTCGCGATCAAGTTCTGGTCAGATTCACGCGCAAACCTCACAGCCGGACCACCATGGCGTACTACGGCGCTCCCGAGATCCCCATGGTCACCCAACTGTTGTACGGCATGACGGCAATAGCCAACAACTGTGTCCAACAGCTCTGTCATGCCATCACGGATGCGACCAAACCACACGAGAAACAACTGGCCGGCGCGGCAAACGCCACATGTGATGCCGTTAGCAAGTCGGACTACGCTGGCATGCGCGAGCAGATCTTGGGTTGGTGGAACGCGTCAATATCGAACTCCTCGTGACTCCATACACGCACTGACAACCCGCAATTCCAGCGAACGCGAGTGTATTATTCCCCATCTACCTCCCCTCGAAACTCAACCTGACCAAACACCACCCCGCCCCGGCCCTGCCGCCCCTCCACCTCATCGTCCTGCACGGCGAAGACCACTTCTTCCGCGCCATGGTCCTCTACGGCGCCGCCACCTCCCCAGAAAAAGCGCACTTCCTCTTCTCCGGGCCCTCCACGGACCCAGCATCGGCTCTGCACCGCCTCCTCCGCCTGACCGCCAGACTCGTCGGCGAGCAAGCCGGCGGCTACTTCTCGCCTTCGCCCGAACTGCAGCTCGTCACGCTGCCGGACGACCACGGCAACCACAATAACGCCAACAACAACGGCGACGGCGACGGTGACGGCGACGACGCGGGAGGCTATGTGCGCGAACCGGACAGCGCGAAGCAGGCCGAGCATGCGTTCTGGTGGGGCGCCGACACGATCGAGAATCCCGAGTGGGTCAAGAACATCGAACTCATGGGCCGCGAGGTCGAGGCGATGGGGTCCGGGTATTATAGCGAGTCGGAGGCGAACGCGTGAGGATGGGGCCAAGGGCGTGTGGTGACGTGCCATCGATTGAGTTGTCACGATTAGGACGTTGGGGCTTCTTGCAGCGCCGCGTGATGGTTGGGAGTGGAACAGTTGTACGCCGACATCTGTGGGTCATACCATAGACGGGACAGAGGCAGAATATTCATTTGGCGCGTGACCACGCACGCAGGCCGGGTCATGCAGGATTTTGAAGTGGACGGGCCACAGGTACCATTCTTACTGGAACTTATTGCAACGCATGGAATACGATTTGAAGAAGAAGCAACAGAAGTCGGCCGTCAAGCGCCGTACTCATCTTTGCGTCTCTGCAGACATCGTAATAGAACTTAGCAATCATGAATCCATACTCGCCACGAGAAGTGCCTCATCTCGTCAGAAGAAAAAAAAATCTCGATTCCCATCGACAAAACGCCACAACCAGGCGATCTTCATCCCGATCGCCACACCGAACCAGTCCGTTTCCATAATGCGTCCCGCCGCTCTTTGCCTATTATTCTGTTATTGTGTACGTAAAGGGGTAGGTCATAAATTCATGTCCGTTCCACATCGAAGGGAAGAAAGGAAGTCATGTTTTCCTGCTGCTGCACTGCTCCAGACCACATGATGGACAGGCCGTGAGGGTGACCGCTGTTTCGCCGTATGAGAACTCCGAGACCCAAGCTGCGCTCCGAACCCGTCAACAAAACCCCCGCCGCTAGCTGTCTCAGAAAAATGTGAAAGGATGTTGGCCAAATGGCTCTTGCTGTAGAACAATGTAAAGAAGTATTTGACCTGTCTCGTCACGATGGCCATCAAGGCGGAGATAGTTCAGGTCCGCGATCGTGCGCATGCATACGTGCATGCTGTCTCGAGCTCATTGAAGAAGCCGGAATAATCAATTGAAGCGGGTGTTGGGAGCAGTCAGGGTCCCGGTGGCCCCTATAGGTGTCCCAATCGCACTGTCATTGGTGTTGCATGCTGTGACTGGAGTCTGGTAGCCCTGAATAGTCAAGGGAGGCGAGGGCGGTGTGTGATTGACAGTAGGTGCAAAGTGATTCACGGGGTACTGATGAGGTCCTTGCAGAGGAAGAGAATATCCCTTGTTGTTGGGTTGGAACGAACCGAGACCGAGCGATATGTCCGCACGCCGCGAGTATGGGAAACGATCCATCTTGCTCTCCACAGCAGGCACCTGCTTGTTGTTGGGGCTCGAGCGTTTTGCCGAGACGATCGCCGGATGAAGGATATCGACAAAGGTGAGGTAGTCGGCCTCGCAGAGGGTATCGAGGAGTTTTTCTGTTGATAGCGTCAGAGATTGTAACGGTGAGGATAGCGAAGAGAACTTACGGATGACATAATTTCCATACTGGTCTTTGACCAGGCCAACCAATACCTCATTCTCGGGCCTCTGCTTGTTGCTGGTGTCCAGTGCGCGAACAAGGTTCCTTCGGTATGCATCATCGGAGTTCTGGATGCACTTCTCCACCACGTTGCTCGCGTACTTGTGCCGGCTGAGGACCTCGGCATGATTGCTGACATGCAAAAGCACAGCCTGCTTGCACGGTCCATCGTCATGGGTCACGATGTGCTGGACAACATAATTGCCGTATTGGTCGGGAATCATTGTCTGCACGCAATCAATCAATTCTGACAAGATCAGAGACTTGATTGGGAAGTCTGGCTTTTCCAAGCAACGCTGGACCACACGGCATCCATAGCTGTGAATGCTGAGCTGGTGGACCTGACCACGCATGGAGGTGACAATGAACTCAATCATGGGCGAAGGGCATTGCTCAATGGCTTTCTGGATGACATGGTTGCCGTTCTGGTCTTTCACCAATTCGACCACCGAATTCTGGAGCTCGCTCACCAGCGACGCCTGCTGGTCGACGAGGACATGATCCAATGCCTTCTGGACGACGCGACAACCATAGGGCTGATAGGTCAAGGTGACAACTTTGCCCTTCATGGCGTTGGCGAGGATCTTCTTCTGCGTCTGATCACCGTGTTCAAAAAACTTCTGAATAACGTAGTTGCCAAAGACGTCCGTCATCAACGGAATGAGGTTCGATTGAAGTTCACGGAAGATGCGTTCTCGCTCCTCGGAATTCGCCGTCTCCAGCTTGGTCTGAATGAACCTTGAGCCATGCTGGTCTCCACTGAACTCGACAACATGATCGTAGATATCACGGAGCTCGTATCGTTTCGTCTTCATGGTCGCGCGGAATTGGCACAACAGAGGGCTCTGGACTGACTGGCCGAATGTCGGATCCTGTGGGAGTGGTTGCGTGGACTCCATATCGGGCATTGACGGGGCGAGGGACATGTACGGCCACATCGCGTTGAGCTGCAGTGCATTCTGGAATGCTTGGTTGTACAAAGCAGCATAAGGCGTGCGGAGTTGCGCTGCCAACAGCGGCTGCAGGCGAGGATCGACCATTGGCTGCTGGTGTTGGGGAGGGCGTGGCCCTCGACGCGACATCTGGAAGCCCATATGTCCATCGACGGGCCAAGTATTGTCCTGCCGGTATGACGGTTGGAAATGATTTGAATGGGATTCGCGGAAAGAATCTCCAGGATGGAATTCGCGGAATGTGAAGGGTGGAGGCATTTGGCGTGAACGCGCTGTGGGATTCAGCGTCGATTTCTGAGAATAGCGTTTGGAAGGTAGGTCGTCTCCCCAAGATGCTTCGATCGGCTGGGGTCCGTGAGGATTATCGAATCCAGATTTGTAGGGCGATAGTGACTGTCGCGATGCAGATGAGCTCGCAGACGGATTTGCTGCATGACCGATGGGATTCATTTGATGATTGCTTGCACCTCGCGGAAATCTTGATGTGGGACCATTCCGTCTTCCATCATTCATGCTGAGATCGCCGAAGTGCTGTGCGATACTGTCGCCATTACTGCCATTGGGTCCAGCGTGAGTCCCATTGAACATCGATGAGAATGATTGATCGCGTGAGCTCTGAGGCATTTGGCGCTGAGCAATGTCTGAGAAAGTGGGAAACCCTAGTCCTGGCATCTCCTCATAATTCCGAGACGGCGGTAGGCTGCCGTCTCTTGATGTCGGTAGGCTATTTCTATTGTCGGGTTGGGTGATGTACTGAGCTCGTCTCTCTTCGCTCGGAGTCCGAGGTGTTAAGGAATCACTCCAGAACCCCACCGCCGAATCCGAACCGTTTGACAGACCGTCCTTGGTGTGTTTGTGCTTGGGATACACATTGAATGGTGGTGTGACATTGCCCATTCCGGATAGTCCAGCAAAGGAATTGACATTCTGCTGTGGCCTCAACTGATTGGAGGTGCTCGATGGAAGCGTCGACGTCGATTCTATTGGCGAGAATGTACCTGAGTTGGCGAATGTATTATTCAGACCAAATGTTAGACCGGTGTCATTGGCTGGACGACCGTGCTGGTGAGCTCCGTTCGGGAAGAGCGATGATTGATTGTAGGTTCGCCCTGAAGATGTGCCTCTGTTGTGGGACCACGGGTTTTCGGAGACGGACGAATCAATGAGCAAGCTCGATCCGGATTTCTGCCCGATCACACCTCCATTAGCTGCCGACGTCCGCTGCTGGGAGCTTTCGCGCGCCCTGGAAGCATCTCTGGTGGCTGGGTTCGACACTGCGGGCTTTCGAATGCCACCTCCCCAGATAGTTTGATCTGTGAAAGGTCGGGTCTTTTCCTGGGCGGCGTCGGCATCAACTTTATTCCGCGTCAGCGCCGTCATTCCGTAGTCGTTGAACGGCTGGGAATTTTTGGTGAGTCTCGAGAGGTCATTTTCGACAGAGCGATGGTTGTCCAAGCCCAGGCTTTGCGGTAGCGTCATGTTCTGGGTCATGATCGGGCCGGAAGATGCTGGGTAGAGGAAGCCAAGGCCGGGGGATAAGGGGAATTATATTAGGTATTCGTGACAGCGGTGACAGGTTCGCTGCAAGACGAATGAGCAGCACCGAAATTGGCGGGGCGAATGGGTGGCACCGTGGCAGGCAGCAAGTGCGCCCAAGGCGAATGCTTGGGAATAGACCGGTCAGCCAACGTTGTACAAGGCATCCAGCCAGCAGCATAGCTTACCGTGCAAACAGTAGTGAGTCCAAGCTATCGTCGATGCAACACCTGGAGATAGTCGTAGGAGATTCCAGGTCACGAGAGTGCGGACGGGTCGTATATACAGGACGAAGCTGCCTCGGGATCCTGTCGATTCTCAATCGACACCGTGCACCGGCCAGCCAGGGAGAAGCAAATATGCGGGTTGCGTGGCGGCAGAGGAGACAGGTATGTGCACACGAGGGACCTGCAAGGCTGATCCCTTCGATGAGGCAAGGCGAATTTCAAAAATCAAAAAGCCGCCGCCCACGAGAAGGCAAAGTGGAGGGCAAACGACGCAATGAAGCGTGCCAGTCGCATGCGTTGGTCAGAATGCGGACGACCGTCGATCTCATCAAGAGGTCCATGCATCGGCGCAGAAGGACGACATGTAGAGGCGTCTCAGGTGTGTCCCTTCGACGGACAGCCACAGTTGGAAGCAAGGGATTCCAAGACGAAACGCTGAGGGAATGTTGCTTTTTTAGATCGACGAGAAACGGTCAAAAAAGGTGCGGCTCCAGACGGAGGACCAGGATGTTGAACGGCGAAGGGGGCCAGAAACGCGGAGCGGGCGGAGTGGAGAGGGTGAGAGGAGGTGGACAAAGAATGATGCTGTCGTGATCGATTGGGAGAGGTAAGAAAAGGTTGGTGATATGCGTGGTTCCGTCAAGCAGTTGTGTGATCAAAATCCTGACAAATTCGGAGAGGGCGGCGGAGGCCTGGAGGCCAAGGCAAACAAATAGATAGAAACGTCGCGAAGGAAGGACCCAGTCACCGGCAAATGTTGAGCTATAGCACACAAAGCGATTGCAGTGCCCTGTCTGCACGGGAATTTGTCGCACAGAGCAAAATAGAGCTGTCTGTCGTCAGCGGGCCAGCCAGTGTGCGCGCACGCAACAGCAGCAACAGCAGCAGCAGCAGCAGCAGCAGCAGCAGAAACGACAGGAAGGGCGATCAGTCGCCGCTGCAGTCACAACTGCGAGCGCCGTACCAAGCGGCAGCGATACCATCACAATGATCCGCGCGGCCCTTTCGCGACCCTTCTTTCGCCTGACAGGTCCGACGTCTCACCTTCACGCCTGGCACGCCTGGCACGGGCTGGCGGTCCCTCCGTGAGTGCGGTTCGGAGCAGGCACAGCAGGGACGAGACTAGGTAGCCAGACTAGCCAGCCTGGGCCGCCAGCCCATCCGTTGAAACATGCGAGCAACCTTTATACTGGACGTGTGCATACAGTACATACGGCCCACTGTACAATAATTGATACCGCAGCTGGATTCCATTCGCCGTTCCGTGCAATACCATCTACCCGCATGGCGATCGCGAGCAACAGCGAAACAGGCGGCCACGTCGGCGATGAGATCACGCTGGTCACGCCCAGCTTGCTGAGGCGCACGGGGAAGAGGGAACAAGAAGACACTAGCACAACGGCCAGCGCGGACCCATGTCATAATCAGCACCACTGCAGACAGCAGCAATTCGACCGCCATCAACATTCAACTTTCACCTAACCTATGGTCTGCATGCAGACCATCGCGACCAGTCTGGGCAACGCACATCGCCAGCTTCGAGGTAATTTCGAAGATGCCTACGTGCCACGTCGCAGCGTCGCACCTCAACGTTTGGGGCAGCTTCATCTCGCAGACCCTCCAACCCTCCAACCCTCTTTCCCCACTTCAAAGGATTGAGGGGCCCATCGACTACGATGCGGCGCAAATGGGGTCGCGATCACGGTCGCTCGGTTGACCGCCCCGATTCCAGACCTTGTAGCACAGGTAGCAAGACTCTCATCTCCGTCAGGTACGTGAAATACTTGCACTGTCCGGTGCATCTACCGAAGCAGAGTGCGCGTGGCGGCGACCTCATCGACCGCCCGGATGGCGCCGTGTGGCCCTCAGAGGTATGTACCAGTAACCAGCCACCAAGCTCCAACCCATGAAGGACCTCACAGCTCGCGCGGCTGGGTACTTGCCGGCTTATGTCGAGATACTTTGGGTCGCCGTCTTTCTAATCAGGCGCACTGCATGCATCAACCGCCTCTCACTGGATGGCGAAAGGGGTCCTGGTCTGGTATCAAAGGGCGCTTTCCCAAGGATCTTCCTGCTTGGCCCTTCTGATTGGGCCGAAACCACATGCTGTCCCAGACTCTGAACATTTGCCGTGCAGATGTTGGACCAGCAAACAGAACAATCATGACTGTGCAACATCAGTCAAGGAGTATCCTGGCGGCGCGAGCATTTCTCTGGACTCTGAACGCATGCCAACCCTGACCTTCCCAAGGTTCTCCCGTGCATATGGACCCTGGGATGTCGCAATATTTGGTGAGGCGCGTAAGGGTGGCTGCAGTTGATTGCATTTGCAGGCAAATGCAACGCTGCTCGGCCGACCTCCGACAAAAATTTACGCACTGCACGTTTGTGAATAACTCGTGTGACCACCACTGCACGGCGAAAGTTGCCGTGTTTCAAACGCTTCTACATGCAGTTTCGTGTACAACCTGTGGTTATTTTTGGTCTCTGGCTCGCAAACCCAGAGAAGATACGCCACTATCCCTCCGAGACCGACACCCTCCGACTAGCCGTTTCAGTGATTGCAGGCGTGCAGTGTGTGTGCTGCCGTGCCGCACGCGAGCACTCAAAATCTGAGGTATCTATACGACATCTTTGTGATGACGGTTAGTATTGCCGATCGGCATTCGCCCTCTCGTCGCGGAACTCGTGCAAGAATGTACAGGCACGCCGCCCGGCGTTCCAGTCGTGCCAATAGATGCCAATGATGGGGTTTCGAAATGCCGACTCCAGACCCCTGCTGTCCTTGCATGTTTGCCGAATGTGGGGTCAGACTAGGTCATTCTCATTTGTAGATTACTAGACTGTGTGTTCTACAGGCCAGTGAGCTAGGGACACCATTAATCTCATGACTTTGCATGTTAGCATTGCAATCAGACAGTGGAGAGGCGCCTGACGGCAGTGGACGCATCCCCCACCTTTAAGGCGCCACCAATATGGACACCGATACAGAGCACAGGAAGTTTCGTCAGAGCATCGAAATGCACTGTATCATGAAATCGGTTTCAGATTGAAGTACTTCGGTCACAATGTCGTGTCTTCGAATCAGTAATCGAAGTACGCATGAACTAGAATGCACAATGTTGAGGCAGGTGAACTTTCGACATTGTGGAACAACATCCCATACCTAATCATGATAGAACGGCCGGCCAACACTTGGCCATCCCAGACGGATGCCTGACGACCGCGACAGCTTACCGAATGAATATGAATTATTCCTACATATCTTTGGAACCCAATGCATTGTTGCATGACCTGAATAGATGTAACAGACATGAATACTGAGCCATCATGATATGCTTGATCTGCCATTGACCTTAGGGTTACCCTGATTAGGGTTACGCCAACCGGCAGACTCACCGAGCATCGGTTGTGGCACCGCCTCTTCTGCCAATGTGGCTCGGGCGATTAGTGCTCGAGGGCAGTGCTCACCAAGCACAACTCTGACTCACGTTTCTGCATGGCGCTCCGGCCGGGCGTACAGGCTAGATGTGCTAGATGCAAGACTCATCGGATCATCTCCGTCGGTTGAGTCATCAACGACCGCGACCGACGGGCGCCACCCTGTTCGGGGCTAGTCGAGCGGCGAAAAGTGACGTGCGAGTTCTGTACAAAAAGCTCAGATCGGTCCCGCAGTGGTCAGGGTCAGAAAACGTCAAAAAAGTGCGATCGACTACTGTCCACACGCGACCACTCGAACGATTGGATAACACCCACCTTACCCTACGTGCAGCACACCTTTGTCACTTTGGATTCAAACGGGAACCAGCTTGCACATAACACATTCGCAGCTATGGCGGTCCGCGCGGCATTTGAGAACTCGAACGAGTATGCAACTCTACCCCACTTGAACGGGACGAACAGGTCTTTGAATGGGCATTGTGGACGGCGCTGATCACAACGCATTCAGAGTCGGCGTGTTTTCGACACTCACAAATTCATATGCTCTGGTAGCAGTGGGAGCCTCAGAAAACTTCTACAGGTATGTCGCCGCGCACAAACCCTCCCGCGACGCCCACGCCTCGCCTACATGAAACGACCAAACCGATCCTGACGACCTTCCCCGTCAACAGCGTCTTCGAAGCCGAACTCCAAGACGTCATCCCGATCTGTCACTGCACGATCGCGGGCACGCGGATCATCGGCCGGCTGACGGCCGGCAACAAGCGCGGCCTGCTGGTGCCGACGACGACGACGGACCAGGAGCTGCAGCACCTGCGCAACTCGATCCCGGACGACGTCAAGATCCAGCGCATCGAGGAGCGGCTGTCGGCGCTCGGCAACGTCATCTGCGCCAACGACCACGTCGCCCTCGTCCACCCGGACCTCGAGCGCGAGAGCGAGGAGATCATCGCCGACGTGCTCGGCGTCGAGGTCTTCCGCCAGACCATCGCCGACAACGTGCTGACGGGCTCCTACATGTCGCTATCGAACCAGGGCGGCATCGTGCACCCGAAGACCTCGATCCAGGACCAGGACGAGCTGTCGAGCCTGCTGCAGGTGCCGCTCGTCGCCGGCAGCGTGAACCGCGGCAGTCCCGTCGTCGGCGCCGGCATGGTCGTGAACGACTGGATGGCCGTCACGGGCCTCGACACCACCGCCACCGAGCTGAGCGTCATCGAGTCGGTCTTCAAGCTCGGCGAGGGAATGAACCCGGGCGCGATCAACACCACGAATCGCGAGGCCATGGTCGAGTCCTTCTACTAAGTCTGCTGGCGGCGCTCGCTCGTTCCCGGAACGGCAGCGTCTTGGGATCGGAACATACAAAACAGCCATCACATCTCGGTATGAGCTACGACTGGATACCTTAGGCATGGGGCAAAAGCTAGCGAGGCGTTGGGTGGTACAGAGTCGTATGGCGGCTTCGCTCTGCATGACGGAGCTTTTGCCGACTATAACTGGACAGTGGGCAATTTGTCAATAGCCCGATCGGTGGCCAGAAGGCCGTATGCACAAGCCCGAAGGGCTGCGTTTGCGAATGAAGCGTTCTCTGACGGTGTGGCGCGTCTCAGGAGTGAAGATGCGTACAAGAGTCGCAGAGCTGGTCGGTACAAGTTTACAACCGAATGAAAACTTAGGCGATCTGGATCCGGCCATGATAGGCACGGAGACCGCTTCTCGAATGCAAAGTGCTCTATCCATATAATACACACCGTGAAATTACTCTCTGAAATTCTAATCTGATTGCATTTGTTTGTAACCGAGTATTGATGAAAAGTCACCGGCGACAAAGCAGCTCCGAACTCCGAGATCATGAAAGAGGAAGTCTACTCCCATTCGCTGATCGTCGCGCGACAGCTCTCGGACCGGACCTCCTTCCGTAGAGATGCAAAAGGAAAATGCCAGGCAATATCGCTTTCAGCGTCGAAAGTATCGCGATTCCGACAGTGTAAGCTCCACGTCGACTCTGGTTTTCTGCAACATTATCGAGACCATAGTTAAACCCAGGAAACAACCCATCGAAAAGCCCGAGCATGAAGCAACTCCGGCAAGAATAAAGACGAAACAGAAAAGAGGAGTCGCTCTGTCGCTTGCGCAGGCCAAGCGGCCAGAAGCGTGGGTATCAAGTAATTCATGGCTCGGCGCTCGAGGAACCCCCGAAAGAACGCATGTATGGTGGGGGCGGGCCGAGGTGTCATGAATGTATGGCAAGTGTCAACGAGGACGAGAGGGACAGAGAGGAGTTTCTCTCATTCGCCGTCATCGCCATGCGCGGGCTTCTCGTCGTCGATTGAGACGCCGGCCTTCTGGGCCGCCTTCTTCCACTGCTCCAGCTCCCAGCCGGTGCGCTGGAGATCGCCCTTGAGCTTGTCGCAGGTCGAGCTGAGTTCGCCGATGGCTTGCTCGCTGAGCAGCTTCTCGAGCGTCCACTTCTCGATGTTCTGCGTTTCGTTCTCCTTGAGCTGGGTGATGAATTGGACCGCTCGCGCGAGAATGCTGCCCTTGTTCTTCTCGCAGCCGGGCACGATCTTGGCCAGCTCGTTGATGCCTTCATTAATGGTCTCACGACGGCGTCGCTCGACTACGGATAGTTAGTGTCATAAGTTTTTAGTGAAGTATAATGTTCATGATTTACCTTCTTTGTGATTGTCACGGCGCACCTTGTGCCATTCTTCGCTACCAACCGATGGCTTCTGGTTGCCGTTCTGGTTGAGGGTCGGCGAGGTGTCGCCATTCCCCGGGTTCTGGTCGTTCTTAAGATTGACCATGTCGAAGTCGGGAAAACGCTGACCGACGGCGCCTCCTTGATCAAGCGAGGAGCTGCCTGGCCGATCGGACCCATCGCCAGCGTGGGTCATGAACGCTTGCTCTGTCGATTGAGGCACGGTCATAGTGTGATACTGTGCCATGGCAGCGGCAGCAGTGTCACTCGCGCTCTGGCCCTGGCCGTCGCCGTGGTCGAGCGGGCCTCCAGTCTGGTCGTGGTCCTGTTGGGGGTCCCCGGGGTTGCCGAAGTCGGCGTTATGTTGCGCGACAAATTCCATATTGTGGTCGCTCGGGATGTCGAAGTGGGAGTGCTGATCAAAGGCGTTATCGCTCAGGCCAGGCGCGGCGCGCTGGGCTCCAAGGTCGCCTGCTTCGCGCTTCCGCTTGTTTGCGAGCACGGCAGCCATCTTGACCTAGCAGGATAGATTGCCCGAGCTTAAAGGCAGCGAAGTGAGCTGCCTTGCGTGACGACCGAGCTGTTGCCCGTCCGCGCAATATCGATCGATCGCCTGTCACAGTATATAGACCTACCCATTGTCAGTCAGCACATGACCTATTTGCACTTCGGCGTGACCGCATTCGTGCGCTCATGAAATTAACGCGCTCGTTCGCATTGATCGAGCTGGACAGCAGCTGCGACGCGGAGCTTGCTTGCACATTCGCAAATCGCGCATTCCGACCGCCGTCAACGCGCATGTCGCTAGACAGAGCGAAGCGACGTAGGTTCTCGCCTGTGCAGAGTGGCACAGTCCCTCGCGGCTCTGTGCGACAACGTATGTTGAAGCATAGCCGCGAACGCGTCGCCAACTCGCGACACGCCCGTCGCGACGGCGGCGGCGGCGATGTTATTTGCAAGACGCGCAACGGCGACGATGCCATCTTCGCGTTGCGCAGCTTGTCCGACGTCGCGATGCTGGTTCTTGTCCATCGCCATTCCATGAGGTCCGAGCGGGAAGGGGAGAGGAATAAAGAGTCGACTTACACGTGACCGTGATTTTCCACCCTCAGCTGACTTGGACTTTGCGTGAAGTCACGGGGAAGAGGAGGAGGATAGTTATAAGTTGAGGAGGGGGAAACGCGGGCTGGGGGGAACAGTCGGACGGCTGGGCGGGTTGCGCTGATGACTGCTGACACCTGAGGCCGCCGCGAAAAGCCGGGTTCTTACCCCACACGTCCGAGAAGGGCAAGGTGAGGGGGGCAAGCTTCCTGCTGCTGTCTCTGCCCGCAGTTATCGAAACTCGCTGCAGCGAAAGATGTCACAGCTGCTGCAAGCTGAAAGATGAAACGAGAGTGCTTTTTCGTCGGGATGGTTTCCAACAGGCCAGACCGGCCGCGACGCGATATTTGTGAAAGGATACCACCCGAAACTGTTGAGGGCGGCCATGTTGGTCACGGGATCTGGGCCCTCTCACTCACACCTGGTGAGGCAGCCAAAGCAGGCTTTACTTGCCTGGCGAAGGCCATCTAGGCACCTAGGGAAAGGGTGGTGGTCTATCGCGAGGGCTGTCACATGCAGCCCGGGTTTGTGTGGGCATCAGATGACCATCGCACCACGTGCACCTACTCGAACAAGCAGACCGCAACATCATTGGAGGACGACGGGCCCCGGGTTGCGATACCTGTTCGCAGTGTAGAGGCTGCGCGCGGAATCTACCTACAGCCTCTTCTTCCCTCTCAACTGCACCGCCATGGGGCGGGCGAGACTAGGACAACTTGGTCACACACCTGTTTGCGCAAGTCCACCTGTTTTCAGCCTGCTCTTGCCCGTGCTCCCTTCGATCGCCTCTGCACATCCGGCGGTGTTTCTGGGAACGTATCAGCCACAATCACCGTCGCGCTGCGGGCATGTCGCGAATGAGGGCGGCGCGGACCTCCCTCCGATTCGAAGGCGGGACGGCTGCGGCCCCCTCCACGGAAGGGGGCGGCTCCCGCCCAGGCCCTCTCATTCGATCGCGAGATAAAGCTATGCACGGCGATCACTGGTTCAGGATGATCGCGCGCCACTGTGACACGACCAGAGCGTGAAGAAGATACCACTTCTTATCACCATGTTTGCGCCATTTTGCTCGATTTTTGCACTCCATGACGAAGTCGAAGGTATTGACCCTCGTGCTAGGTGGGTGTCGCGACCCTCGACGGAAGGTGGGCGCAATCGCCACCAAGCGCTGGTCACCGGACCAGGTGTGGGTATCGCGTTCTCGAGGTGAGAGGGTGTGCCCGCGCCGCATCACGTTGGCCGTCGCCCAATCAAATGATCCCACCTACCCGTGGATCTGTACTGCCGCCATTGACCGCCTCGAAAACTTTCGGAATCCGAACCCATCACGCGTGCAAGTTTAGAAAGGCGAGATGTTTGGATGCCCATAATGTACCGAACCCCTAAACGCAGGGCTCTTCGCGAACTACTTCAGGGTGAGATTACAGGTCCGATATGAGACTTGCGAGGTTCATTGCGAAGAGTGTATTGCGCGATGGATGCTTCTTATGAACGGGGTATCTGTCTAGATCAAGCGTGATGTCGTGTGAGCCTGAATACCTCGATTCCGCAACGCTGCCCGTGAAAAAAAAGTCAAAATGAGTGTATGCTCCCGAGGACCGTTCACCATTCCCTTCCTTCAAGCCTAGAACCCGCACTGCTTCGGGTACTTGCGATCCGTGACCTGCTGCCCCAGGATGCCGTACTTCTGGAGGTTGTCGAAGCCCCACGGGCCGGGGCCCTTGTACGACCACAGGATCCAGCCCTTGGCGGCATGCTCGAACGCGTCGAGCTCGGCCTCGAGGAACTGCCGCGTGGCGTCGACGAGCCAGGGCTTCCAGTACTGCGTGTCGACGTTGCTCGAGCACTGGCAGCCGTCGATCCAGCAGGTGCTGCCGGCGACGGTGGACCCGTCCGGGTTCGCGCAAATGTTCGTCTGCGCGCTGAACTCGCCCACGATGACTTGGAGTTGGTTCGAAGTGCCCAAGAGGTCGGTGTTGGACCAGGCGCAGGCTTTCGCGATGTGCTGGGGCTGGTTGAGGAGCGAGTCGGCGGGGACTTGGTTCTGATAGAGATGTACGTCCAAAGCGAATTTGGCCGAGGAGGGGGTCGCGTGGCCGTTCAGGGCAGAGCTGACGTCCATCCATTGCCTCGCGCCCATGAAGCCGTCATGCATGACGATGATGAGCTCTGAGTTGGTGGCGACAGATTTGACAGCATTGTAGGCCTCTTGTGTCCAGGAGCGCGTCTTGTCGAAGTTGTTCGCGCCCCAAGAGATCGGTTCGTTTGCGAGCTCAAGGGCGAAGACGACGTCAGCGTAGTCGGTGCTGCCGTACTTGCTAGCCATCGTCTTGAGGATATCAATGCTGTGGGCCATATTGTTTCCACTCTGCCATTCGACAACTCCAGACCGACCGCTGTTGTCGAATCCGTTCTGCGAACCGGGAGAACCATGGCAATCGACAATGACCTTGAGGCCGTGCGTTCTCGCCCAGCCGATCGCTTTGTCCAAGTAAGGCTCCGCGCCTTGGAGGTAAGGACTGTTGGAGTTATCGAAGGCCCAATAGCCGATAGGAATGCGGAGGGTGTTGATCCCGCTCGAAGCAATCTTGATGACATCGTCCTCGGTGAAGTAAGTGTTCCAGTGGTTCTCCAGTTTAGACTGGGCACCCGAAGTGGAATCGAAGGTGTATTGATCGCCGGCACTGGTGCCATCGAACACATTCGGCGTCATCCATTTCTCGAGAATGAGCCAACCGCCAATGTTGACACCACGAATGACGTCCGGAACGACTGACTGTGGGCTGGACGAGCCTGCCGGAGCAGCAGTTGCCGATGGCTGCGCATCAGTCGTTGATGCACTGGGGAAACTGGGTGGAGTCGGGATCGATGGTATGTAACCAGCAGTGGCAGTGCCTGTCGGTCGACCCCAGGGGAATGCGCTGACTGATGATAGAAGGGCTAGAGATGCAAACAACGTTACTTGGTTGAGGAGTCGCATTGTGTAGGAACGATCGTGTTAGAAAGAGGGTGGAATGTTCTCGTGTCGAGAGAATGGCGATGTTATGAGACGATATCTTCAAACTGATCTCGTTTCGTGTGAAACGACTGTGATTCTGTGACCAGTATTCTGTGATCCAACGCGTTGAGTTGCAGAGAAAGGCCCGACCACATCGACTTAGTCTAAGCAATGAATGTATATAATGAACGCGTGACAGAAACGAGCCAAAAATGAATGGAGGAACACTTCCACACTGAACGAATGGTGTGTGAAGTAGAGGGCAGCGCAGGAACCAGTCCGGCGGATGTCGAACAAACGACGGCGAAAAGAAGGGAAGAAGTCAGAGGTCCACGAGCATCACGATCCGGACCCGGGGGGTGCGCCGGCATTCATATCGTCGAGGAATGTGACCTACCTTGGGCCTGGCAGCGGACAGCCAGGGCGACCCAGGATGCATCGTGGTACTACATGCTTCCAGGCTTTTGCATTGTGCTAACGGCTGGTGTAACGCGCGCGGCTGCCGACAGTCTGACCTGCAGGCAGAGACGTCTGCAACGGCGAGGTTGGAGCAACGTTTATTCGCCGCAGCCCTGATTGTCAGGATGCGCGCGGGCTCAGCAATGCCGCCTTAAAAGTGCCACAGGGGTTCTTGGTAGTCGGGCGGAGGGCCCAATGTCCGCGGGCGATAGCGGTGCTGCCATGCACAATGCCCTGGCGTGCCTGGCATGATGCGACTTGGCCGCTCCATAGCCGCCCTGGGCCACACGCGGCAGTGTGTGAGAGGTTGGTGATGGTGCAGGGCGGTACGTGAAGGGCCACGACCCGCTACGCCCACAATAAGCGGCCCGATCGTGCGACGGCGGGAACAGTGGCAGCGGACCCGCCCGCACGAGGCGTTTAAATGGTGGACCAATCACGACGCAAAGACACGACAATCGCAACTCTGTCCAGGTCCCGGCCCAAGGATGTTCCTGCATAATCGTGAAACACGTTCATCCGGCGAAATCAACAAGTTCCTTCTGATGAGAACTAGCATCAAGGTGGAAGAAAATTCCGGATACCGCGCACGAGTCACATGGTTGAGTGTTCCGATAAGCTCTTGGCGGGTAATCGTCAATGCACTACGACTACAACTCACTAGACGGATTTCGAGACGTTTCACCGACAGCACGTTGTTTGCAATCGCCCATTTTGTGGATTTACTCCGAATGTGATTCAGATCGAAGAGTCGCAGCCCGTATCAAGATCGAGCATTGGAGGTAGCAAGCGTATCGACCTCAAGATCTGCATGCTGCTTGCCTAACGACCACCTTGAATAACTGCCGGATTCTGTCCGCCTTGAGACGAATATCTGCTTTGGCTGCATTGGTCCTGGCACTCGCACAGGGTTCGATGATGGTCATGGATGCCCTTAGCGGGAGGTAACTCACACCTTCACTACCTCTGGCCCGATCGGTGTGTCGACCGTTTCGTAGATGACATTTTGATGACGCCTTACAGTCTTCACACCCTCTATCTACATTGTGAGTTCAGATCAGCAGCTTGCACAGAGAAACTCGAGCTTCGCAAATCATGGGTCCACTCCGCACCTGAATCGCCTGCCGCCAAAACCCCCAATACTCCTTCCGGGGATCCAGAGATCTGATGCAGCCGTATCCTTGATTGTTATCGAAGTATACAACGACTCCGTCGTGTCTCTCGGGCATCTTTATAGTTCTTGTGTGGCGCCGATGCGTGTAGGATATCGGTTGTGATCTTGAATGGTCACGTGCTTGTATGCGTCGGAGAAACTCCGTGGACGTTGTCCAAACGGTAGGCGTAACGGCGAAGGTGTTGCTCAGGCGATGCACATATCGTAGATGTACAGTTGCATCGTATGATATGCCTGTTCTTATAATCGAGAGTGATGAGACTCTGGCCACCCTCATGTTCGCCTTCACAAAGCAGCGTGATCATAGAAGTAAAATTGCGTATCCCAGGAACCCGTATCTCGACAATGGGCTGATCATGTTCTCACAAAGCCGTGGCTGTGAACATTGGAATGTCTGTTTTCGCACGTGGTGAGAAGAGCGAACAGAGGACGGATTATGTTACTTTCTGCGTTGTGAACGTCATATTGTCTACGTCTTGGGAGTTTTCGCCTTGTGATGATTCGGGTTTGTCGGCGGTTGAAAGCAGCCTGGTATGGCAAGACGTTAGACGCGAACGCTCGCTCACAGCGCTTGTTGTCCGAGGACTACTGCATGGATAGATAAGCATCCAACTACCCGTCTCTGACGAGCGTCTTGAAGAGACGTTCGGCCTATTTGGGCAAATGCACTTTGGTTGAATCTCGCGACCAACGTACAGGCTGTCATCCACGAAAATTGTCATGGACGAGCTCACCTACAATTTCCTGCCATACCTAGTTGTGATCGGGACTGTTGTAGGGCATCATCGGGTCTTGTTGAGACAAGCTTTATAGAAAAGATTGTTAGCTCGAAATGTTACCTCGCTTGTCAAGCTCGAAACCTGACCAAGAATTAAATGTACACGCATCAGAAGGGCCTAATGCCGCGAGCTAATGGTTCAAAGTGGGTAGACTAATGTCCATGAAAACGTGGTCTCTGAGACATGTAACATGCGTATACGTGGTTTTCATAAGCGCTATCAATGGTCATTCCTGCATTTCGATGCCCTACAAAGATACAAACGGATCAGAACGACTGCCTGGATGTCTAGGGACCCCAACAAATAGACGACCTGTGGACAAACAGATGACACTTGCCGGCGATTCAGCGACCGCGCGCGAACCAAATGAACATCACCCTCGGCCATCTAGATGCACGAGCACTGCCGCGCCGCTGGTGTCTTCGCAAGGGACCATGATATATATTTCTCCTCCCAAAGCTTTCCTGAGGCTGCTCGGAAAGACTACCGAATTTTCTTACACCACATGAAGTTCCGTCAATTGTACTTCCATGTGTCGTTGCCGCCCATCTGTGGCAGCATGGGGTCATACCCGGGGCCAGATTGTTTCTGTCCTGTCTCGGACCTGGGGAGTGCATTCCAAGGGCTCGCATTGAGAGCTGCGTTGCCCGGGATGAAAGCTGACATCAATGGATCCGAAAGAGGGTTCTCCATTGGCCCTTGAGGGTTGGACCACATCTTAGACGAATCAAATGGCTGGCTGAGGTTACCATTTCTCATGAAGCCAGGATTCGTGTTGAAAGGCATGATTCCTTGATCCCGTAGCATTCGAGCGTGAGCGCCGTCGCGACTCGCAGTGCTGGGAAGTCCCTGAAGTTGTCTCTGAAACTCCTGTGCGCTGTGATGGACCGCTGATACGGCTTTCTGAGGCACCGGCTGGAAGTACTGCGCCTGCGGTGGAGGAGGCGGTGTCGGCGGTTTGGAGAGGCCAGTACGTACCCACACTTCCGACGGTGGGCTCCACTGGGGATTGGGCGTGGCAGAAATGGAGTTCTTCGGAGTGTGAGTGAACACCGGGCGCTTCTCGTGGGTGACGGCCTCCTCCTGCTTTTGCAATTCCAGCGGGTTGTACTTCGGCGAAAATCCGCCGTCGACCGAGTATGGGGACTCATAGGCCTTCGCGCGACGGGAGAAACTCTCCATCAGATGAGGATATTTTTGGAGGTTCTCCATGTATGCAGGGTCGACCGCAGGCGCGTCGAGTTTCGACAGCGAGGACATAGTTGTGGCCGGGGTCATGGCCGCACAAATGGAGGATCGGTGGCTCTGAGAGGCGGATGATGGCCGGCTCGCCATGCTGGCCGGATAGGATGCAGATTGGCTGTGACCGTGCTTCACGTGGGGTTTCTGCTGTGATCCTGCGGTCGCATTTGGAGCCAGGCCTAGTGTTTCCAGGTTTGGACGCTGCATGGTGGACGCGCCTTGCGACTGCCTCCGGAAAGACGAGTACTCGCCCGTGTATGCTGCAGGAAGAACCCTTGCGGAATAATACTGATCGGAAGGGAACGAACGCAGGGGAGTGGAGTGGCGCGAGGAGTCGCTGCTCTGATATCCATACGGGGCCTGTTGCACCTGGGATTGCCTGAAAGGAGAGGGATTGCGGCTGCTCTCGGGATTGTAGAGCGTTTGCATGTCGACGGTGCCGCCCATGTTGGCGCTCGACGAGGCCGAATGTCTCGGCTTATACACGTAGGGTTTGTCGGACCGATTCTGGCCTGCACTGGGAGGGCCGGGATTGCGAGGGCCGTTGTTAGTATTCGCACGGAGCGGTGCAAGTGGTTGCTTCGAAGCCGGGTGCGGGTATGACGATCTCTCCACAGCGGCCACGCGTTCCATAAAATTAGCCCTCGGGGTAGCCTCCTTGGAACCAGGCTTGTCGGAGTAGAATTGTTTCGCGTCAGTTGAACCCTCTGGAAGGTAGTGGAAAAGTTCTTTCTCTACGTCGACGACAAGTTTCTTTGCGGTCTCGAACACGTTATTTGCGTATCCGGGCGGCGGCATGTGCATATTATAGAAATCGAACCATTTATAGGTCTCGTCAGTGTGGAAGGGCTCGTCTTGTGTGGGCACGCCGTCTTGACGATTGGCCATAGAGAAATTGCTCTTGTTGAAATTTTGTGGCATAGGCAGCGCGTTCGGCGAAGGCTTTGGGCGTTGCGAGTCGTCGGGGTCCAAAACGCACAGCCACTTCCACTCGACCTCGACACGGTCACTGATGCATTGCGTTAGTCCATATGCAATGTTTGGTGGGGAAACGGAAACATACCCATCAGGCAACACATCGATAACAACGGAACATTCGCCTGGCCGATTTTCCACTACCAAGCCGCCGAACGTCGTGCCACCGAGATGCTGCGCTTGCACAGTGTCATTTGGTTTTAGCTCCTTGGCAAAATTGAAAACCCGCTTGCTGCTCTCCAGGGTATCCACGTTCAAATTCTTCGGCATCTTCGGCCTATGATATTGACAACGGAAATCAAACCCTTCTTCGAAATATTCAGTCCCGTCTTCGCTGAAAGTCGGCACCGGGCCTGCGTCGATCAGCACACCTGCAGCCACAGCGCACGTCGCATGGAACGCGCGCGCGCACTTCTTGTACGAGCACTGGAAACATGCACCCCGCCGGGATCGGCAGAAATTACACTTCAGCTCAAGGCGAGCCTTGTCGATATTAGCGACACCGCAAACCTTCTCTTTGCCGCCGATGTTCGCGACGTAGGTTTCTGGCGTGTACAGCGCGCACGAGCGATGAGCCATTTTGCCATTGTCGGCAGGCAGCAGCGGTTCCCAGGGATTCTCGTTCGGGCACATCGCGCAAGGCTCCCGTGCCGACTTGCGAATCTTGATGCGAATCTTGGTCTTCTTCTTTGGCGCCTCTGATTTCGCGTCGCGCTTGCGTTTCCTGCCCTTGGGTTTGCGCCCTTTGACACTGGCCGGCGGCGAGGGCAGGTTGCCGTCTTCTTCGTGGTCAAGCTCGTCGTCATCATCGTCGGTCTCTTCGTAGTACTCGGGCGTCGGTTCACCGCGCAATTTACGCTCAATTTCAGCAACGTCGACCCAAACATTGTCGGCCTCGCAATTGCACTTGCGGGCGATCCGGCCGTAGTCCAGCCACGACTCAGTTGCGAAATTGACCGACTCAGCGCAGTTGTACCCGATGTTGTATCCGGAATGATACCCGTAAGGATAAGTGATCACGAACTCTCCTTCATAATGCACGAGCTTGTTCACCTTGACACCAAACTGCTTCTGCAACACGTCAGGCGAAATGAGGTAGGTCTTGTGCCGGAGGAACTGGTCGCAGTTCTTGGCGTCGACGGGCCACATTTGCTTCATTGCGCGCTCAAACTTCCTGGCATCTTCCTGCGAAATGCTATACCACTGCTTGGGCGCTCCGAAGTGAATGTAATTGATGCTGTAGAGATCCACGTCTTCCAAATGCCACGCGAAAGTTGCCTTCCACATTCCCATGTAGAGATAAGCAGTGTTGACACCCGGGACCTTTGTGCCCAGCACATCCAGCAAATTCTCCAGCTTCGCAACATTCCAGCTCGTAGTCGTATCGTCGAACAGAGATCCCGGCATGTCGGCTGCATACATCGGCTGGTTGAATCCAAGACTCTTCCAATAGTGGGTCTCCAGCTCGGCGCATCGCTCTGGCGTGAACTCTTCCAGGCCTTCCATCCGGTAATCGAATCCCTCGAATGCCTTCTCGTCGACATAGTCTGCTGCTTCCGCAGTGTTATTCAATCGACGGGCGGTGACAGATCTGGCCTGACCTGCACCCTTTGGTGCACGACCGCGTGGCTTTTTCGCTTGCTTGTCGGCCGGGGAGTTTGGCGTCGGTGGCTCCCGTACTGGCTTCTCCTTCGACTCATCCCCAGAGCCAGGCTCGTCAACGGGTGCTTGATTGCGTCGCGGTGGCCGACCAGGCTTCCTCTTCGGCTTAGGGCTTTCATCCTCACGCACCGGGCCTGGCGCAACCGAGTGGCGACCGCGAAGGTTCCCTCCGCCTCGCACGATCTTCTCTTGATTCTTTCTCCGTTCGCCACGTTTTGCTGGTGGTTGGTATTGAGTGGACTCGGTCAAAGCTTTCCATTCCGGAAGGTTGTAGGATCGCTGTTTTTCAACGTTCTGTTGGGTGTATGTGCCGAACGTGCCGTTGAATTCCTGGCTGATGGGATTCTTGATCCGGATTCGCTTGACGTGTTCGTCCAACGCAGGCAGTGAGTCGCGCCTGCACAGTGTGTCAGTATGCCTAGTTAACAAACCAATTGTTCATCCCAACATACCATTCCTTCGGCGGAATGACCTTCACAATTCCTGACTTCATGCCATACTTATCGATCTTCTCGATAAACTTCTTGAAACTCCGGAATTGATCCATTGTTGGCTTGAATACCGGAATCTTGCCTCCATGCTCTTCGTCCCAACAGTGATCGGGAAAGATCTCCTCGTCATCGTCATCATCCAAGTCCAATTCACTCAGATCGGACTCCTCCGGCTCTTGCTTGAGCTCGACGTTCATCTCCTCGCTCGTGGGTGGCGTGAGGGCCGCGGTGGGTTTATTTGCGGACTCGATCGAAGGCTGTACATCTTGCGCCGACGGCACAACAGGCGCCGGGGCGGCCATGGCATCGTGTGGTGTTGCTGCTGTTGTGGAAGCAGCGGCCATGGCGGGCGACAACGCGGTCGGCTGCGCGAACCTGAGCGTTTGGGCAGGGCAAGCGGATGCGCCGAGAGCGGCCAACGGGGACGGCTCGACGCAAAAAAGAGTCGGGACGGAGCAGACGGAAAGGTGGCGGGCAGGGTGGTTCGGGTGCAGGATTGCACAGGCGCCACCACAGCGCGCGCGCTCGCAATTGTTCGTGGTCCAGTGCAGAGAGAGTCCGGGTGTGTTTTGTTGGTTGACGAGCAGTGGTGAGAGGTAGGTATGCGGAATGTCTGCCCGGGGGGCGCTGCAGCGCTTCGCTCGTTAAGCCGTGGGTGACTGCAAGCCGTGCGTGCGAAGATGGCCCTGCAAGATGATGGGTAGAGCACGCGGGGCCGCCCGTAGCTCCAACTCAATCCGGCATAGACGACTGTCTCTCAGCGGAGGCCTGTCGGACACCTTTCCGTCAGTACCGCTGGTTCTGTCGTTGCGAACACGAATCTGTTTAATCTCTGTTGGAAACACACTCTGTGCCGAGATTGAATCGGGGCCCAGATCGAGGACTCTACAGTTGGCGTGCGCAGCATATATAATGCCTAACTTGCCCCGCGCTCATGCGTGGCAGGGTCAGTTCAAACTTCGTCACAGTGAAAAATGTTGGCCATCACGTGAAACGTAGACAAGTACATTGAATAAATACTCTTTATTAGCGACTATGTGTGTCATGTCGCATCAACCCCCAGCTGCATCCAAAATCTGAAAATTCTGAGAGCGCGGTCTTTGTGATCAAAATAGTTCTCGAGCTGCTGAGGGCGCTTCGCCCAAGTCATTCGCAGTCAGTAGTTGTCACATAGATCGCACCGCGTCTCAATGGTTTGCTACACTTGTGTACCAGCGGCTATCATGCATTAGGTTGTCGCAAGGACTTGGACACTGCGTTTCACCAAAACACATGGTGACGATGACTTGCGACATGCTGTGAAGACAGGGCCAATTCGTCACAGGTCTTAGCATCGACCCAAGAATTGCTTAAAGCCATTCGGGTGGCAGCGGACTAGCGGGGCCACGATGTCTTGCATCAGTAGCGTCAGGGATAGATGTTCACCACGAGGGGTCAGTGCATCCTTCGGACTGTCCCTCCATCACTTTTGAGTTTCAGTAGATCGAGGTCACATCAGATCCTCGTGCGTGAACTACTTCCGCTCATCGCGACGATGTTTATCGTGCGAAGCAATGTCCCGTAGGAACGCCTTCACGAAGCACATTGATTTGGTTGAGCTGCGACGCTTAACATGGGTGGCTAGAAGATTTCTTCGAAACGAATCAAGCATACCTGTTACGCTCGGATGGATTTGGGTGAACTCGCGCAGCGTCTGCGTGCAGCACCGGTGCATACTCACCTCTTTGTTCGTGGAGTGGGCGTCCAATCCTGCTTTTGTCCAAACGTGTTGTTCTCGTGGCGAGGCGTAGAGATGCTTCTAGCCAAACGCATGGCTGCAGGTGTCATACTCGCGCCCTTTCGGATGCTGGGTCCACTGGCGAATTTAGGCGTTGGGGTGCGGCCAGGCGTGATTCCCAAGTTCCGTAGTTGGTCCAGCCTATCACCGCGCCTTCGGCCAACGTCTGCCTTCTCAACAAGCCGGCGGTGGACATTCTCCCTTTCACTGCTCTCTGCAATCGTGAAAGGATTGGGCCCACTCTTGTCGACTTTGGGCATTAGCTGCATAGCCGCTTCTCGCTCAGCTGCATCGGCTGCTTCGTCGGTAACGGGAATTCCAAGTTCGCTTTGTGTTGGCTCGGCGTCTACGAACGCATAGCCGTTGACGCGGGGCGTCTCTGCACCCGTGTAGCCAGGTTCGGATGCTGTGGGGTTGGGGCGGCCAGCGATGGCGGCATCGATAGCGCTCATGGATGGACTGGCAGGTATAGGTGCCGCCGGCGCTGCGCCTGACGGTGCAGGGAAGCGAGTGTTCGTATAGCTGACGGACTTGGGCGGTGCAGCCTCTGAATCAACCGCCGTACGACTATGTAGCAATGTTAGGTCGCCAACGCCGTCAGGCCCGAACATAAAATGATTTCTAGGTCCTTGCGAATTTGGAAAGCCATCCAATGACGCTTGCCTATTATTTAGATCCTGAGAGGGCCGAGCGGCTACAACTGTGTTTCGATCCGTATTTTCAGACGTCGAAACAAGTGCCTGTGACCGAGAGTCACCCTCACCTAGAAGCTTTTGTTGATGCTCTCGATATGCGATTTGTCGCGAAGTCGGAATTTTATTCCCAGCATGGAAGAACGCGTATTTTGCCGCTCTTTGGTCATTCTGCTTGTCAAGTAATGCGTTGAAGCTTTCATTATCCTCTGACGTATACTTTGCTTGAAAAGCGCCCAGGCTCATGTTGATATTCGCGCGTTCTCTTGAACTGCCGTCCTCGCTCTGAAGTGGTGTCTGCGCCTGAGTTGTGCCTCTTCTACTCGACGGTGTCTCCGTAGCGCCTTCCACGCCAGGAGCAAAGCTCGTATTTCTGGCCATCCGACTTCTGCTACGTGGACCAGGCGTCATGGCCTGACTCAGGTTCCTGCCCGCTGCCCGGATCCATTCAGGATCATTACTGTCCAGAGCCTCCATGTATTCTGCTTGAGCTTGTGTTTCTTGAAGGCCTGGGAAGAAGTCCCTTGCAATAATGTCCGAGACAGCTTGGGAGTACTCGTCCTCGTCCAGGACTATCGCGGGTCGCTTCTGTCGTTTAGAAGGTGGAGGTGGCGGCGGCATCATTGCCAACTCGGCATTTCGCTTCGTCAGCGCGGTCTCAGGCGCCTTGGACATGGCGAATATCTGCGCGCCTGCGCGACAGCAAGCGATATGTCTAGATTGAGGCGCAAGAAGAATATCGTCACTAGTTTCGCAGGAGAGCGGAGGATCAGGGCACACGATCTTATCTAATCTTCCGGATCTGCGCCGAAATTCAGGTGTCGGGTGAGCATGCGCAATTGCGGCAGGGCAAGCTTTCGTGTGACATCGAAGGGCATAGAAAAGCGCCGCAAACAACGCCCAACGACAGATCGTTTCATACTCTGCATTAACATCAATCATCGAAACCTCCGACCAATCAATCAAACCACCTGGGCTTCTGCCATCTGTTGACTTCAGACCGTCACTTCGACACAACAAACACATCACACGATCACACGCTAGGATGGCTGCTGCTGTTGACAACGTCGCAGCACCTGCTGTCGAATCCAAGTCTGCACGGAAGAAGGCGGCCAAGGCCAATGCTGGAACGAATGGCACACTCCCTGCTGTTCCCGCAGAGCTGACCAAGGAGAACTCTGCTGCTGCCGATTCAGATGCGTCGAACGAGCACCCCTACCTTCGCGAGCTCCAGAAGCAGATCCGCAACGTCACCAAGAAGCTCACTGCCTCCCACAAGATCGATGCAATCATCGCCGAGCACCCGAACGTGTCACTCGATGAGCTGGTCGCCCAGCGCAAGATCAATCAGGATCAGAAGGCGGCAGCGTTGAAGAAGCCTCAACTTCAAGCCCAGCTCGCACAGCTCGAGGAACAGGCCGCACACTACCGCAAGTTTGATGCAGACTACCAGACCAAGTTCAACAAGCAAAGAGACGAGCTTACGGCGGCACATCAGAAGGAGCTCGACGAACTCCGATCGTCCACAAACAAGCAGGCGACCGAGCTCGGTGCCAGCGATCTGCGCAAGAAGCTCCTCATTTTCTCGCAATTCCTGCGGGCTGCAGCTGCTAAGCGCACTATCGAAGAGGAGGCGGACACCGATGAGAGCAGAGCATTCGAGGGTGCCTTGCTTCTGGTCTATGGTGGTGACGATAAGGCTGTGGATACCGCTGTGAGCCTCATCGAGGGTTCGGAAGAGCAAGTCCCTAGCATCGATGGCATTCCGACACCCGTGACGTGTAAGTCTGCAACCCATCGTGAAGCACGGCATCACTGTCGCGTGAACCTCCCGCAGCCGTGATTTTGGTTTTCATATGACCGTCAAGCTAATCGGAAGCAGTTTCGCAAGTCAAGAAGGCCTCCATCGACCACGCTCCCTTCCAAGCCGAGGAAGCCTGGATCGACTCAGTCGAAGAAGCAAGAGGAGGACAACCCGCTGAGGAAGTCCCCGGTGCAAACGGCTCAGACCCCACCATCGTCAATGCTGGTCTGACCGAGCTCAGCGCGGACAACACGGTCACCGGCGGTGAGAAGGCTGCGCCAGCCGCCCCAGCTAACGTCGGGGATGTCGCCGGCAACGCTGCAGGCGAGCACTGGCATACCGAGGGCGCTGGTACCACCGAGCAGGGTGGACTAGAGGAAAGCTACGAGATCGTCCCTCGTCCCGCCGAGGAGGTTAACGTTCCCGCCGCCGCTCCCGTCAATCCTTCACAGAAGCCGCAAGGTCTTAACTGGGCCGACGAGCCGCCGACGTACGAGCTGGCCACTGGCAACCAGGCCGGAGAAGCGTGGGACACCAAGGCTGCAGGTGACCAGACCGACAACAGCGCCATTCCGGCCAATGTCCCTGCACCAGCCGACGACGGCTTCCATGAGGTTCCCGGCCGCAACCGCGGTCGCGGCGGATTCCGAGGCCGTGGCGATGGCGAATTCCGCGGACGCGGCGGTCGTCGTGGCAACTTCCGCCCTCGCGGCGATGGCGAATTCCGTGGTGGTCGTGGTGGTCGTGGCGGCAACCGTGGCGATGGCGAGTACCGTGGCGGCCGTGGCGGTGGTCGTGGGGGCCGCGGCGGACCTCGCGGTGGCGCCGAAGCCCCTCGTGGCGGTTCGTAAACGAGACAGCACGACTTCACGTACACTCGCGAGCCTGGGCTCGCAACTTTCATCCTCTTTCATCCTCCAAACCCCCTGCGGACAAGCTCCGCTACTGGGTCGATCATCACGAGCAGGGTTCATCTTCAGGGCAGTTTGAGCGTTTTTGGTTGGGCATGCGACATCATGAAAAACGGGAGCTTGAGGTTTTCTGAGCATGCATTGTACAACACACACACTAGGACACGTCATGGAACATGGCACAGGAAGCATGGTGGGTTTGGCGTTTGAGTCGTTGATCGTTCTCAAATGACTCACCTCTTTGTACGGATATTGCGATGCAAGGGGAAAAGAGAAAATGAACTTGGGCGGGTAAGAGGGAATCATATCGTTTCTGCTAGCATTAGTACTCTTCGAGAGCCAAAAAAGTCCAAGTCATCTTCCTTCTTGCATTAGCCATCATTTCGGGATAGAATGTCGGTGCTTGTCGCTGCCGGCAGCGTCCTGGCGATCCGCGTTCGCGCTCTTGTTCGCTAATATTAGGAGGACTTCTTGTGGTGTTTTCACGCCCACGTGCCCATACCTTCCGGTCCACTCGGCGGGCAGCGAGTCCTTCTCCGCCACTAGGCGCCCGTGAACGATCTTGGTGTCCTCCTTGTGCTTGTAGCAGACGACGAATTCCCGCCAGGTGGTCGCGTGCTCGATGGCCCAGCCCGCGAACCAGTTCACGAGGCGTTGCAACCGGTCGGCGCCGGTGAGCTTCTGCAGCGACGGGATGCTGGCGTCGTCGATGGGCACCAGCGCGGAGTGCGGGAGCGTCTGGGCCGGGTCATCGGGATCTTCGTCTTCGAGCGGGCAGAGCTGGCAGAAGCCGCCATAGAGAGGAATGTAGCGCGTCTCGTCCTCCTCGATGATCTTATTGAGCAACCAGCGCTTCACGTTCGCGCGGCAGACGATCTTGGTGTTATTGATTGTGCCGCCGTTGACGTGTCGGCTGTGGACATGCTGGACGATCTTGAGGGTTTCCTCGGGGTAGTAGAGGATCGACTCGTCGGTCAGGTAATACACCGAACCGTAGGGGAAGAGCCGCCGACACTGAAACGACGGCTGCTCACCTATGGGGAGCGGGATGCTGAAGTCGACTCCAATGGAGAAGATTTGCACGCCAATGCCAGACTTTGCTATAGTCTTGTAGAGGCATGGAATTCTTTCCAGCTGAACGTCCGGATGGACGACGAGGAGGAACTTGTTGCATCTGTCGCGGAAGTAATCCCATCCGCCCGGCTGCCCGGAGTGATATACTCGGCATCCCTGATCTTGGAAGAACCTAGCACATAGATCGTACTCGATATGGTGCGAGAACGGGATCATGAGGAAGACTTCTCGAAAGCGTTTGCCCGGCTCCCGCTCAAGGAGCCGGTCGACTTCAAGATTGAGCAACTCTGTGCCCAACACAACGTTGCTTGAGATGGCATCGGTCTTGCTGGTGGCATCGAGCGATTGCACAAAATCGCGTAATCCCGGTATTTTGGGCAAAATTCGGAATCGAAGCGCTGCAAGCGCTGACGGCGGCGTTGGTGCCGTGGCTCCCTCAGCTACTCCGAAGAATTTCCATTCCTCGGCATTATAAGGATAAATAATCATCTTCCCCTTTCCGGAATCGATGACGCCGACCAGCCCGCACCTCGAGAGTTTGCAGAACTCTGCCATGGCCTCTGCCGAGGCAGCGTGAGCAACGTCTACGACGATCTGGCCTTCAGCATATGCAGCCTTCTGGACATCTGTATTCCAGAGGTGGGCCTCAAAATCGTTTGCGGCGATACTCTGCCATGTCTTGATGCTGCGATTGAGCTGAGACAGTTCTTTGTTGGTCATCGGATCGTTCGTGATCAATCGCGCTGGAAATCTAGCCGCAACATCACTTTGGGCGGCAAGCACTTCGATATTGGCCTTGAGACCAGCAGTCTGCATATTCGATTGGCGTGGCATAGTATCTGGCAGTCGGCGGCCGATAGAGTCTTCAGGAGTATGATGCGGAGGTAGTCCTGCTTCATCCCGGCTAGGCCTTGCAAGACTTGCTCTTTGCTCCACAGGGTTTGGAGGAACCATCATGGGCGCGGGAGGTGGAGCACTGGGAATGAGTACGGGCGAAGGAGCGTCAATCATGACAATATCTTCGGAATGGGGAGTCTCCGGCTCCGGCTGCTTGGCTATAGGCGAATCATGCACAGATGTAATGGGCTTCTGTTGGGCTGGTGGTTGCGATGAGGAAGCATGGTCGAGAACATCCCTTGATTCACCCGGCGCAGTCTGTGAAGTTGGCTGCTTTGCATGTGATTGGATTTTCCACGGCTGACCAGTTCCGGGCTGATTGGCGTACTTTCCAGTGTCATGATGCGCATACTCGCAATCCCCAGACTTCCTGCAGGAGCTATTCTTCCAATACCAACAGGTCAGCTCACGCTTCGGAACCGGAGGCGATGTAAGTTCGTGCTTCGGGACCCTCCAGGGCGCGTCGTTGAAGTTCGGCGGCCGTGGGTAGTAGCCTTTGTCTTCGTGGGCAAACCTGCATTGCATGAAAGCACAGGCACCACGTGTCCGCCAGAAGTGGCATACGACGTTGTCTGGACCGACCACCTTAGGATCGGCCCAAGCGTGAGCGTCGATGCAGACCTCAGCGGAGTATCTGCAGCTGTTGTTGTTGGCCCAAAAGCGGCACGTCCTTCTAGGCCGTCCGCTGTGGACCGGGGTGTTGTTTTGCATAGGATTTGGCTTAGATGAGGCCGTGGCCACCGATGTTGATGCACGCCGTAAAGGAGAAGGGTCGCGATCTCGACGCGAGCGCTCCGAATAAACGGTATGGCCGATTGCGGCCGCATCACCAGTGGTAGCTCGCTGCAACAATGGCTTTCGAAGGTCCGGTTCACTCGGATACTTGAACTTGGCTGGCTCATGCGATGGCGAAAGTTCACTCTCTCGGCCAATTCGAGGCGGCGATCTCCTGCCACCGGTGTCAAGGACTCGATCTGCTGCTGCTCGTACATGATACTGTTGTGCTGTGAGTCCAGTAGGCGGGAGTTGTTTCCCCGTCTTTGGATCGAGCATGACGAGTTTGTTCGGATCTGGCGGCGGCTCGTTCTGCGCGCCATACTTCTGGTATTTTGCTTGTTCGCGAAGTGTTCTGAACTGTGGCGCTGAAGAGTCCTTCGGTGTCTCCCCGGTGACACGTGCGCGCTGCTTCTTCCGCACCGATTGTCCTGGTTGTTGGGTCGGTTGAGGCTCTGGAGCTGATCGAGCAGGTGTTTTCTTGCTGGTCATCGAAGTCGGAAGGCTTGTCGACGCTTTCGTTTTCGTCTTCTCGCCGACGTTCTTATCGGGCAGCGGCGTTTCTTCCGCACGGAGGAATAGAGGTGCCGGCGTCGATCGCGGCGATATATGTTTCGGCTTTATCGTTGACTGCCGTGGCTCACCGAACAGAGAGTCGACACCGCTATCATCACTGACGATCTCGCCATCTTCTTCCGAGTCATTGAGCTTGCTTATCGGGCGGCTCACAGGTCTTGCAACACCTTTCTTGGTGCTCGTACTGCCAGATTTCTTTCCCGAACTCTCAGGTCGGGTCTTGCTGCTCCCATCGGCGTACTGCTTTCCCGAGCTCCCAGGCTGAGTTTCCCGTGGTCGGTTGGGGCGAATTGGTGTGGGAGGTCCCACGAGCTCATCATCCGAATCCCCCAGCACAACCCTCGTCCTGGTCGCCGCCGCGGCCGCCGCTCTCTTCGCCCCCTCCGCCTCCCGCTTCCTCTCCCTCGTCTCCCTCTTCGCCGCCCTTCTCGCCTTCTTCACCTCCTTCTCCGCCTGGACCTGCAGATACGCGGCATCATATTCCGCTTCATCGAACGCGACCTCCTTGCCCGCCCGCACCGCCGCCTTGTGCGCCTCCCAGTCCGCCAGGATCTCCTCGCTGTCGAGGTTCTCCGCGGGCTCCCAGGTCGCCTCGCCGAGCGCGTACCCTTCCCATTTGATCAGGTACTCTCGGTGGCCGTCGTCGGGGTCGGTCGACTCGAGCAGCACCCGCTCGACGTCGTACGAGTCTTGGGCTTCGTCGGCGGCCGTCGTGTCGGTGGCGATGGAGTCCGAATCGGAGGCTTCGTCGAAGACGGGGCGTCGACGGGGTGGTGCGGCGGATTCAACCATATTGAGATCTTGGACGGTCTCGCGGAGTCGGATGTGGCATGCTACTGCTGAAGATTCGGTGACATTCGGATCAACCTGAATTTCTTTCGTATGCTTCTTGATCGCAGGCGATTCGGCCGTATTCGCATTTCGAATCAAATTATGTGGGTCTTGTGTGACTTTCGCTGTGAATCATCGCGGTCACTTTGGACATGTTGAGATTCGATGCATGCTAGGCATTCGAGCATCAACTCAGCTATGTGTCGACCTAGCTGCCTGTGGCTCTTATTTTTTCATATTCTGACAGGTCGATATGCTGACCGGAGAGCTGGCATGCTAAGGCGGGAAGTCGCGACCTGCTGCGTTGTGTGTGTGCCGCCGCACAACGCAAGGTGCCGTGCCGGGTGTCCTATCACACAGCCTTGCCGCTGGTTACCCCGTCACAAGAATCCGTAATGGCTGTGCCGGGGACGAGACGGAACAGAATGCATGCAGCGAGTCGTCGAATACCTCGAAATATTAGATTTTCTCCCGTGATTACAACCCCTCTCGATGATCGCATTGTGCTGATGCCAAGTCACTACAAAAAGTGGTATCTCGCTAAGTGTACACACAAAAATCATAAAATCGTTAAGACTGGCGAGTTCCCGAAGAAGATCAGGGAACCGACATTTCCTCCCGACAATCCAAAAAAAGAACACATGACATCTTGTCCTCCTCGTTGCACAGCGCATCATCAAGGTCTTTTCCCTTCCCCTTCGCCTGCATGGGTTGGAAGGATATGAAAGCGGCCTACTTTTCCGTCTTGTTTGTTTCAACTCACCAACGCCGTCGCAATCTAGCACCAGAAGGGGAACGACTATTGGAGGTAGCCCTGGTCGCCCGACGGCGTAATCGGCCAGTCGTCCTCGGTGATGCTGGACCAGAAGACCCAGACCATGATGACGGACCACCAGGTGAATAATGACGAGAAGAAGCCGCCGTTGATCTTGCCGTCGGTGCCGTTACAGATGTGCACGCTGATGACGAATTGGAAGATCTGGCCGATGGCAAAGAGCAGACCGGCAGCGGCGAGGTAGACTGTGTCATGTGTTGTCAATATGGCGCATCGAGAACGAATATCAGTAGTTTCAAGCACTTACGCATTGGCCGGATCTCGCCGAGGACTCGGAGCACGAGAACCGTCTCGAGGACGAAGTAGAGAACCAAGAAGACGAGCGGCACGAGCAAGTAGAGCGTATACAACGCATACGCCTGATTCGGCTCGACCAGGGTGGAGTTCCAGTAGCCGGTCCAGCTGAAGCCAGTGTCAAGCGCGATGTAGCCGGTGCCGACGAAGAGCGCGGCGGCGGAGCCGAAGATCAGTAGCAACGAAGCCAAGGTGCCGTCATACAGGAGCTGGTAGCCGACGGCACCGTTCATCAGCAGGATCCAGGTGGTCGCAACGACGGAGGCGATGTGCGCAGCAGAGAATCCACGTCGCACAGCGCCTTGAAGGGGAAAGCCACCGATGCTGAAGATTTCACAGATCTCAATGATGATGTAGCCGATGAGGAAGAGTTGCATTTCTCTGCAGAATATGTCAGTGATCACCGGTTCGCATCACATGTTAGGCTGTGATGCTTCTCACCTTCGGCCGACGGCCGCTCGCTTGCGCTCTGATCTCCACAACAAGACGAACGCGGTCAAGATGGCGAGACCCGCGACGAGAATCGAGCCTGTGACAGCCATCTTTTAATATCCTTCCATCCATCGCATGCTCCTGCTCATTCATCTGCAGTCCGCCCACTCACCCAAGTTCGCCAAATACCGTTCCCCACCCAAGCTGATGCCCGTAAGCTGGCAGCCGCCATAGTAGTCCGGGTACAATTGCGGGTTCCATCTCGCTCGTGAAGGGTAGAAAAGGTTGCACACGGGGATCGTCGCGTAGCCGCTGCCGCTGTCGCGGCAGAAATCGAAGAACTTTCCGTACTGGCTCATAGCTGCTCAATAACGATGGTGGTGTTTCCGAGGGAAACTCGGCTGTTCCGTCGTCGAGACGACGGTTGCGAAGCGAGTGACGTTGGCGAAACAAAGAAATGGGTGCAGTCCCGGTCAGCTGGCCAGAATCGCTGGACGAGGCTGAGCGAAAGGCTGATGTTGGTTCGCTGGCTGCGCTCGCGCGTGCTGTGTATGCTTTGGAGCGATAGTCGCAATTAGGTCGGCAGGACAATGGCGAGAAGTTTGTCTCCGCGAGAGGGCCAGACAGGAAGGATAGCGAGTGGAATTGGCGTCCGTTCACACGCACACACACACCAACAGTGAGGTTGTCGGAAGCGAGAGTGCCTCACACGCTGCGGGCGGCGTTTGAGGTGAATGTGAAACGGCAGGGCAATGCGAAGTGCGGTGCGGTGGTGGTGGTGTGGTAGAAAGCTGCAAGCTGCAAGTTGCAGAGCAGGAAGTTGGCCCGACCCAGACAGTCGCTGCGCCCGTTGCTTGTGCTTGCAACTGCAGGGCCAACACGACCGGACCACACAACCACGATCGTCAGCACGCACGCTCGCACGCGCCGGCGCCCGCTCTCCGCAACGAGCAGTAGCAGCCGCCTTTTTTGCTTGTTGCGTAGAGTTGGCGTGCGAGCGGGCGGCGCACCGAATGGAGCGCGATGAGATTGGCCCGTTGCCGCTAATTCACTCTAGCCTCAATCTCCGGCCGCCAATCATCACGATCCTGGTGAAGTAGGCCGGGCTTGCGATGCCGGCGAGACCTGTCACCCGCGCGGAATCTGTCGCCCATCCCTCCGCGGAGGAGGGGGGAAGGGAAGACAGATTTTCCCTGCAGCGATGCGAACCATCGGAACAGCCATGAAGACTTGTCCTCAAATTAATTTATTTGCCATTTGCCCTGCCATCAAGCGAATGGCATTCTGACAGGTTATAAGCGCAGAGAAGTCCACCGGGAAAGGTCGCGTGCGGCACGCGCTGTGGTACCTGTCGACCTCCACGATAGTCCAAGACTAGACGAGATCGTACCTTGCTGTAGGCGACCTATCCGGGACAGCGCCAGGCCCGCTCCCGGCCGCTAGCTAATGCTCTCCACGCCTAAGAGCTGGAGGTAATAAAACGTGATGAAGGGAAGGAAAAAGGCAAATGCACGCACGTAGCGTGCGACGAACCCGCCGAACTACGACGGTGCGACGGTAGCATTTTCACTTCCATAGCAACATTGCGCGTGCAAAAACTATGAATCTGACAACAGATCTGCAAGATCGTCAAACGCACGACAATCAGCGCATTGACGTCTCACTCGGCTGATGGACGCCGCACTGATCGGGTTTCAGGAACTTCTCGTCTGTTGTGCCGTTCTTCCTTCCATTGCGTGCTCTGACCCCACGTGAGAACTACGGACTGAGGTCGGGCGAGTCCGTAGTGCGAGATGCCAGAGCAAGCCTCATTGACGTCCGGAATTGGATCGATTGGTGCACATTCATTGGTGTATCAAGTACTGTACAGTACATACCTACAGTACTACCTACCGTACATACATGCATACACCACCACCATGCCATTCGACGTGCATTGCCGCCACTACCGTGCATTACTCCTCCTCACCTGCCCCCTCTTCAACATCCACGATGACGCATATGGCTCGGAAGATGGCAATACTGACTGCCACACAGAAGCAGTTGCGGCCAGCATGCCCGATTTTCATTCACTGGTGTGTAACGCTCTCGAGCATCCTACAGGAACCCCCGTTTCCGTACCGCAAAATTGGTTGTCGAGGCGTGTCCGCTGAGGTTTCACTGCGCGTGGCTTTTGCCCAACGGGCAGGCACACATGTTTTGCATAATGATGACCCAACGCGGTGGTAGACAGCTGTCTCGTGCCGTCTGCGTGCTTGAAACTTCCCAACAGCTCCCACATGCAGACGGATGATCTTGGTGGTGAACGTTGCCAGAGATCTGGACCTGTCTTGAAGGTATCGAAACGTTCCCGCAGTCGTTGTGCTGGGTCGGATCCTGTGAAGAGTAGGGATTTATCTACCGGCTTTATCGGGCACCCAATCGTTTCTTCTGCTCGTGAGATCGAGGGAACACGTCGTTTGTGCATGCGACTCACGTCGCACCGGAGACCATGACGTTGACAAGATCCGCACCTCGTGCGGAAGCCAGAACCCGAGAGCCACACGTGAGGTTGTCTTCTGGCTGGTTTGGTTGCAGCATCAGGTCACCGCTGAGACAACGACGAGAATGGCGTGATAGAGAGAGAAGAATTAATGCCGTTAGTTCACCTAGTCGTTACAGTACTGCAGTCCTCACGGGGGAGGTTGTGCACACATGATCCTCCACCATCAAATCACGTCCAACGCCGCCTGATGTCTGACCGGGCCTATCTATCCAAGCATTTTCCAGAGGCTTTCCGCCAAAGTTGCACGAACAAAGGGGAAGCCCTTCGAAAAGGTAAGGCGAGCCCCCGAATTAATGTCCCTGCCCATTTACGGAGCACTGAGCTTCGGGTCCTTCGACTCCTGCGGCTTGCCCTTCTCCAAGTTCGGCACCTGCTTGCCCGCGGCCGCGGAACCCTTCTTCCCATTGCCGTTGCCATTTCCTTTCTCCGCATTCTCGCGGTCCTTCGCCGCCTGTTCCCGCTCCTTCAGCCTCCGCTCCTCGGCCTCGACCATATCCATCCACTGGTCCTCGCCGGCGTAGCGCTCGTGGTGGATGCGCTTCTCGATGAGGTGCTTGTGCGTGGGGTCGTTGGGGTCGATGATCTTGACCGTCTCCCAGCGGCCGCTCTTCGCCATGCGGTCGCCGCCCTCGAACGCGAGCGAGACGATGACGGCCGCGATCGTGAAGCCCTGCGCGTACACACGCGCCTGCACCAGCTTTTGCTGCGTCGTCAGCCAGCGCGCCCGCCCGACGATCCCCAGCGCCGCCGCCATCGAGACCACCCAGGAGCCGAACACGAGGCTGTACCGGTTGTCCTGCAGCCACTCCATCGTGCGCTGCTTGCTCGACTTCTGCGCGTTGATCTGCTCCTGCAACTCCGCTGTTTCATCTTTGTACTGGCTGCCGCCGCGCCGGCCGACCTCGAATTTGCGCGAATAGTTATCGGCGACGACGATCGCTGTGTGGTATCATGCTTGCGTTAGCCCATGTCCATATTTCTCGCCACAGTGTTATCCATCATGCGCAGAGCGAGAAACCCGCTCACGCTCATCTCCTCCTCTCGCGCTCTTCTCTTCCTCACGTACAAGCAAATGTTCCCGTCGATGTCGCCAGGAAGATGCGGAAGGGCAGCGTCAGGCTGCGGAAGGCCGGGTACCGCGCCGAGGCGGCGTAGACGCCGAGCGTGCCGGCCGCCGTGCCGAGGACACCACCGATGGCACCTCCTTTGAGCGTGGCACTGTATTCGCGAGAAGTCAGCCATGACCGGAACCCGGAGAGCCAGACAAGAAGAAGTGGGATCGCGTGATAGTCGTTCGCGGTCGCCATTTGTCACGTACTTGTAATGTGCCTGCTCCTCCTCTGGCGTGAGAATCTTCATGGTCGCTGCTGTGATGTGGTGGTTGTCGTGCGCGGTTGTTGGGAGCTCGTCTTTGAGAGATGTATGGCGAAGACCAGTAGTCGGTCCAATGCGCTCAAGTCCGGTGGCACACCCAACGGTCTGTGTCCCTCGAGTTGAAAAGTTGATAAGGAACAAGCAATGACGAAAGCAGAGCAGAGCACTCGATATCTAGATAAAGTATCTCCTAAAAGTAAAGAACCTTTTCCTTCCTTCCTTGCAGCCCGGCTTCCCAGACGGATTACATACTTTATCCTTTGGTTTTCTTTCCCTTCCGATCCACCCGTCATCGCAGGCTCACTCACCCCGACATTGGCCCG
This sequence comes from Ramichloridium luteum, assembly GCA_002368545.1. NCBI lineage: Eukaryota > Fungi > Ascomycota > Dothideomycetes > Mycosphaerellales > Dissoconiaceae > Ramichloridium > Ramichloridium luteum. The sequence continues at coordinate 261,184 of MTSC01000030.1, read as the reverse complement.
GTCAAGCTGCGCTGCGGCGGTGCGGCAGCAATGCGGCGTGCCGCTTTGGCGAAGCACGGACGTCATCAATGGGTCAACCGGAATGCTGGCGGAGGGACAGCGGGCTTGAGAAGCTCAGTGCACCTCACGTTTGAAAAACGTCACACGACTCCCGCCTGCATCCACCTCATGCCCGCCCGGCGCGCTCACCTCATCAGTCAAGAATTATTCAGCAAACCCTGCTCTTGCTGCAGGTGGGAAGACCCGGCGAACCTCGCCGATCGTCGTTCCTTCGCCATTGGGAAAATTGCCCTTTGTAGACAATGTGACTGTACATATCTCCCTAGTGACTTCATGGTGCTTCTGTCCTTTTCCGCGGACGGCTGGAGGCACGGTGCGGAGGTGGATCCGGCGGTGGGATCACGGAAACATGACTGCACGAGGTCTTTCCCTCACCGTTGCCCAGGCGGGAGAATGAGGGAGACTCCATTGTTAGATGCCTCGCATTACTTGTGTTCAGTAATCCAGTGTGAGTTTCATCAGAGCAGGCGCTGAAGTCAGATCACTTTAGCTAGCGAGGTCCAACACGGATAGTGCAATCTCCATTGCGATCACGTCTGGGCCGACATCAGTTCACGCCTGCCCGATGCAAGATTCCCCGTACCCTCATTCTTCATGTTCAAGCGATTGCCCGAGTAGACGGGCAGAATAGACACCCAAACAGCCACAGAAAAGAAGCTCTCAAGCAAGAATATGAAAAGAATTAAATTTTGCTCATAAAGAGTTAAGAAAGATCGATTTCCCCCATCTCGTCCCAAATCATTCCCTTCCCCCCAACCGAGACATCCTTCCATAACCTCCCAAAACCAGCCAAAAGTTACCACGTTCTCCCTTCTGTCCGTCCTCATCATCATGTGGAGATTTTGAGTGATATGAGGAAATTTCAATCCTGCGCCGTTTCCTTCTCATCACCCATTGTCTCCTGCTCATCACTGTTGTCCCGCAAACATCAATGTCCTCTTGACGACAGAGCGTGCTCTCCAGATTGCCGATCGACATCGATCTCCAAGTTCACGTCAATATTCCATGTCCGCCCATAACCGTATACAAGATGAAATGAAAATTACTTCCACATCGCAAGAAAGAGTAAGGACGTCATAGAAGAACAAGAAAAAAATGTACAGAGCCGTGAAACACCATTCCGACTCGCAAACGTAATAAAATGTTTACGAGTAGAACAGATCCCACGCCTCCTTCATCAATCGGATGAACTCTTCCTTCTTCTCCGCGCTGCTCATGCCTGCACGCCAATCGTCATCCGACGACGGCGCCGCACCTCGTTCGCGCTCATCGCCTCGCATCGCCAGGGTCGCTGGTCGCTTCTGCTCGGCGCGGTGGTGGTAGAAAGACGACATCGGGGCACCGGGCAGGCTGCTCTGGTCGCGTTCGTACTCGTCGCGGCCGCGGCGACGGCCGTTCATGGACGATGTCCGCATCGGCAGGTCTGGACGGCTGCTAGAGGGCGGGTAGTCAGAGGGTTCTGAGGCGTACGGGCCATGCTGCGAGGGCGCCGGGCCACGCGACTGCGGCGGCGGCGGTTGTTGGTGCGAGTGGGGCATTGGAGAAGGAGGTGTCGGGGGCTGCACGCCGCCGTAGTGGACGACCTTGGGCTGCATGTCCTCGCGGCCGCCAGACATGCCTTGGATGGCTTCTTCTGAGGAGCGAAATTCTCGTTGGCGGGCGCTGTGCGGTGGTGCTTGGAACTGTGGCGGCGGGAAGCCTGGCGACGGGACCGGCGGGAGGTGAGAGCCGTGAGGCGAGCTCGTCGGGTGACCACGGGGCTCATGTCGATCTTGTCCACCAAAAACATCTGCAATGGGAGGCAGACGATTACTCGTTTGCGTCGCAGGGATGTGGTGAATGTGACTGGTCTGGCTAAGAGCACTCGGACCATGCTGAACGTGTCGCGAATGCGGGTACTCTCCTGGGCGAAGACCAGTGAAGGTCTGGTGCAGAGGCGCCGACTGAATGACACGGTCGTGGGCGAACTGTGCTGCCGACGGAGCGTTGATCGACAATCCTGGCGGAGGCCCTTTCCGACGAGATGTAGTGGGTGTCCGAGCACCAGTCTGCACGCCGAACAGCGTAGTGTCCTGTGTCCGTGGTCCGTCGTCGCGCTCATGTGCATTGCCCGACTTGGCGCCCTTCTGTCGAGCCTCGATGATCTGCCGTTGCTGATCACGCACGTCCAGACTGCGTTGGAGTTGTTCCCGCATGCTGGGATCGTTCGTCTGGAAGCCAGGAGAAAGGCAGGCGAGGCCGACGTCGTGAATGGCCAAGCCTGCAGATTCCCGCGAGGTCAGTGGTCGTGCGGTTTGTGGTCCTCGGCTATGTGACATGCTCGAGGACAGGTCGAGGCGCTTTGGCCGTGGCCGTGAGGAAGCCAGGGCGGGCGAACCGGGTTCCTTCTTCACTTTGATCGAGGGAGGGGCGCCGCTTCGCAATCTATGGTCAATCTTCTGTCAGCGAATGAGGAAGCATAATCGTATGAAGAGAGATCACTCACGAGCCAGGAGAAGTCTTGCCATTCGCAATAGTGCGTTCACCAGCGTACTCGGGCGACTCGTTACTCCGGGCGCGCTTCGAAGCGGGTTCGTGGCTGCCGTGTGCGGAATGTGAGCTGGATGGTGCAATGGCAGGGAAGTGTCGCGGTGAGATCTGCCTGTCGGGCGGACCGGTGGGCGTCGTCGTTGTCGCCACAGGCGCGGCAGCAATGGCAGCCGACATGGTGGAAGCGAAGGTCTGTGAGGTCGTTGCTGGCGGGTTGTAGCTTGAAGAAGACGAGGTGGGTGGCCGGCGGGCACCAAAAAGCGTTGAAGCTAGCAGATCGAGAAGCTGTCGAGGTCGCCGGTGTGTGTCGCGCGCGAAGGACTCTCTACTCTACCCACAGCTCGTTCAGTGGGCGGGTTGAAGAATGCGGAGCAGGCAGCGCGATGGTGAGACAATGTTGGAGGTTCGCGTAGCAAGCGTGCTGGGAACAATGGGTCGGCACCACTGCGGGCAGGGATCGGCCCCAGAAGGCAGGTGGGACGGTCGCAACTGCCTGTTATAGGCGCAGAATGCAGAACGGCGACTTGTGCCGGTGCGTCGAGGGCTTGCTGGTGATATATTAATTATGCGCAAAGGAAAGAGAGCGGTCCGTTTGCGCAGAAATTGACGGTGCTGCGTGTGAGGTGTGTATATGTACACGTGTCGGCGGAGAGTCGACGACGATGATGATTAAAAGATGCGAAAGGCACTCCCTCAGGTGGCGGCCGGTTATAATTAGGCGGGACGGCAGGTACAGAAGCAGTCGCAGGTGATGGACGGAAGCGTGGTGGTGTCGTGATGCGATTGGGGGGTTGAATCCTGCGACACGCAGGACAGTTTTGTCGACCGTTGAATCTAGCGGGACAAGGTCAAAAGCAAATGCGATGGTGCGGCGGCGGGTGAGCGAAGCAACGAACTGGCGCACGAGAGGAAGGACGGGGCAGCTTCGTCGCAATCCGCGTGTGCGCCTGGACTGAACGGCAAGCTTATGTACAGGACTGGACTGGCTTGTCGTCGACAGTAGGTATCACTGCATCTCGCTGTTTGTTATTCTTTGGGCACGGTACGGCTATGATCAAACTGCGACTCCGGTCTGCCTGTCAAGTGACGTACACCGTGTTTGAGGTTCACGATGGTCTGGCGGCGCCGGGGGCGGGCGTGTCTGAATGGACGTGTGAGAGATTGCGGCAGTCGGCTTGTTGGTTCTGTCAGAGGCTGGTGGGAGGATCAGGGAGCTTGGGGGGTCTGCGCGCGGCAGGGTGCAGCCGCGCGAGGGAGCTTCGGATTGGACGAGAGGGAATCTCGTGAAGACGCAATGAAGCAGGCTAAGACAAGCTGCACACGACACACTCTTCTACCGCAGCTGACCCGGCCTGAAAGAAGGCCACTTTCTGACTGGGACAAGGGGGCGTGCGCGCCGACGATTCCCTTCACCACAGCTGTGCACCAACCGCATCGCTGCTGGGTGCCAGTCTTGTCTCGTACGACCGCGAGCGGCGCGCACAGTCAGTCAGCCCTTTGACAGTGCCCCAACGAATCGACACAGCGAACTCCGCTCGTCGCTTCCTGTACAGTCACGAAGGCCTGCATGCAACCAGGAGGCACACATGAAAAGGGCCCCCGCCGGCACCACAACGCCGCCTTCGCTCGCTTCTCGAAAACTCTTTTCTCTGTCGCGCGATCGACTAATCGCGGCCCGGTAGCATGGCTGTCTACGTCGCAGGGGAACGGTATCTGGGAATGTAGATACGTAGTCCCATCATCTACTGCGGCATCCATCGTCCTGTAATGTCATCTGGTGGAAGGAAGCAGGGGAAATAGTCGATCCATGACCGCCCCCAGGGGATCCCCCTTCGACGCCCAAGGACATGGAACACGAACGCCGACCGGGGGGTGCATGCAGGCAATCTGCTCCATGGTTTGGGACTAGACCCATATTGCCAATACTGGAAGTGATCAAGTTTGGGAAGTCCGCATGGTAGGATCCCGGTTTGAGCGCTGCAGAACAGACAGGGAGCGCAGGAGAGACAGATCACCGTCACACCAAGGCAAAGCCCGCTTGCTCCCAGGGTGGTGCTTGTGGTGGGCGCCAGGCTAGCACCGCACCAGTAGTTCCGCGACTATTGCTGGCACTACTGGCGCGCGACCCTACCTACTGGGGGGTGTTCGCTCTTTTATGGAGAGTTCGTCTACCCTGCAGACCTCAGGATATTCACACCCATGCGATCTAGATGAACTTGTGAGGCTTGCCGCAATATATTCTTCTACCGGCTATGGATTGCCCTATAGATAGTTGCCGGCTACGATATCCTCGCAAACTTCGCATCTGCGCAAGCGAGCAGACGAACACGAATCGCATGCGCCCAGCACAGGCGGGCGATCCAGGACACAAGCTGGCGGGATCCGTTTGGGTGCTGCTGAGGGTGTGTGTGCGCAACCGCATTGGTGAAACCAGTCCATCGAGGCTGGCCCTCCTCCGTTCCAGCCCTGCACGCCCCTTCGCCAGCCAATCTGGAGCCTGCACGACCACCTGTGCCAAAGTGTCAATGATGATCGCCTACAGAATCTACGCTGCAGCGACTGTGCTTTATTGATCTGCAGTATCGATTCCTTATAGTCTTTAAAATATGGATGAACATGTTGCCGCATTTGTGGAATGCAGATCGCATCGGACGTGATAGATTCTGGTCCATCGTGACAATTAACCCCGGAAGCCATCGTCCACTTTCCGCGCTGCAGGGGCAGGACGACGTCAACCTCGAGATCACATCTGTAACACAACCGCAGCATTCCATGGTCCTCGACTCTCATGGCGTGGCGCCCCTGTTTCCGGGACCTTGACAGGCTTCTCCGCCTGTCTGCCTATCTGACGACCGACTGTTGACTACATTCCTTCATGGCCAGATGCACTGCTGAGCGTCGTTTCCCGCTGACCTGGAACGACGGTACCTTAGATATCCACACTATCGACATGCACGAGGGCCCGCACCGCAACACCATCGTTCCAGTTTCATCGAGGGCAGACATCGTCTTCCATCACTTTGACTCCTTCCGCGCATGTCTCACCGTGCCACAGAGCTGCGGAAAATCCAAGCGCATGCGCCCTTGTCGTGTCACACTGCGTCAAGGACAAGAAGAGACAAGCTAGCATACGCGCTGCTGAGCCACAGGTAATGAGGCACAGAATAATGAAGAATGTGATCATCTGCCCTCATGCCCACCATCCCCATAACCTCATCTGCTCCACTGGCGATACCATTCGGAGTCAAGCGAGTATGTCGGCCTAGTCGTACACTGAGCCGAAGCTGTGATAGCGGCTTGGATCTGCAAGGCATCACATACAGTTACATGCATACACAATCGCTACATCACTTCTCGCTCATCGTTCACATTCCTTCTTCGTTGTTGTTGCTCGATCGCTTGTGCGAGCGGCTGACAAGGAAAGTCTCCGGGCCAATCATACATCTTGAATAGGCTGTCGCGGCTAAGTGGTACTGTTATGTCTACACAGAAACAGACATGCAACGCATAGGCGGCCGCAGAGCTCTTCAACATTCGTGTGATGCCTCAACACCATCCTGGATCTCTCAATGAAAGAGCATCGTGTTCTTGGACTATTTCTTCGTTCATCGAACAGACCGCGATATCGCTGCTTTGTCCCCGTTCCCAGATCGACAGCTGTCAGTCAGGCGCAAAATCGTTGGCACCAGCAAGCCACGAACCACGAAGGGCTCAGGCGTGCGTTCCTCGCGCAATCAAAAATCTTCATCAAAATGCTAGCGTAGATAGTCCGTCGTCCTTCGCCCCTACAACTCTCTAGGTAGAATCAGAAAAATGCCCCACGAACGTTCCACACCACTCTCGTCTGTCGAGAGATTCGCATCGCTTATGTCATTTTACCCCCTCTTCTGCCCGCCTTCGTTAACGAAAACAGCACCGTTTGACGGTATGTCGCAGCTGGCGAGCGAGGAGAATCCTGTCCTAGCGACAGGTGGAACGCGCGCGCGGGCGCCCCACGACGGGTACACCAACGGGCGCGCGCAGCCTAAATGCACATTCTGAAACAATAACTCCATCGCTCGCCCGCTTGGCACGAACTCGATGCGTGCAAGCGGCGGCTTGCCAGTTTCGGGATGCTCTTCCGCCGCTTGCTTGCTTGCGAATAGAGGAGAGCTTCAGCGGTGTTGATGGTGGAGGAGCATGTGAACGGTCGCGGATGAGGAAAGGTTGCTCTTGAAGGGCCTTTACTGTAGCTGAGGAATATAAGTGGGTCGGTAGGTGGGCCAGTAGCGACTGGCTCCGAGTGTGCTTGTCCTGTGTGTATATGATGCAACATGTGCAGCAAACAGTCCCGCCTAGAACAAACGACCGGTAGAAAGATCACCATATCGCAGTCATTACATCCATGAAGATCTCCGCATTGTGACAGAGACAGACTTCCAACGCGCCTAATGCATAGTCAAGCCGTCGTGCTCCGGAACAATCGCATGCCTTACGAACGCCTATAGTTGCTGGAATCCCTGCCTATAAAAGTGATGATACACCACCACAATGACGAAGTTTTCTCCCGCGCTCATCTGCACCTCGACGGAATGAATTCCAAATTCTTTCCATCGAATTGGCATCTGCTGTTCGCTGTGTTTGCTGTTCCTGTCGGCGGGCAGTCCTCCGGTGAAGGGGCTTGGGGAAATGAATCGTCGTAGCAATGCCCTGAACAGGTAGACTTCCGCGCCACCATCGCACGGCGGGGAGTTCGGTGGTACATTCGAATACTATGCCTAGCCGTACAGGTGCGCGCCCCTTCTAACACTATGGCCTTTATTGTAACGGCGACAATCAGAACCGGTGGGGGAATAGATACATCGAAAGAAATTCGCTTTTGGGTAGCTCCATCACTGACGTAGCGAGTGCCGTTGCACATCACTGGTGGATGTCGATTGAATAATACGGAGTTGGGCGGGAACATGATAGGCGATGTGACTTAGCGACTATGCACCTTTGTCGCAGGGCCATACATCCAGCACGCAATGCTGTGATAGGTGTCTAATAGATCATGATGTTGCGCGAGGTTCGGCAGCTCAACGAAAGCGCATTTTGGCTCTGAGCCCACCAGCGTCTACGGCACAGTACTTCCGAGCTCAACTCTAGACCGCCGAGGGCTTCGCGACATCACATCCTATTTCAAGATCGGCCTAAAGCTCATCCTCGGACTCATCATCATCTATAGCTTGACACCAATCAGATTTGAGCAGCAGCGTGCTCTTCTCTTTCCTGGTGCGAAGGCTGTTTCTCACCCTCGCCAACCTCTGTGACCATGCCGCATCGATGGTCAACAGCAATTTGACATGACAGGATGCTTGTGCTGCAACATGGACTAGGGCCTCGATGGAATGCCGCATGTCGTCGTCCGGCATGCCGTTATCGTCTTCTTCCCATGCGCATTGGTCCAGACGGTCGATAATGATGAAGATCTCTTCGTTCCGCGGAAATGCCGAGAAAATATCCTGCAGCAGAGGCTTCATCTTGGACATGAAAATATCGCTGTTGCCGGAACTCCATGCAGGACTCTGTACTACTGCTTTGAGCTTATCCACTTTGCTCCGGAGCAGGTCATCATGCATCTCTGCGATTTGATACAACAAAGCCGCCATGACCTCTTGGGTGTGACATCGCCTCCGCTCGATTGTGAATGTCGTCTGTGCCAGAAAGAAAGCCACGTTGCGATTTTGTCGGCGTAGCTCTTCAACTGCCAAGATAGCACCATACGACAGCCAGTTCAACGATCCTGATTGATGACTGTCTTCGGAGTTGCTACCACCTGCGAGCAGGAGACATGATGTTGGGCTTTCCCACCATTTCTCAAATTCCGTTTCGCTCCTCAAAAGTTCCATAGAGACTTTCTTGGGATGACTATGCTTGGGACGAATAGCATAACCAGAGAAGAATGCATCTGCGAGCAGCGACTTGCATTTTTCTAAATTGGTATGTGTTGATGTCTCCTTTACATCGAGAATCTGTCGTAGGTTCGCCAAGTGGGTCGTGTCAGCTGAGCTTCTTGCGCGGCGGAGGCTATGTTCTGTCTGAATGGTTTGGTCAAATGTTTTGTTGACTGTTATGCTAATTTGATTGATGCGCAGTTGCAGAGCATCGATCTTCGTCAACATCAGGATGTCGGTCTCTTTGCGAACTTCTTCGAGGTGCCTACGGATATCAAGCAAGGTTTTATTTGTCGCTTGCTCTGTTCGAAAGGTATCCTTGACCCTTCGCAACTTCGAGCTGTAATACTGCGCTGTATCTCGTGCAAACACAATGACCAAGCAGAACGTCTTGAGTATCAGAGATTCAAGTCGGAGGAAGCTGACTGCCTCCCCTTCCGTGCCCTGGCGGCGGATTCCTTGCAGCGTCTCAAGCCGCGGAAAGGCGAAACCAAGCTCATCGAACCCCTCGCGCAGGGTTTCCTCGCGCTTTGTTTTATGCACATATAGGCTTAGCATCAGAGAGAAAGTTCCATATGCCAGTCCACCATACTGCTGGTCTGCGGCCTTGGCTATCTCCGCCAGTCCCGAGAAGTTGTCCAAAAATCTGGAAAGCGCGGTCATGCTTGTCTGGAACGCTGCCCCGGCTTTGCCGGTCCCTGAGCTGCGGTCCAGTCGCCATTTCATCTCTGCCATACCTGCATTCGACATAGCCATCTTCGCTTGAAATGTCAAGGCCGACCCGGGCTTTTCTTTGAGAACATCGATCTGGGATTGGACATCTTCCTTGGAGCATTTGAAGATATCGACCGCATTGCGACTTGCCGATCGGGCTCTCGAATCGGATGGTATCTCTGCCACCGATATTGCCCACTCTTCCTTGTTGTGGCAAAGGTCGTCGATCGGCGTGACAAATCTGAACGACCTCTGTTAGCAAGCGATTGTTCAGCCTGTTACATAGTCTTGCCACAACTCACTCGACTAGAGCTTCTCGATCTGTAAACCAGAGCTGGGCCATCGCGCAAAGGAAATCCTTGACGGCGTGTTGCTGGATGCGTTGCTCTTGGTATTGCTCCTACAACGTCTTCTCAACTTTAAGAAAGCCGATCGGCCAAACCGGGTGTGTGGCTGATTGTGGGGGTGCGATACACTCACCGGTCGAGGTCCAGATATCCCGCAGCCATGTATCGGCACGTCAATACTTTTGCTCGGGCTCGGGTCCCATTTCAGGCAGGAGCCGATATTCTAGGCGCTTCGAGACATGCAAGCCTTGCTGTCCGATGATAAGCTGTGAAGGAGCTGAACTGCAGCTGAATGCACCTCCGCGTTGCGACGAGGCTGCGACGAGGCTGCAGCGAGGCTGGCCTATCATGTTCTTGTACTTCGCAACACCGAAAATGCGCCTCAGCGGGGTGTTAATGAAGTTAAATGTGTTCCTCGGCAGCGTGCTGATGATGGAGGATCAGCCTCAACGCCTCTCAACGAGTTGCGCGACGCGGCTGACGAGCGTAATCTCAGAGCCATGGCTGTCCCGCTCGCCATTATATGTCGGGTCCAGGTCCCGGTCACTCGTTCCGTCCGTTCGTCTATGGTATTAAAGCCATCTCGTCGCAACACTACCTACATCTGAGAGCATTTCAGCCATATCTGAACCCTGCCTCTGACGGATAAAGATGGCTTCTACCGAGGCCACACCCGTGAGTAACGCAAAGCTTGTCGATTTTCGCTCGATTAAGCTCTGTTGTAGAGTCCGGTGCCGGCGGACAAGGCAGCACTTGAACAGCAGTATATGCATTTGCTGGAATTGCGCATTGCCCAGCTTGAGACGCTGGTAAAGTCTGCGAATGACAAGGTAAGAGGTCGTTCATGACGTTCAATGACTTTGTACTGACTGCGGGTGACCACAGGTCAAGACCGCAGCCGCGGATTCAAGCGACACTGACGGTGCAACGCATTCCAAAGAGGGTGAAAAGGACGAGAAAGATAAGTCAAATGCTCCGGTAGGTACACCGTTTGGTCCGAATGCTTCCACAACTTCCATTGGACCCTCTGCTTACTGCTGCAACAGGAGAATTCGGACAAAAAGGACGACGAGAAGAAAAGTGATGACGAGTCAGCGGAGAAGGAGGCAGAGACGCCACGAGCGCGCGTTCGGCAGGTTCTCGCTCGGGTGAGCTATCTTTCCCAATATAGCATATCTCTCAGCTAACGGACGAAGTTGAATCGTGATACGTACGATTACGACGACGAAGAGCCTACCAAAATTACGGACAGCACCAAGGCAGGGGACTCATCCAAGAAAGACGGCGATAAGCAAGATCCGATACTTTTCCGATCTTATACGGACGAAGAGGTCGGTAAGAAAATCACGAATGAGATGATAGAGATTGCCACACCAGAACTCAAGCGACTCTACAATGATATCACGGGTACAGAACCTGCCGCATCGCAAGAAGGATCATCGAGCGAGGACACGTCGTCTCGGGTCACTCCTTTGACGTTATACAGCCCTTTCAAGTTGTTACTTGTGTATTGGGAGCAGTTCGAAGCGGCCTGTGAGGCATCAGACGACGATGACGAGAAGATGGCGCTGGCCAGGCAAGATTTGAAGCAACTGCTTGCGCTCGTCCAAAGTTCTCAAGCGGAACGCTGTCTCAAAGACCGTGCGACGTTTTTGCCAAAAGGTAGTATCCCCTTCGACTACCTGTGGACCATTTTTCAGCCTGGTACGAAAGTGTGTGCGAAAACCTTCCTCAACGATCACCAAATTCTGGAAGTTAGGTCCTGCAGCACCCCGTCGGAGCATTACAAGTGGACTGAAGATATGCGAGTGCAATGTATGGGCTTTGACTGGGATGGAACTAAATTCAGTCCATTCGAGTACACCTTCGTGATCGATCGAAATAATGAGGGGGATAAGAAAGATAAGGAAGTACAGATCAACACGCTGGACGTGTATCCACTGTCATTCCACAAGGACGAAGCCGACCTACGACGGAAGCTGATCAAGCGAGGTGAAAAATTCTGGACCATGTGCAAGCCGGGAAAGTTCCAGTACGACTACGCAGGGGTTTTGATGGCCAACAAGCCGTCACAGTTCGCGAAGGCTCAGATGCTGTCTACGGAGAGTAAAGATGATGATACTGTGTCAACCTTCAGCGGATTGGACGAAAGCGGAAACGCAGCCACATCAAAGAAGGAGTATGCCGGCCAGATTATAGTCGATGCATACTCGTTCCTGCGGACTCAAGATGATCTTTCCGATGGAGGACCTGCTCTCGGAGTGCTGGCTGCCGAGTCATACAATGAGGCCGGATGCAAATGGTGAGATTCTGGGTACTTTCTAGCCGGGAAGGATACTGACTGTTCTTTAGCCAAGCCTGTCGACTTTCACCGCTTGTAGCATGGGACCGACTACAGAGGAGACTGTCACAGGCTGATCTATACGAGTCGTTTGGCAAGATTAATGATCCCCAAAATCGCTTTTTGATGTGTCCGCCGCGCGTTCTCGGATATGCGTTGAAGGGCAAGACGTGGTCCCAATTCCGACTATTGGATTGCAAGGAAGTCCACAGTGGCAACGACGAGCGGAAGAACTATTTCGGAAAGCAGCTGCAGCTTGATCCAGAGTATAAGAAGATGCTGATGGCATTCGTCAACAGCCATCAATCTTCCCGACCGAACGATCATAATGATCCAGCAGGAACCGAAACTGCAGTACCTAGATCGCTTGATGTCATCGAAGGCAAAGGAAAAGGCCTTGCAATTCTGTTACACGGGCCGCCTGGAGTCGGCAAAACTCTCACCGTCGAAACGATAGCCCTAGCGACCGGGAGACCCTTGCTCGTAGTCTCTGTAGCCGAGATCGGTACCAGAGCGGCCAACGCAGAGTCCAGGCTAAACGTGTTCTTCGCCATGGCCGCACGATGGGGGGCCATCTTGCTCATAGACGAAGCGGACGTCTTCTTAGAGGAGCGGGTGAAGACCGATAATCCGGAACGCAACATGTTGGTATCCGTCTTACTGCGTAGCCTGGAATACTACGAGGGCATCATCTTCCTCACGACTAATCGCATCCGGTCCATCGACGTCGCCGTGCAATCACGAATGCACCTAGCCATCCAGTACAAGAGCCTGACGCAAAAGCAGAAGCTCGCCATCTACACAAACCTGTTGAACAAGCTAGATGACAAGATCATCAAGGGAGACCGGGATGCAATGTACGACAGGATCAAGGAAGATCTGTGCCGTCGCAACGAGATGAATGGAAGACAGATTCGAAACATCGTGACCGCTGCTTTGGCCTTGGCCAGGGACAAAGCCAAGGGTTCAGACGGCGAGATACAGCTGAGATTCGACCATCTCAGAAAGGTGCATGAGACTACGACCGATTTCCTACATAGTCTTAAGGATACGACAAGCAAGGCTCGACAGAGGAACGAGGCTGCGGCAGGAGGAGACGAGGACGAGAGCGATTAGGCATAGGCGGGCGAAGCGGTCAACTTGGAGCATGCAGGTATCTTAGCAACGTCGTCGGAACGCTTCCCGGTGCTGTCTGTAACGTTGTCCATTCGTATCACCCGCAAACAATCATGGCGAAACTATGTGAGTGCATTTCCACAGCAGAATTGGCTTCAGAAATTTCGTTGGCCGAGAATGAGTGCTCGGATACGCTGCTTGCATTATGGCACTACGTAGACCACTCCAGAGCAGTGTTGATAATCTCACAATCCCGAACCCGCCAACAAACCAAACAACAAATGCGTGCGGCGCCAGTAGTCGAGGGCGCTCTTGCGTAGCCGCTCGCGCGCCGCCGCCTCAACCTCGAGATGCTCCCAGAGCGCCGCGATCGGCTTCTGCAGGTGGGTGTTGTTCTTCTCGGACGATCCCTTTGTGACGGCGAGCGCGTTCTGTAGATATAGCGCGTCAAAGGTGAGCTGCAGCAGAAAGTTGTCGTGGTTGCGACGCTGTGCCTTTTCGTCATCCTCGGAGGACTCGGGCTCCGCCGATTCATTCTTTTCGCTGTCCTCTGGTGTCGCTTCTTCGGACGCATCGCCATTCTGCTCCTGTTTCGTATCCTTCTGGCCTTTCTCGGCACCTATAGCTGGCTTGAAAGGTGAAGCAGCAAAAGTGCCAGCTTTCTCAAGTGATCCAGTCACATGCGCCTTCAGAATTCGCACTGCTTCCGGAGACCAGATGTCCACGCTCGCGGAGGACATTTGGCGATGCAAATTCGTCAGGAAACGAAAGGTGCTTGGCGAGGGTAAGACGGGCATCGGCGGTGTGCCGTCCCACAGCGCGACCACAGCGGCTGTGGCAGCGCGAGCATTGGGCACCTGTGATCGCCGAGCGTACTGTTGGGTGACGTCGTGCGTGGCTGCCGACACGACGCGCTTCTGCAGAGACGTGACCGTCTCTGAATCTGCTGTTACCTTGGCCAGGTCCGCAAACCGCCCCGCGAGTCGGCCTCGGCGGAGATCCAGCTCGCGGAAGATTCGGAGGTGCATGGCGGCAGTCGCTCCATCCTCATTGCTCTCCTTCTCATTCGCGGCATGCTTTTGCACAACGGCGTATGTGGCACGCAGAGTCTCCTGGGCAGAGCTCTGCAGTTTCTTCTCCAGCTGTTGCGGATCGTTCTTGCCCAGACTGGCGAGAATCTCCTCACCGTCCTCGAGCTCATCTAGGTCGAGTTCGATATCGTCGTCCCATTTCGTGCCCTTCAGCGAGGTGACGATCTCACTAGAGCTGCCCAATCGTCCGATCCATTTGTCCAGTAGGCTCGTGACGTGTACAACAGCATCGGTGCGGCCGTGCTGACTCCTGAGGACTGCCTGCCGGAGTTGCGTGGCTCCACGACCAAGTTCGACTTTTTGCGTTGCCAGGCTCCACAGATCTTCTCCTTCTCCTTTTCCTGTGACCGCGTCCTCCTTTCCCAACCCAAGCGTCTCGATCTTCGCCGCATCCTCCACAAGCTGCTCCAAACGTGCCAAGAACGCCTCTCGCAGATCCCCAATCGCGCGCGTATGACTGCCATCGCGGAACTTCACGCTGAGCGCGAGGTACTTCGACAGCACCTTCTGCCGCAGCTCCAGCACGCGCGCCGGGTCCTGCTGCGTCTCCAGCGCCTCCGTGAGCCCCTGCAGCAGACACTTCTGCGCCTGGCGCGTCCACGACGCCACCGCGTCCTTGACCTCCGACGTCGCGACGGGCTCGTGCTGCGTCCAAGGCATGAAGCGCCGCACGTCCGCCGCGATCCACTGCTCGTGGAGGTCCAGGTTCAGCTCCGCGACGGACCGCACGCCCGGATCCCGCACGAGCGCCGCCTGCGAGACTTGGCCCAGTGCCTCGGCGAAGCGCCGTGGGAAGAGCTCGCGCGTGTCTGATAGCGTGCGCCGGACGAGGTCCACCGCGGCAAGGAGGTCGTCGGTCGGGTCGGAGGTCGCATTGCCGGCGGCTTCCGTTCGCGTCTCGAGCTGCGCGAAGCGGACCTGCAAGAAGTATCGCAGCACATCGCGCGGCGCGGCGCTGGCGAGCAGCGCATAGGCGCAGAGCGTCTGGAGTGTCGCAGCGCGATCATTGCTGTCAGCGTGACCGAGCGCATGCGCGATGTAAGCCAGCAGTCGGCGCCGGGCTCGTCGTGCCCGGCGGGCAAGCTCCTCCAGCACGGGTGGCGGGTCCGCGGCCTCGGAGACGCTCTTGTGCAGCAGGCGCGCGAGCACGAGCAGCTTCGAGGCCAGCAGCGCATCGCCCTTGGTCCGGATGATGCGATTCGTCACGGCCAGCGCACTCTGCAGGACCTTGGTCGGCGCGACGATGCGTGCGCGTGCAGCCTCGGTGGTCTCGTGCTCTCCTTCCTCTGAATCTTCAGTCTCATCCTCGTCTTCCACCTTCTCCTTCTTAACTTTGCCGTCTCCAGCCCCGCTGATCGATCCATCCCCCCTCCTGACCGCCCTCAACCGGCCCTCGTTCCCCGTGATCCGCTCCAGAACCCTCGTATTACACCGGCGCGCGACATCCGCGAGGTGGCCCTCCGCGGCGCGGATCTGGTCGTCCATGGCGATGATCCGCTCGGCGGTGCCGAGCAGGTCGCGGTAGCTGGCGCCGACGAGCGAGCGCAGCTTTTGCCGGTTCTCTTCCTCCGCACGCCGTAGCTGGCGCTCCAGCGTGCGCACGGCGGGGATCGCGTGTCCCGTGAAGGCATCTTCCCAGGTCGTCAGCGAGTGGGCGTCGAGGGTGCCGCTGGTGGAGGTCGCCATCGTTGCTGTAGCCGGAACCGGGGGCGGTGCCGTTGAGATATGAGTCTCTCAGCGCTTATTAGCGCCGGCTTGAGATGTTTATCAATGGGTGGTAGGCCGGGCAAGGTCCGCCGGCTTGTGGTGCATGCGAAGCCAATGCTGAAGTTGCGAGGTGGACTTTTTGGCGGGAAATGTGGAGCTGACGTGCAGCCCTGACTGACCAGGCACGCCAGGGTTTGGAACATGTGGGGAGAGCTTTAGCCAGGCACATGTCAGGCATTGGGTACCATGTCGAGATATGATCGATGCAGAACGATTCCCAATTCTATTCTGCTGGACAATGAAGACACTGATATCTCGCTATCAAGAGTGCTGACCATAACTTAATTGAATCAAATGATCGACTTTCTTTCGCTATGCTCAATAGACATACAATACAACCAAACTTCTCTCAATATGCAGATATCTCATCTATCCACCTCCTCTCTGGACCTCATTCCCAGACATATGAATCCGTCCTCGAGTCCATCCTCAGAATCTCCTATTTCCCACCCTCCTTCTTCCCCGTCACCATTCCCGTCGCCGGCGTCGACTGCACTGCCTCCTCATCCGGCCACCCCAAGACCTCCGCCACGCTCACCACACTCCATCTCACCCCGACCAGCGCGATGAGCGCCGACACGACCTCCACAACCAGGAGCGCAGCCAAGGCCGTCAGCATCCTCGGCATGAAGACGCGATAGAGCATGAGATGCCTGCGCAACCAGGCCGCCTCGACGACCGTCGCGAGCGCGATGGCGGCATAAAAGAGCAAATGCGTGGCCTGCAGCGCCGCGATCCTGCCGAGCAAGAACGCGCGCTTGGGCGGCACTTTCCACAGCGCGAGGGCGGGGACTGCGAGGGCGCAGAGGAGCTGTGGACCGAAGGTGTTCAGGACGACGAGCAGTGGGGACCAGGGATATTGGACTGTTTTCAAGGGGATGAAGGCGGCTTCCCACTGGATTGTGACCAGTGCGGCCTGGTGGCCCGTCTTGAAGAAGTGAAACCCGCCGAGCAGGGCCAGCACGATGGGGCCGACGGGCGAGTGGCGCAGGGAGTGCGCGTCGACGAGCTCGAGGATGTTGAGGATGGAAATCGTGCAGAGCGCGAGCGCGCCCTGGCCCATGGGTTTCTGGACGAGCAGTAAAGCGAGCACCCAGGCCGCCGGGAGCAGGAAGTACCGCGTGCCGTGGATGTTGGCGTAGCCGTAGATGATCAGTTTCGAACGCGGGGCCGCCGGCGGGGCCGGGCCCGCGCGCATCGTCGTCAGGATCGGCGCGTTCGTCGAGCCGTCGGGGAGTGGTTTGGAAATCGTCGAAGCCGGTGCGGTCGGGGCGGGGGCGGGTTGCTCGGGGGCGTCCTCGGTCTTGACGGCCAGCATCGGCGCAGCCCAGATGTACGTCGAGTAGCCCGCGGCAAACGCCACGGCGAGCACGACCTGCGCGAGAATGACCCGGATCGTCTTGAGCGTCTCCTTGGAGATCGACGTGAACCACTCCGCGTCATCCGCCGCGTCAAGCGTCCAGAACGTAGCGACCAGCACGAGTCCCACGCGCAGCGCAATGCCGATCCAAATGACCGCAGAGCCATGGTAGTTCTTCGTGCGCACATAGAAGTATCGGATGGCCGCTGGCAGAACCAGCGCGACGAGGTACGGAATGACGAGCTGCCAATTCGCGGACGTCGACGACGTCGCTGACGCATAGTACGAGGACCGACAATTCGGCATCTGCTCCTCACGACACAAACGCGACATGGCGCTGAGGCGCGTCGCCACCAAGAACGAGATAGCGTTCGTGGCGCCGAGATTGCGGTCGTAGGCGTCCGGCCGGCCGAGCGAGGCGGCCAGCATGATCACGCCAAAGGTCGTCAGCAGGAACAGCAGCTGCTCGTCCTCCCAGATAACGAAGGAGTTCGACGCGAAGCCGGCGCCGAGCAGCGCGGTGACAATCACGCACCACCAGCCCCAGAAGGTCGTCGGGACCGGCCAGACGAGCAGTTCCCGTGCGGGCCAGAGGCCGACCATCGTCGCGGCGATGCCACCGACTGACGCGCCGAAGGCCGCGAGCGGGCCCGGTTCACCCGCGATCTCCGGCACCACGAATCCCAGCGCCGCACCGACTGCCGCACCGACTGCCGTGCCGATGATCCCCCATCCCAACAGAGGCGGCGTCAACGCAGCGTGATCGCCCGCAACGCCCTGCGCGTAGACGGCAATGAGCGCAAACGTGCCGACCAGCGCCGCGATACCCTGACCCATGCGGACCAAGTCAAACCGCGCCCACAAGTGCTTCGCAATACGTAGTGTCTCGCGCTGGTACGCCGCATAAGCCTCATACGCCGCGCGAGCCTTCTTCTCCGCCGCGACGCCCGCTTTCCAGGCCGTGTCGGCCGTCTGCCAGAGAGGATCCGTCGGCGCGGTGGCAGTATCGCTGAGTCCGCGGGCGCGCGAGTACGCGGCCTGATACCGGTGAATCTGCGCGGCGGTGATCCGTCCCACGGTCGCCAGATCCTGCGACGCCGTGGGCTTGAACGCCTCCTCGATCGGCCAGCCGAGGTTATTGAATGGAATCGGCAGGCCCAAGAGCAGCGCGAGCGTCGGCACGATATCGATCTGTGCGACCGGGTGGTCCTTTGCCGTGGCCGGCGGTTTCGCCGCCGCCACGGAGGAATCCCTGCGGCCGAAGAACGCCCGCTTCGAGTACATCCACAACGCGGCGGAGACCTCGTCATCGGACTCGCCGCCGTGGTCGCCTTTCACGTCCATCCCGTGATCGCCCATGACGACCAGCAGCGTATCATCATCGAGCGCCGCCATCAAATCACGGACGACGCCATCCATCTGCCGCAACTTGTCCGCCATGGCAGCATGATCAGGACCGTAGCGATGGCCCGCGTGATCCACGCCCAAATAATGCGCGATGACGACGTCCCACCCGCCGCGGTGCCGCGCGAGCAAGGGGAACAGGTGCTCGTTGACGCCGTCGTCGACGGTGTGCAGGTCCCAGACGTTGAACGAGTCGTACGCGCGCGTCAGGTTCGGCTCGAAGAGGCCCGGGAAGAGGGCGTGCCAGGTGTCGTCGCCGAGGTGCACGACGCGGCGGCCCGCCGCGTGGAGCTGGGCCACGAGGTTGTCCTCGTCGATGGCCGTGCCGGCGAAGTTGGAGCCCGCGTCGATGAAGGTCGGCAGCGTGCCGGTCGTGAGGCCCTTGAGGCGCTGCAGCGTCGTCGTCGGCGGGTCGGCGATGAAGGGCCGCAGGAAGGCGTGTGCGGGCGAGGCGACGGCGGTCTCGTACAGCACGGGCAGGGCATTGTGGAAGTGCCGGGGAGCTTGGTCGTCACCGCCTTCTTCGCCGGCAGGTTGCGGTCCCCAGGGGATGGTGAAGTCGTAGCGTAGCGCGTCGATCACGACGATGATGGCCTTGTCGAAGCTCTTGGGGGTCCAGCAGCCGCGGTCCGGGTTGCCCGGCACGAAGCCCGATGGGTCGTGGACGTCGATCGGCCGGACGGCGCACTCGGAGCGGTCGGGCAGGACGAGTCGAGAAAGTAAGAAACCGCTACAGAAGAGATAGATGCCAAGTGCGTGGAATATACTGCCAGGGGAAAGGATATCAAATCAGTTCGAAATAACTCGAGAGCGACAGAGGGCGAGCAGATGTCTTGGCAGGACGCAGACCAAACCGCTGGCATCTCTTCGAGCAAAAAAACTAAAAAAAAACTCACAGTATTAAAAGGAAAAATGCAACGACCAGGCCATGTTGTGCCTTGAACTGCACCGCCAGGCGCTTATCCTTCGCCTTGGTCTCTGCCGGCGAGGGGCCCGCGGCGCTGCCAGGCGGGCGAGGGACAGCCGACGACGGCATTGGGTGCACCCAATCACGGCCGGGGGATGTGCGAGAAACCGAATAGAAGAGAGCCTGTCAAGGCATTGAAGCAGCACAGAATGCAAGGAAAGGAAAAGTGTAGCCGGGGCGAAGTGCCGAAGAAGAAGATTCTAAACAAGGAAATCTCGTGGTTCGCGGCAGAGACGAGCTTGACGTCGGATGTTGTTTGTGGTCGGACGTGTGGTGTGTGGCCAGCCGAGCAATCGCGCGCGCTTTGCGGCGGAAAGCCGCAACGTCTCCCCATCGTCCAATGCTTCACGTGGCAGCGCCATTTGGGTGCGAAAGGGGAATGCACGCCGGGCATTCGATGGCAGCAGTCCAAATCTCATAGGAGCAAACGATAGTATGGACATCATGGTATGAACGCACGGAATCACCACATCACAAACGACGAAAAAGCGCACGATTTCAGCAAAAAACTTCGACTTTCAATTTCCCCAAAATCAACCCCTTGATCCCCAAAGACCGCACACGATGAGATCGATGATGACAACGAGAGCACAAACTTCCAATGCCACCACCAAACATGCGCGCACAGCCTTCGTAACCAAAGAATGACCAGGCTACTCTCTCTCTCTCTCTCTCTCTCACTCTCTCCACTCTGCCTGCGGCAGACAGCAGATACAGTATACACTAAGACTAACATTCTTTCTCTTTCTCTTTCTTGGCGCGGACAACAAAAACAGCACCGAAAGAAGCATGCTTTGCCCTCTCGCCCCCCGCCGTACCCATTCGACCCGTGTATGAAGGAGCAGAGGATACAGCAAAGGGGAAGGGGGGCCAAAGGGAAACGGAACAGGGTATCTCTCTCGTTCAAAAATCTCGACGTGACCGCAGTCTCTCGTCCTCCTCTAACACGGGCACGTAAAAGGCCAGTGCGTGAGCAGATCCGGGAGTCGCGGTCACGTCGACGGAAAGGGGGAGGCGGGGCGGTGAGAACCGACGAAGAGGATGCTGTTGGTATGTATTTTTGGTGATCAAGAACGGAAAAGTTGCAAATACGATCGAACAGGAAACAAACAACGAAGAACCAGCTTTGAGGAGGGGGTTTGGGTGGATTGAATCGGATGAGAGCGTCGCTGCACCAGCAGTGAAGACATTAGCGGGGGAGCAAAGCTGCGGGTCCTTTTTTGGTCGGCAAGATCCCCACGAGGGCGGAGCAGAAGGCCCCCAAGAGGAATATGTCCGAGGAATCGAAGAGCAAAAGGAGGCCGAGGGCTCGAGGAGAAGTGGTTTCCGGTGGTTCCAGCAGAGGGAATCGAAGATTGAAATGGAACCAGGCACTGCTGTTTGCTGCTGGTCCGGCTGCTGCTTCGGCAGCACTCGAGAAAGAATCAGACAATAAAAGTTATCGCAGAGGACAAGCTCGCGCCCCGTCATGGACGAGGGTAAAAAAAACGGTGAAAGGACGAACGTTCGGGCCCAGTGAAGGAGACAATAGTAGAAGCGTGAGGTTGCACAGAAAGTGAAGAAGTCGTAGTCGTCATGAACCGGCGGCCGGGGGGTTGTATTTCGCCTTTTGGTATATATTGTTTTTTTTTCTTGGGGGGGCATGTTTTCATGTTGTTCCCAGGCCCCGGGTGTGTGCCGCCGTGGCTTTGCTTTCTCGCTCGCTCGCACTCTAGTTGAACTCCTTCGAGGCCGGGTTGTTCCGCGCCTTCTCCACCAGCCCGCCGACGCGCTCGAGGTCGATCGAGTCGAAGCGCGCCGCACCGTCCGTCTTCTGGTACGCGGGCAGGGCCTCGACGGGCTCGAGGCCGACGCCGGCCGCCGTCGTGTCACCCATGTGCACGACGACGACGCGGCCGGACTTGCGCTTGCCGGCCGCGTCGATCTCCTCGGGGAAGGTGATGCGGATCTCCGGCAGGGGGGAGTCCGGCGGGCTGCTCGAGGAGTCGAAGAGGGCCTGCTTCTCGGTGTAGACGTGCATCGCCGGCGGCGCGGCGTGCGGGTCGACGGCGACCTGGCGCGCGGCGCCGCGGCGGTGGTGCGTGGAGGAGGAGGACAGGGACATCTCGTCGGAGAGGCGCTTCGGTTCGGTGCTGCTGTTGCTCATGTATTCCGGCAGCAGGGAGGCCTTGCGGGCGCGGCGGCGCTGGCGCAGGAACAGGAGAATGGCGACGGAGAAGATGCCGAGGACCAGGAGGACCAGGAGGACGATGAGGAGGGTGACCATGGTGGGCGTCAGGCCAGTGGATTGCGAGTCGCCCTGTTGCGGTTTTTGCTGCGTGGATGAGCCGGACTCGCCGTCTCGCGCGATCAAGCGCATCGCATGGGTATACATGTTGGATTGTTTTTGGAGGTACAGTTGTGTGTTCGTGATTGAATTGACGTCGTGTTGCGCGGAGATCCGATGCTCTCTTTCGTGGGTTCGTATGCCAAGGGAAACAGCGCCGTAGGGAGAGGCGGGTTGGATTCCAGAAGGTATGCGGTGGTTGGCGTGGGGCCCGTTGTGTGCGAAATCGATTCGACAGAAAAGTTGGGGTTTGTAAAGACTGTGTCTACTGGAGCGAAAGATGTCAGCGATGATGCTACTGTCGCTGCTGGTTGCGGTCGCTGGTCTCGCCGCGTGGCATCCAACGAGGCCGGGGGAGAGCAAACGGTAGACGGCAGGGTCAGCACAAACGAGGGCGCCGCCGTGGCAGCGAGATCGTGTTTCCACCCACGTCGCTGGGAGCAGGTTGCGTGTTGCGCACAAGGTGGCAGTTCTGGGGCGCGCGCACCAAACGCGAGGCCCAGAATCCCGTGTGGAAATGGCTGGTTTGTGTGAAACGACCTGGCAGTCGCGTGGGCCAGTCCGGGCGGGTATCGAAACGTACCTGGAGAATGGGATACGGCCGTCCGCTGCTATTCCATGGGAAGTCGCAACGTCGTCCGAGCCGTTGTGGTTTTCACTGAGCAGACACCTGGTCGCTGCTGCTGCTGCTGTCGCAGGGCTGTCGCAAAATGCTCGGTCGAGCGTGCTGTTCGAACCAGGAACTGTCGGAGAGCCGAAGAGGGGGCGCAGCTGAATGAATGAAGCTGCGGTCGTGTGTGAAGGGGGCACGCCTGTGAGCGGCGGCAGCGGTGGAGGTGTTGGGGATTGTCGAGGGCGACGATGTCGGTGGAAAAGAGAGGACGGCTCGAGGGTTCGAGCCAACGGTGGAGAGGTCGGTGGTGAGGGAGAATCGTGACCGCGAGAGTCGGAGTGTGTGGTGAGGGCGAGAGCGTGTGTGCGAGAGAGAGAGACTGGCGGGTGCCCAGCCAGTAGCAGCAGACCGGCAGCGTGGGCAGGAAAACGTCCTCTACAACGTCCACACGCTGCACACACCGACGTTCTCGTGCAGTCCACAGTCCAGGACAAAGATCCTGCGACGAAATGCACGCTACGACGCAACGGCGGGGGAGAGGGAACTACAGTTCAGCGCTACTCCTGTCTATCACCATCATCTGGCCATGGTGCGGTGATCCACCGGATCGTGGGCGACCCATTGAATGGGTAGATTAAGTTAGTCCAGTCAGTTACGCGACCACCGTGACCTCCCTGCTTTTCATGTCCAGCAGACACCCCCAACAGTGACAGTAAGTGAGAAGTGACTTCACGAAGTCTCCCCCGTCGTAGCCAGAACGGGAGTGTGCAGTCGGACCGCACGGCAGGCCCCAGGCCCGGAGGCGCAGAGAAAGTGAGAGCAGCAGCGCAGCAGCGGCCAGACGGGTGCGCTACCACAACTCTAGGAAATGAAGCCCTCCCGCGTGCAGCCAATCAGCCATTTTTAGCCCTCCGCTAGCCCTGCCCCGTGCTGGTACTGTAAGTTACTCGACTTTGCTGCAAGGGACCGGCACCAGCCGCCCATCCTTCCACGCCATCCTGCCCGCTGCTCTCTGCTGTGTCCTCAGGAACCCACACAAGCCCCCATCAAATCCATCCCAGCCGCCAGGATCCATTGTGCCCAGGGGCACAGGGCCACAGGGCCCATTTGGCGCCCCGATCACGCCTCCATCGACGCCATGGCAGGGCACGAGACCGTTGGCATTTCAGATAGTTAACTTAGACACGGCGGCGTGCATCGGCATCGCAGTGCACGTCAGACTTCGTGCGAGTCAGGACGCAGGAGAACTCACCCACCAGTCCGTCCCAGTCCTGACCCCCGCATCGAGGAAATGCGCACCTCCCCCAAAAGCTTGCCTCCTGTGCTAGCCACGAAAGAAATCCCGATGGGCCAGGCGTCTTGTCTGTCGCCCACCGAATCCGTCCGTAGAGGCGTGCGTCGCGGCGCCCGTCGTCGGAGCGGAGACTGACTGACTGCGGCAATAACGCCAGATCGGCAACCATGCGCCCCCTGCCTGCCTGCATGCACTGTGGGAGGCAGGGACTCCTCACGTGGGGATTGGTCCGTTTGGGATAGATAGATCTCACGATCCGTACATCATCAATCGCAGTGCAACCGTCGTCATCTCCACGATTCGGGCTCGGGGGGGGGGGGAGGGGTCTCGTAGATGATGTAGGTTCCCAGGATCTCGGTCACACAAAGGTCCTCGCGGAAAGATTCTGGCCGGGCTCGCCGATGCTGGTCCGCGACAAAGCAGCAAATCTCCCTAGCAAACTCCCATGTACCCGGAGCTTCAACGGACAAGGGAAGGGGACATCCTGCTCCAGAGATATATACATATATAGGGAAGTCGTTGTTGTCGGCTTGCATGAGTTTCGGACATGAAACACCTCTTGCCTGACGGCAATATCAAGGAGGATCAGAATATGGATGAGAGATCAATGAAGGAGTAACCATTGCTGGCATGATTCCCATACGCCATGCTATGTAGCTGCCTATACACAAAAATCTTCCCGGAACAGCCTTCTCCTGTTGTGACTACCACTACGACTATTCCAAGAAGAAGAAACAACCCTCGCTTTCGTAGTCGACAGAAGAATCAGTGAAACCCAAAAGAAAAACCTGCTCCGATCCGATGCGGAGCATTAACGAATGTCGCCAGTCCCTTTCCCTCCCTCTCAAAACACCAATTACAAGTAACAATAAGAGAAAAAGTACCCAGGCACCTTCCTTTCTTCCGTTCTCACTCCCGCTCCTCCATCTCCACCTCACCGCCTCGGATTCCAGTGCTGAAACTGCGAATCCCGCGGCACGTCACTATTCGTCCTGCGCCGCTGATGCCCACTGCCACCTCCACCACTCGTCGGTCCACCACCGCTCGCACCGACGCCGCTTCCCGCACCTTCTTGCTGCCGCTGCTGCTGCGCAAACACCGGCAGCCGCGAGCCCGTCCCCAACCAATTGCGGTGATCCGGCGTCGCGGGAGCCAACGTGGGCCCGCTGAGGTGCGCATACGGACTCGGCGCCGGGCCCGGTGCCAGCGGCGGGTGGGACATGCTCGACGGCGGCGGCGGCGGCGGGAGCGTCAGGGGGCCGCCGTCGCGCGGAGGGTGCGGCGGGCCGAAGGGCGATTGTTGCTGCGACGCCCATTGGTCCGCGGGCGGCGTCGGCTGCGGGACGGCGTAGAGGGGGCTCGGAGGGTGAGGCGGCCAGCCGCGGGTGGTCGGGGGCGGCAGGGAGCCTGGCGGACCCGTTGGGGCCGCGGCGCTGGGGCCGCTGTTGTGGCGCTGGTATGACGGCGTATAGGATTGGCCACGATCGTAAGGATATGATCCGTAACCGTAACTTGATGGCGGGGCGGGCGGCGGAGGCAGCGTCGGAGGTTGGCCGTACTGCGGCGGATATGCATACTCGCCGACACTCGTCGGCGCCGATTCCCGTGTAGGCGGAGAACCCTGCCATGGCTGCGGCTGCTGGGGAGTCTGCGGTCGCTGGTCTGTGTTAAGTCGGAAACGATGAATAGACGGGCCCGCGTCCCGTGTCGGGCTGTTATTGCCAGGCCGCTTCTCGTCCGGACGCTGCGGCTTAAACACGCGTTTGGACGAGCCGTTACGCTCTGGCTTGGTTGGCTTGGTGTCGAACTTCATCTTCACGCCCTTGTGGCGTGGTTGACGTGGTGCCCTAACCTTGGTTCCGTTAAAATCCGCGGCGGACAAGTTCAACGATGCAGCTCGGGATGGTGGGATCTTGGGGAAGTCGGGCGCTTCCCGAGTCGGCTCTTGCTTGGCGACTGGCGACACCTTGTCTCTGGACCGGACTTCGTGGCCCTCTGGTGTCTGAGGAGCGTCCCATCTGGGAAGAGGTGGCGGGAAAGCGCGTCCCTGGGCGCCGTCATCTTCGACGCGGTCACGCCGATGCTCGCTCATGGGACGGGGAGCATCATGCGGCTCAATACGTTCGATGATCAACGGACCACCACGAGAGAACTCGTGGACTGAGCGATCCGGTGGAGGTAGAGACCTCAATGACGGATCAATGGTAAAGGATTGACGGTGATAGTAATCGAGGGGTGGTTCGTCGCGACCCCGAGGGCTCATGTGTGACGATGGTGGCCGCTCCCGAGCAGGGTCGAACACATCAGACAAGCGATGGTGCGGCGGCGGAACAGATCCTCGTTGCGATATCTGATCGGCTTCCACAGACTTCATCGCCAAGGGTACGAATGGATTTGGCCGACTGGTGATCGTAGCCGGCGACATGAGATGTATGTCTCGACGAGAATTGTCCGAAAAACTTTGATGCCGCGATCGTGGTGGATGCGTC
The DNA here is from genome assembly GCA_002368545.1 of Ramichloridium luteum. Taxonomy (NCBI): domain Eukaryota; kingdom Fungi; phylum Ascomycota; class Dothideomycetes; order Mycosphaerellales; family Dissoconiaceae; genus Ramichloridium; species Ramichloridium luteum. The sequence goes on along the minus strand of MTSC01000030.1, from coordinate 234,851 downwards.
GACATCCGAGGGAAGCGGTCGTGAAATCCTTGACTTCTCGGTGACATGTCGTAGTCGGGGCCGTTCATGCTGATCGGTGGGCGAAGCGGAGGCGGCATGTATTCAGCTCCCAAGTGCTCGAAGAATGGAGGATAAGCTGGCTTTGGCTGCATCTGGACTGAAGGGCGAACAGCAAGGTCTCCAAGAAGCTGCAACCCAACAGCTTCTTCGTTAGGAATGATCGGGATCTTGGAACGTCTCTCGGTCTCCTCGAGCGCGGCAAGAAGAGTCTGGACATTGACAGCTGCTTCGCGCCGCGCAACGGCTGCACGTCGTCTTTCGTTATCCATGACCGTGAAGGTGCCCATTTTCTCGGGCTCGTCTTCCAGCTTGACGTCCTTCAACATCTCGTACATTGCAAATCGAGCTTGCAGGTCTTCGATTGCATGTCGAAGTTCCAGCCCGACACGGCTTCTCGAGTCGTATTTAGGATCAAGAGTCGCGGTCCGCTCGTAACGGTAGTTCATGCCTTTGATCCTTGCCAGCACATCATCATCCTCGTCATCGGTGTCAAGAGACTCTTGATGGCTTTTGAGTTGCGATTTCCGGGCCAGTAATAGCCATTGGTGCTCCAATTCGTCAAGCTCACGTTCGCGGTCCTGGTCGATCTGTGTCGCGAATCGAGACATACGAGCGGCTTTCTCGGCGATCATGGTCCGTTCGAGCTGAATTCTATTCCACTTCAACTGCGCGTCCAGTTGTGCTTTGCGGCGCTCGAACACTCCATCTAGTCGTTTCTTGATGCCCGGTTCTTCTGCAGTGCCAGTGTATTCCACCACGTTCTCAACAACTGATGGATTTCCTTCAATCTGCTCAACGGTCTTCAAGGCAATCTCTGCGAGCACAGGCTTGAGAGCTCGCGTGATGGCACGAAATGACGATTTCAGCTGCAGTTGCCGCCTCATGGCAGCTTCCACATCAGGCATATGGTGGTCGGCACGACGGCGACCATAAATTCTCCGACGGGCACGTCCATCACCGTCGCCTTTGGCTTGATCGTCGGCATCATCAATGTCGTCCGCGTCATCCACATCGTCAGCATCTGCGCCATCATCGAGATCATCGACCTCGTCGGCTGCGATGGCTTGCTTGACGGTGGCGAGCATTTCGGATTGCTTCCGTGGTGTCAGCAGCTCCATGTTTGAGTTCTCTGACACTGGCGACACTGCTTCCGAATCTGCTGGAGTGAGTTCTGTTGACGGCTTGACGTTGAGTAGGTACGGACCAAAAGCGCCGGCAGAATCCTCGCTTGCGATGCTGTCGCGATCTGAGCCTTGCTCGTCGACAGCCATCTCCACGTAAACAGCATCGCGGTCTAATGACTGGGTGCCTTCATCTCCAGGCGAAGCGAGGATCACAGCCACGCCATTGGGTGTATCGGGTGGCGTTTGTGATGACCGCTTGCGCTTGCGCGTCGGAGACTGAGGTTGCGCGACAGGGGAGGATTGTTTTGATTTTCCCCGGTCGCTCGGCCGCTCTATTGATGACATCGCATCGAATGAAGCGTTCACCTCTGATGCGCCGCCATTATATGAGGCGTCGGAAATTCGCCGGCCCTTCAGGGAATGCTGGCTGCCTTGGCTTTGCGAGGTCGTCGGACGCCCCTCGTCGAAGGAACCGCGTTGGCTATAATCATCATCGACGGATCCGTTAATTGATGGCGTGCCGTTGACATTGCTGCTCCGCGCCGCATGCCGTCGGGTCGTCATGTGCAGAGGCTCTGAAGGCTCAAACCGCCCCGGCTTGCCAGGTGTGCGGCGTCGCGTTCCTGGAGCGCTCAGACTCATTGACGACGATGAATTAATTTTTCTGAAAACATGTCAGATTGCCCTGATGCCGCGCGATACTGCTGCGGATGCATGTTAACTGGTTCGGGGCGTGTTGGGATGGATGGAGGTCGGTGTACGAAAACCGTTGATGCCGCGCCAGCGCGACACCTGGTCTGCCGCGGTCGTTTCGGTATGAAGCGTGCGTCGGTCTTCGGAGATGATGATGAAGCAATGCAAGCGACGAACGCAAAAGCAGTCATCGAAGATACAATCAGATGCAAGGATACAAGAAGAGTGAGGTTGACGATATTCCAGCATTTGTGCATTTATCCGTGTCGGCAAGGGAGGTGTAAGATTGAACGACACTCGAGCCATGCGCAGCTCGTCGAGCAATAAATGAAGGGCCTCGATGCGATGAGATCGACTTATAGCATCATTCCAACGTACCTTGCAAGAATCTAGCAATATATCGCGATCCGATTCGTTTTGGTTTCTTGTTGGCAGTCGGATCCGGGCGTGTTGTCCGCAGGAGGCGGCGTGTTGGCACCGAGATCTGGGACAAATGTATCAAAGCAGAACAAAAACAAAAGCCAGATGCAGATGATAGAGCACTGTCGAACGAGGATCAAGAAATCACCGCGATATCCACAAGATGCCCTCCGCGACCGTCATCCCAGATGACGGGTTGATACAGGCTGATGGGGAGATCAAAGGGCCACTTCTTGGTTCGAGATTGCTTTCTCGCTGTAGGACTCCCCATGCCGCTTCCAGCCAATGACATCTGCGACTAGGTTCGGCTCGCCCGCCAATAACGGCTAGGCCTAATGCAACAACTGCCAGTCTGGCATACAACTATTGCCGCCTCCAAATGCACGACACTCGTCTTCAATAATAACGCAATCAACGAAGATTTGATGTTGCCCCATCTTCCGGCCAAGCTTGAAATTGTCGCAGATACTAGGCTATCTTCTTACCGATTGCACGATCGTCTAGTCTCGACTTGCGCGAAACACTGACACAGAACGAGAGCATTGTAGTACTCCCAAAATAGAATATAATCCGGACCCACGCGCGTTTCACCAGAGGCGGCTCAAGCAATGAGACGTTCCATTGGTATCCAGGACTCTTTTGTGGATATCAGCGATGCGTAATTGTCGAGTGAGCTGTGCAACCATAAGAACAACATTGAATCTCGTTGACCAGGAAATGTAATATTCTCAAACCTCGTTGACGATGTTCGCAAGCTGTTTTATATCCAAGTTGACGAAGGCGTATTTCGTTGATTGAGATCAAATTCAATAATCCTCGTCATACTTGTCGCGTTCACGAACAGTCTACTGAGTTCTGGGTAAATGTGTCCGCTCGGTGGGTATCAGTCACACAACAAAAGATCCATTCGACCAGGCACATATTGGGCAACATTGTCAGACATGAATGCTAGGCGTGACACAGTATGCACAAGGCTCGAGGACCGAATTCAAAGTGTGCCATCTGCATACTTCAGCGAGATCAACGCAAATGCAAATGTGGTGAGAAAGCTATCTTTCCATTCGTTTCATCGTTGCGGTGGAGTGCTATGCCGTGGTCATGAACATCTGTGGTCCTTCAATCTGCAAATCTGAAGCGCAAGTGAGATTCAGACCGGTATCATCGGATGAAATAGTTGGTCGTTGACTTTCATTTCGATACCGCTGTGACGTATTCCCCATTGCATCGTATTCAACCGTTAATCTTCGACATGTCAAGCCTCGCGTCGAGATTCCCTTCATCAATCATCCCAGCACCTACTGCTCATCAGGCTCGTCAGGCTGGTCGAATAGGAAGTTAGCCGCCAGCTCCTCGTTCTTGTCGCATGCGAAGTAGGCTTGCGTGGCCATGTTGCGGTCGAAGCCGAGACGGCACAACTATAGAAAATTAGTATCAATTAAGGTCACAACATGGTAGAATAAACATACCCGCTCAATGGCGTCACGCTCCTCCTCGGTGACTTGAATCTCATGCACGGTTCCCGGGGGCAGCTGAATGTCATCATCACCAGTGTCTTCGGCCAGCAGATCCATGAAAGCTTGAGGATTCTGGAGAATCAGGTTGCCCAACTGAGGGTTTCCGGCAGCCACCTGTTGCAGAATTGGCTCGAGCATGGCAGGTTGCTGCTGCACAACTTGCCGAAGCTGCTGGAACTGAGGGTTGTTGCGCAAGAAGTCGAGGCTAGCAGCATCGCCTTGTCCTGCTCCCGGAGCACCACCTTGTCCACCGAGACCAGCAAGGCCGGCCGCAGCACGAGCACCAGAGCCGCCTCGTGCACCGCCCTGCTGCGCTGCGGCCTGCTCAAAGAGATTTACTGGCTCGTCACCTGCTGCTGGAGCAGCCTCGGTCGCGGCAGCAGGCTGCTGTGCAGGCGCCGCCGGTCGCGGCGACGCTGCTGCCGGTCGTTCCTCCTGTTGCGCATTCTCAGGAATGCCGTTCAAGAGGTACTCGACAGCACGATCCGGATTGAAGAAAGCGGCGCGCATTGCTCGGTCGATCTGGTCACGCGGGAAACCCATTGCCTCCATGTTCGCGATCGCGGCTGCGCGCTGTTCGCCGAGGGCAAGAGCGTTGGGATCATTGAACGATGCGCCACCGCTCGTGGCGGTCGCTGCAGGCGCAGGCGACGGGGTGGCCGGCGGTTGTGAAGCGGCGGCAGTGTGTGACTGTGCTGGTGCTGCTGGGACAGCTGGCGTCGAGACGGGCTTCGCAGGCGTGGAAGGCTCAGCAGGTTTCGAGGGCGCAGCTTTGGGCTATAGCAATGTCAACTCTCTGTCCCTGACGCGTCGTCATTATTCATATCCTACCTTGGATGTCATGCACACAATGAAACCCTTCTCTTCGATCTTGTATGACTCGATGGTGTTGTCATCTTGCAGGATCTTGCCTGAGTAGATGAGCTTCTGCGTTGACGCCTCCCATCCCTTCTCACTGCTGATCTTCTCTTTCAGCTGGCCGATGGTTTCGCTCGGCTCAGCATCGATTGTGAACTTCTGCTGCTTCAAGTCCTTGAACGTGAGCTTCATGGTGGGCTATGGTGTTGCCAATTGCGCGAGTGGCGGGTGATGATGTCTGATGATGGAGGGGTAGTCGCCTGTCGCAACGAAGTGAGGGCAGGTCGAGAGGGAGAAAGAAAGCGTGAGAAATTAATGGAAGTCTGTTCCAAGGATGCAGGCGACAATCTGTGGGCAATTGATCGCGGAGGTGAGTGTGTCCACTGCCTAGAGAGGGAACAGGCCGTCAACGAGGTACGCCAGCAACAACACTTTCGTGCTGCAGGCAGGTGGCGGCCCGCGCCTTTCATCAGCAAGCCCCACGTCCACATCCTGCCCTATCAGGCATCCCTTTGCGCACTACAAGCAATAGGGAGTGCTTAAACCACCACAATTATCGACTATCTTACACTGCCACGTGAATGAATGCCACGGATCAGACCCGCCACAATATGGCGAGCACGGCACATCAGTCGCCTTCTTCCGCCTCTACTCCCTGAGTGCAGAACTCTTCGTTCGGCGCAGAATGAGCTGACATGGATGACCAGTCATGCCATCAATGTCTCCGAACAGATCGGCCTCTCCAATCACGAACGATTGCTGCAGTCGTATGTGAAACGACGTGCTCATGGCGAGCCGCTGCAATACATTCTGGGCAGTGAATTCTTCGGCGATCTGGAGATTAAGTGTCGTCCTGGTGTTTTGATACCTCGGCCAGAAACGGCGGCATTGACGACATATCTTGCGCAAGTTGTGGGAGAAAATCACAATAATGCAGAGGATCAGAATGATGTTCCCGAGATAGCGGAACCTAACTCCCTCCGAGTTCTGGATCTATGTACCGGCACAGGTTGCATCCCTTTGCTACTACACCACGAATTCTATGCTCGAGAACAGAATCATGACACGCTTCTTGAAGTGGTGGGCATCGACATCTCATCAGACGCCCTCAGCCTCGCAAGAGAGAACCTGGTTCACCAAATTGCAGCACAAGGGCGTTCAGCTAATCACGACTTGACCCAGAGAAAGTCCTTGCAGAGCATATGCTTCGTACAGGCTGACGTGTTGAACCCTGCAAATGAAAGCGAAGGAGATGCACCGGCTCCTCTGCTCAACGCTTTAGAACGTCTTCAAGAAAATGAGTCCAATCCCGCATTCGACGTCCTGATTTCCAACCCTCCCTACATTTCTCCGAACGAGTTCCGTCATACGACAACCCGTTCTGTCAGGCAATTCGAACCTAAATTGGCCCTGGTCCCGACCGGGGAGGCAGGCGCGAGCGATGTTGAGATCGGTGACCACTTCTATCCGAGACTTCTGGAGATCGCCGACCAAGTCTCTGCCCGAATATTCCTGGCTGAGGTGGCAGATATGGAACAAGCGCAACGCGTGGCTGCGATGTCCATCAAGCAAGGTATATGGGATGAAGTGGAAATCTGGAGAGATGAGCCGGGAAACCTGCGCCCTGCGACGGAGACGACATCTGTTGAGGGAACACAGATCGTTGTGCGAGGGGAAGGGCACGGCAGAGCTGTATTCGCAAAACGTCAACGAGGCTCTACCGCGGAGAAGTAGATCTCGATCGTAGATATTGACCGTAGACCTACTCACCCAATTGCAGAAGCAATACCACTAAACCCCTTGGTCCATGTCCAACATACAAAGATCCTCTACATCAGCTTCGCGGAGAGGTAGATCGTAAACTACCCAAGATTTGTCTTGCGCTTCAAGAAGCTGAGCGAAAACTGTAAACTGAGGCGGGATTGGCGATTCCAGGGCTTCCGTCGATGCAGGTGCGAAAACCAGGTTGGCCTCAGTGAAGGCATCCATTCAGCAGTCGTAGACGCCGAGAAGGCTCCTGAACTTTTGTTCGACGAGCTAGTTGGGTGCCGCAAGATCCATGAGACGTCAAGTTCGGTCGGCAATGTACGTGCTTGCTGAGAACTCCTCCTCCAAGTCCGCAAACGTAATAATTCCAATTGGTAGACTGTAATGAAACGGAGACCTTGAAATAATGAGTCTTGCTGTTGGCGACAATACAACTGGCATCGGAAAGCATCTTAAGCGAGAGATTACATATCTTAAAAAGAAAACCAGTGGAGGTAGATCTGCTGTGGAGAAGGAGTCGCCATAATGCACACCTGTCGCAACATCTAGCGAAAATTAGAAGCAAGAAAGAGGAAAGAAAGGAGGCAAGGTCAAGGAGATGGATGGAAAGATGGACAGAAACCTCGTAAAAAGAAACCAGGGAAACAAATCCGCTGTAGTGAAATGGCAGTCGCTATGATATAAATCGGTAGCAACATTGTTAGCAATGTTATGGTTATAACAAAATTCCGAATGCATGCACCTGACTTGAGACTACACGTCGTCGTTCTGAGAAGTTGCATGGTAATGGCACAAAAGAAATTCGCTTTCGAGATCTACGGTTACAGATAATCCTCAATTAGGCCTTCGTTCCGCGGCGCTTGAATCCTGTACAATCAGAGCACCAGAAACCAGAAAGGAGACCCATTCAGCCACATTTTGTCACCCCTTAACAATCGCTTCGGGTAATTTATGATGACTTCTCGAGATCCGCCAAGATCTTCTCACCCTTGGCGCGGGCATCCTTGAGGTCGCCAACCATGTAGAAAGCACCCTCGGGAAGGTCGTCACCCTCGCCCTCCATGATGGCCTTGAAGGAGGCGATGGTGTCCTTGAGATCGACAAGCTTGCCCTCAATACCAGTGAAGACCTGGGCGACAGTGAAAGGCTGGCTCAGGAAACGCTGGAGCTTACGGGCACGCTCGACGGTAAGCTTGTCGGCTTCGGAAAGTTCGTCCATACCAAGAATGGCAATGATGTCCTGAAGCGACTTGTACTCCTGGAGCATCTGCTGGACGCGAGACGCGACGTTGTAGTGCTCCTCACCGATGATACGGGGGTCAAGCATACGGCTCTTGCTGTCCAGAGGGTCGACGGCGGGGTAGATACCCAACTCGGAGATACCACGGGAAAGCACAGTGGTGGCGTCCAAGTGAGCGAAGGTGGTGGCCGGGGCAGGATCAGTCAAATCGTCAGCGGGCACGTAAACGGCCTGGACGGAGGTGATGGAACCCTTCTGAGTGGTGGTGATACGCTCTTGCATACCACCCATGTCGACGGCGAGGGTAGGCTGGTAACCGACGGCAGAGGGGATACGGCCGAGAAGGGCAGACACCTCAGAACCGGCTTGAGTGAAGCGGAAAATGTTGTCGATGAAGAGAAGCACTATCTCCAATTTAGCATCCACATTTTTGTGATTTTTGTCAACAAGTGATTCTTACCATCCTGTCCCTCCTCTCTGAACTCTTCGGCTATCGTAACTTTGGGTATGTTAGCAAATTAAACGTCAACTAATGGATAGGATTTTTCACTCGCAAAAGTGATGTGAGGTAAAATCGGTTCGGACAAGTGAGGTGAAGAAAATCCGGGCCGAGGAGCGAGGTGAGGGGAAACCACTTACGGCCAGTCAGGGCAACACGGGCACGGGCTCCTGGGGGCTCGTTCATCTGACCGAAGACCAGAGCGACCTTGGACTCGCCATCGAGCTTGATGACACCAGTTTCCTGCATTTCGTGGTACAAATCGTTACCCTCACGGGTACGCTCACCGACACCGGTGAAGACAGAGTAACCACCGTGGGCCTTGGCGATGTTGTTCTATATCACCTTGTTAGCGATTGTCACTTATCGTTAGTGAGATTTGATAACATACGATGAGCTCCTGGATGAACACAGTCTTGCCGACACCGGCACCACCGAAAAGACCAATCTTACCACCACGGGCATACGGGGCGAGGAGATCGACGACCTTGATACCGGTAACAAGCACCTCAGCGGAGGTGGCCTGCTCAGTGAACTCCGGAGGATCGGCGTGGATGGGTCGCTTCTTGGTGTGCTTGACCGGGCCACGCTCATCGATGGGGTCGCCAGTGACGTTCAGGATACGGCCGAGGACACCAGCACCGACGGGCACCATGATCGGGTTGCCGGTATCGGTGGCCTTGGCTCCACGGACGAGACCCTCGGTACCGTCCATGGCAATGCATCGCACGACGTGCTCACCCAAATGTTGCTGATGTTTCCGTTAGCGCCACATTCCCAATTCCATCTATTTCATCCATCGAAAACATACAGCGACCTCGAGGACGAGCTTGTTGCCTCCGTTGTCGGTCGTCAGGGCGTTGAGAATGGGCGGCAGCTGCTCCGAGTCGAACTTGACTGCGTCGGACATTAGCTCGGCAAATCTTTTGCTTCATCGGCTATGGGGTGGATAGTCCATACCATCGACGACGGCACCAATGACCTGGTGAATCTTGCCATCCTTGGCCGTCTCAGTCGAGGCGAATCGCTGGGAGATGGCCGGAGCGAAGGTCTTGGGCTGAAAGGCGCGCTGGAAGGCGGGTCTGCGGAGAGCAGAGGCGCGCAGCGACCGGGCGATGCCGCTATTGAACACTGTCAGCACACTTCCGGGAGCCAATGGCGCATGTCCGCGATGGAGGACGATGAATTGAGATGAAACATACTTCTTCAGCATCTTGACGGTGATGGAGATGTGATGTGTGATAGAGCGGAGAGCTGTGTGAGCTGCTTTGCTGTATGGGAGAAGGAGGTCAAACGCAGCTCGGAGCTGGATTTTAGCCCGCACGGGCCAAGCCGGTTTTCCGACTTGTTTTCTTGGGAACGTGCGCGGTCGACTTCGGCAAAACACAGCCTTTGCACCCGAGTAACTCAATGGAAAATCTGTTAAATAATTATTCGGAGCCAGATAATGGTCGGTAAATGCAGCGCTCCCAATTCAATCCACCAATTGCTTGCGCAATGCAATGAGGTTGGGTCTGAAAATGATCCGAGGTTGGCCATCCGTATTCATCAATTGACACGAGCTTCCACGGGAATCAGGGACATGAATGGTGAGGTCTGGTTTCAATGGATGCAGCTGCACTCGGCGTGAGAGTTGTATTCACATAAGTTAGAGCAATGTGCAGAGATACCTCATGCAGCGACCGCGTGAGACTATTTATTCCTAAGTACATCATAACTGGGGATGTTCTCGCATGAGGTACGTAGGTACCGATAGTGTGATACATTTTCCCAAATGAAGAACCTCACAAGAGATTCTCTCATAACTTCCTTGTCAAATAAACTCACATTCGATATACATCGGACTACAGACTTTTTTGACTTGTAAAGTGCTTAGGTTTCGGCTTCACATAAGCTACCTAGGCAATATTGATCATAGATCGACTATCAAAAACATGCGTCCTTGACAGATTTCCAAAAGAACACTCCAAGTGTTGCTTGCGTTGCATGTGCTCCCCGGAATATTAGGGTTGAGGTGGGATCGTGAACCCTGAATTATTGAGTGGCTCACAACCGCATCGCGACAGCTTCGACGGCAGCACATGACTGTATTGTCAAGTTGCAGTGCTCGCCTCATATCTACGGAGATTTCAGAGTACCTCGTACACACTGATATACAGAATGCACAAATAGATCCAGCTCTACCCGCCATTGGCAGTGTGAATGCGCACACACCGGCGAGGTTTGTGTCACCGCCCACGCGACCATGGATGAAGTAGAGAATCCGGATCTGCCTGCGGCCGGCGAGTCCAGTCCGACACTCCGCGCAACAGAAGAGCAGCAGACCTCAAGTGATTCTGGCGTAGCTGGCAAAGCGGCGCAAGAGTCTCCCTCCGCAGTCACTGACTATAGTCCGGACGAGACCTCGAACCCAGTCCTGCCCGCGCCCAGAACCGCGTTACCAGCAAGGCCACTACTGTCTCGCGAGACTTCCGTTCCACCACCGCAACAACCGCCGTCAGTGCTGCCGACATCCTCAACAGATCAAACGGACTACTCTCGAGACCCTCCAGATAGCTTGACACTCGCCGATTTGAAGCGCATCCGAAGTTCATTTCCACCCGCACCACATCCTCAGCGACAGCAAATCCTCGAGTTCGACCAGGTCTATGACTTCGATTATCGAGATGCACAGTCGTTTCCCTGCGAGCTAGACGAGTGGTTCAGCTACAGTGAAGAGGAAGAGAACAAACTCAAGAAATGCAAAGCCATCTTCGAGCAAGAGTGGCGGGCGACGGAGGATGGCAAGAAGGACTGGCTGGATGTCACCGAAGATGCTCGCAGAGCCTTCACAAAGAAATGGATCCAAGTACTGCAGGATCCTTCTAAAGAGCAGGATATCACCGACGCGCTTATGATCTTGACCTACATCGGTCTTGGAGTATGGGATGAGACAGCTGGGCGGCAAGAAGGATGTGCACTGGGAGACCTATTTCCGGACAGCAACTTCGGTGGTTCTCGCTTGGACGAGTACTCCTCCTCGAGTCTGCAAGTGCAATGGATTGTTGCTATGGTGGACACTCTACACTCGTGTGACGGCCTGAACAAGATCTTCGACACTTTGAGACGTGTTTGTGACGATGACTTCGCCAACATTGTCAACGAGATCTCCGCTCGCAATGATCCTCAGCCACGACGAGCTGATGAAACGACTGAGCTATGGTGCTGCCTGACACTAATGTACCTCTTCATTGAAATCGCGAGGACGACTGCCAATGCTCAAGCGTTGAAGCGGGACATTCTTGCACTGGAGCCCAACTTTCTGAACTACCTGACACAGATCGTTGCGAGACTGCGGTGGGATGAGCATGCTCCTATTCCACTGACAAAAATGATGCTGCTATGCTGGAAGACAATCCTCGTCACCTTCGGCGGCATAAAAGACGTCGAGAACATGAAGAGGTCTATTAATGGCGAAAAGGAAGAAGAGAAGGACATGCATGGAAAGCCCGTCATCACAGCTTCACCGCTTGACTACCATCTCTTCCGACAAGAGATCAGTTCCAAGTATCCTGCTTACCAGCCACCACCGCCTCTATTTCCACTCGAACCAGAAAGCAACAGCATATTGCCGCCTCTGAAGCATAGACGACCGAGCTCCGTGCATAGCGAGACTGCATTCCCCGGGGCTCCTGGTGTCGGGGCGGGCTCGATCATGCATCAACCAGTACACATTGCCACACCGGCACCATCTCCTCCACCCTCACCAGGCGGCCCCGGAAAGGCCGGCAAGAAGCAGAACTACCAGACCAATCAGATGTTCCCCTTCTTGTATCCTCCCTTGGATGCGAGTAGTAATGATCTTGGGGGCAAGGGAAGCACGGAGCGACAAGATGCCCTCGTCGGTCGGAAATGGGAGGGTTGCGATATCCCGACCAGCATCTCCGAGGCTGCAGAGCTCTTTTCGAAGCGGATGCGTGCCACCCGCGCGATGAAGCAACTCTGGCATGTCAGAGGAGACTTCATGAAACAAGAGCGTGGATGGAAAGACTTCGGTGGCCTCGATACTGACGACGACGCCCAAAGTGCTGCAGCTCCGGCCTCTGCTGAAGAAGAGGATAAACTCCCAGCGGAAGCACAAGAAATCCTATCGAAAGTGGACGCATACTACCGCGACAGTTTACCGCACCTGCAGAGTGTCGTTATTGTGCTATTGAAGTCCCTTCTGCAGAATGTCACGGATCTCGTGACGAGAAGTGGTCAGAATGGGCTGCAGGCCGGCATACAATTCAACGATCCCAACGGCATGAATGGGCATCGGACAGTGGAGAATGGAATCAACCCGTATCCACTGGACAACGTCGAGAGCTCAGCTGAGGAGGTCGATCGCATGCGATGTCAAGAAATCACTGGAAAAGCTCTCAGCGGCATCGTCCTGCTTTTGCTGAAATGGTTCAAGCTGTCGCATGTCCTCCAGTACGAGTACCTCACGCAGCTGCTGACTGACTCAAATTACGTGCCGATGGTCATCAAATTCTGGCAGGTCCACGATATCGGCCGCGCGTGCCACTTCAAGCTGGACCGGGAAGATCGTAGCTTCTTCTACTTCTGCCAGAAGACCTCACGACAGGGTGCCCCGAAAATCACACAAGTTGAGCCCGTACCGCAAGAAGCGGAGGAATCAGAAGACGAGGCCGCGCCCCCGCCTATCAAGCTGAAGCGCGACGAGCCTGCCGAGATCAACCTCAATGCCACCTCAGACGACCTGACCCATCCTCCCGAGGTGGACGAGCTCGGGTACCCGACCACGGCGCTACCGTCGAAGCCCATCAAGACCTACTCCTATCGGAACATGTTCACCATGATCAACTACCTGCGCATCCTGCAAAAAGTGACGCGTCGCAAGACGCACCGCGCGCTCCTCCTCGTCAGCTACAAGAGCTCGCAATTCTTCCGCAAGTCCCTCAAAGTGCCCGTGCACCTGCTGCGCTACTACACGCTGAAGCTCTACAAGGCGCAGGTGCCCTTCTGCGGGCGCAAGTGGCGGCAGAACAACATGAAGGTCATCACGGCGGTCTGGCTGTCCATCCCCGCGGACCTCCGCGACGACTGGCTGTCCGGCGGCGGCGGCGGCATGGGCGGCGCCTACGTCGGCGACGTCGACGGCACCGTCGAGGACGCCGTGCCGCTCGAGCAGAGCCTGCGCACGCTGACACACTGGTGGAATGTTCGCACGTACCCCAACGTCATGGGCGTCGACAAGGGCCTGCTGAGCGAAGAGATGGACTACTTCACCCGCGAGCTGGAGAAGCTCGAGCTCACGCGCGACGAGGAGTATGAGGAGGAGCAGAGCCTGGCGAACGGGCCGTGGGATGGTCAAATGGACGTTTATTAAAAAGAGTCTAGCTTACGTAGCAATCAAGAACGCTCCCCGAAACAGTGCCGTGTTGTCCATAATAAATAAGCTCCGGTTCACGACAAGCTCTTATGGCCTCCTGTGCCAACCTTCGCGTCAGATTTCTAAGCCCACCTCAACAGCACCCTCCCTTGCTTCCCACCTTCTTCGCCGCGGACTTATCTGACCGACCCAAATTCACCGTCCGGCCTGTCTGCCCGCCACCTGCGCCAGGTCCCTTGACACCGCTTCTCCGATCGTTTAGATCATACTTGCCGGCCTCGATATTTTGGTATATCCGCTCCGCGACCTCCAAAAACGCGCGCTCGACGTTCTCCCCGCTCTTCGCCGACGTTTCAACATACTGCATGACCTTGTTCGCGCGACACCATTCTTCCGCCTCCTGTCGCGTGACCTGCCGCCGGTTCGGCGCTGTGTCGTCACCCGTCACCGTCGACGCCGCCGCCAAGTCGGACTTATTGCCGACCAGCACCACGACGATGTCGTCCTCGGCGATCTGGCGCAGGTCGTTGAGCCAGGCGGTCACGGAGGCGAAGGTGCTGCGGCGCGTGATGTCGAAGACGAGCAGCGCGCCGGACGCGCCGCGGAAGTATGACCGCGTGATCGATTTGTACGTCTCCTGGCCGGCCGTGTCCCAGAGCGAGAGCTTCATGTGCTTCTGATCCGGCTCCTTGCCTCCTGCGGTCGTCTTTGGTGCGGCGGCCGGGGCATCGTTGGCAGAAGACGCCGCCGCGGCGGGATTGTTGATGTTGTATTGCAGGCTCGCGGGCGGGCCGACGGGCACGATCCTCGAGCCGAACTCCACGCCTATGGTGACATCGTGGTGCGAGACAAAGCGGCCTTCGCAGAGGCGGATTGTCAGCTAACTGGCATCAGCGGGAATGCTGAGAGCTGGATAACACAGAGTTGAAACCTACCGAGCCTGGGATCATATGGTCAGTGAACGTTCTCGGTGGGAGGATCAGAGCTTTCCGCGCGCGACAACGACTTACTTTTACCGCTTCCAGAGTCGCCCAGGGAGACGATCTTGCTGATGAAATCGTACGGCTGCGCCATGACGGCAACCTCGACGGGTGGAAGGGCTCGCTCAGTTGCGATCAGGTGCTCACCGCCGCCTTCGTGGTCGCAAGTCGAATACAGGCAGATTGAGGATATACTGTAACAAGCAGGTAGAAGGATAGGCAAGCACCAGTCAACCACAACCAAAACTGAAGTCGACTATCATGCGATAACGTGGTCACAGACAATCGCACAACTCGTGGTCGTCGGTCTCGTGGTGTGTGACGCTGGGGGTCCATTTCGCCGGCCGCCCATCAAACGCCGCTAGCGACGGGATTGGGAACAGCGTCATCCCCCCGCGCGCGGACCTCTGGAGGCGCGCTGCCAACCAGAGGCCAGCATCTCGTCACAGCCCACCTTGATCGAGGAGGGGATGATGTCTGAGCGCATTGGAGAAGTGGGACAGCTTCCTCACAGGTACCGGATACCACACGGGCAGCTTGCTAACGCCTATCGCAGGCACAATAGACTAATAATAAGGACGGGGGCAGGCGCGGGTTCGGCACAAGACACGCGGATCTGCACGAATGGACGCGCCGCAGAAGTGTTCGCGAACTCTGTCTTGACCACGTTTTCTCACATCCTGCTCACTGGGCTCCCGGAGCCCGGCTTGCAGCGGCGTTCGCTGGCCATACCTGCTGAGCGCTCGCGCAGAATGATGCATCGTGATGGACTGATTCGCCGGTCAGCAGGCCCAGGCAGTAGGTGAGTCGTTCGGGAGAAGAGTGGAGCTGGTCCGATGACACGCTGCCACTCGGGCATCCAACCAATGCCTAATGCATTCATTAAGTCCACCGTCTCTTTGCCGTCTTGCCTTTGTTCGTTCTCTTGATCGACTCGTTCCTGGGATAGCTTGCTTTCGTACTCATTCCAGTTTTTGTCCTTCGTTCTCTTCCCCCTTCTCGATCTTTCGCTCGTTCTGAAGGAGCTCCTCCTTCGTGTCCATACGCCATGTCCGCCGTCAACGAACCCAAGCAGAGCGATGTTTCAGCGACGAGCACGAACGGCGCCGTAAGGAGACCAACCGTCTGCGTCTTGTAAGTATTGCAAGCAGTGATCATTGCTTTTGACGATCTCCATCTTCACGCCACCGTGCAGCTCAAAGCTAACGCCTTTGTTCCTCACAGCTGTGGCGCCAGCGGCGGCAACTCCCCCGAGCACCTCGCGGCCGCGCGAGCCCTTGGCGAGGCCTTCCACAAGCACGGCATCAGCCTCGTCTACGGCGGTGGCACGGACGGCGTCATGGGCGAGCTGGCGAAGACGCTGGTATCCCTCTCCGGCAAGGATGCGGTGCACGGCGTGATCCCGGAGGCACTGCTGAAGCACGAGCGGAAGTACGGCGCCGAGGGCGCGGACGCGACGGCGCAGGCGCAGCTGGACGAGAACACGTACGGCCGCACGACGGTCGTCAAGGACATGCACACGCGCAAGCAGATGATGGCGCGCGAGGCGATCGAGAGCGGGCCCGGCGGCGGCTTCGTCGCGCTCACCGGCGGCTACGGCACCATGGAGGAGCTGATGGAGGTCGTCACATGGAACCAGCTCGGCATCCACGAGCGCGGCATCGTGGTGTTCAACGTGGACGGATACTATGATGGCCTGCTGCAGTGGGTCCGGACGGCGGTGTCGAAGGGCTTCATTTCGCAGAGCAATGCGGGCATCATGGCGGAAGGCCGGACGGCCGAAGAGGTGGTGGATGCGCTGAAGAATTACAAGAACTCGGTGGATCGCTTCAAGTTGAAGTGGGGCGAGGAGTGATGCTCACAACGCAATAGACGGATCGGAGATACCACGCGAAGTAGTGAGAGCATGGATAGAGGTACACCAGCGATGCTGCAATGGTGCCAGCGATGTTTGGGAATGACAGCAATGACTAGAAGCAGATTACTCACAAAGAGGTGCTTCGTTTAAAGATTTGTTCCGAGCAATGAGAATGCTTTAAAATGCGAGCGTGGTCACTCCCCAGGTAGTATCTTGTGGTGTTGTAGAGCTCTTGGATCAGTGATTCTGATCAGTTGGTGTCCATCTTGGTCAATAAATTGTGTTGCAGAAGTGTGGAGCACGTTAATGGAAGGCTGATCTGAGAAGAGCCGAAACAACATTGATCGATAAATTGCACTCGTTAATTATCAAATATATATTTGTAGCGAGCCAACGCAACTATTTTCTAACTTCCCAAGAACGGAAGGTGCGAAATGCTCGAAGTCAGGAACAGAAACATTGGAACTCAAGATGAGTTGAAAAGAAATAGAACCGCCCACATGAAAACGTCCCGTGAGGTGCAAGCGTCCGTGAAGATCTATTAGTACATTTCCCGTCAGAACGCAGACGAACAAAGGCTTGCAAGATTGAATATCGACAAGATCGGAAAAGAATGAGTGATTGTGTGGAAGTAAACAAATTTCCTCGTGTGCGAAAGCAAGCATGTTTGCGCGATTGAGGAGCGCTATGTTGACCTTGCTCGATAGGACTGAGATCTTCGGAAACTTCGAGGGACCGCACATCCATGCGATATCGTGTTGTCTCGTTCAAAAAACTCTCCCGGATCGCGCGCATCTGTGGCTGACAAAAGGCAAAACAGGACTGACGAAGCAAAACCTTTCCCGCCCAACAGCCGTATCGACGTGAACGTAGGTGGATATTAGTACATCCAAGGGGGATGACCGATGTTTGATTGAGAAGGCATCAACCGAGGCATCGTCGTGTGTTGACAATGTGCTGGTGCTGCTGATGGGGATAGGGTGATTGGTTGGTAAAAGAAGAACCTGTCGCGTGGCCGATCATGATGCAGCGGCTGGTCAGGCCGGCTACAAGCCATCTTGACGGTCAATGATGTATGGCGAAAATGCGCAAGTGACGATATTAGTGGGAAAACGAGGACGTCCACCGGTTCATGGGTATAACGATGTTTTGTTCTTAAGGCCGTGACGGACCCGGTGGGGGAGGGGACCGGGGTTGTAGAGGTGCCGGCAGCCGTGCCGGCGCTGTTGGAGGTGGTGGTGGTGGTGGTGGTGGTTGAGATTGGGGCGTTGCTGAAGCCGCAAGCGGTGCCGGTGGCCGAGGCGGACTCCGAGGTCGGGATTGAGGATCTTCGCGCGCCGGCGTCGATACAGCAGGACTCCGCGTAGGCGTGAGTTCCCTTGACCTGGGCGCCGGCATGGGCGAGGAGAGGTCGGCTAGGGTATCCGCGCCGGCGCCCGCAGATGTCTCGGCAGTGTCCATCAATTGTCGCTGTCGCGCTTTCCGTCGCTTGCTCGATGACGAGCTGCCATGGCTAGGCGGGCTATTGGGCTTCGCCGGCGACGTCATCGTTGTGGTTGGCGTTGTCGTCGGCTCCAAAATCGCTGCGATAGATACTCTCGTAGTTGCTGGCGCGGCCATCGGTCTGATCTCGTCGGTCGATGGGGTCATCGTTCTGGCTGGTTGGAGTGGCGCCAACACCGCTGCCGTAACCTGCGCAGCGGGTCGCGGTGGAGTCGGTTGATCACTCCCGGTCAATCCCGCTGCATCTGCCTTCGCTTGTGCTTCAGCTTTTGTCGGACGGCCACGCTTCCTCTTCGGAGGCGGCTCCGGTGCAGAAGGCGATTGTCCATAACTCAATACAGGTGTTGAAGTCTTCGGCCGAATAAGGCGACCCGCAGGGCTTACGGCATACGTCGCAGATGTCGGCCCGGGATGGTATGGCCGATACTGTTGCTGCGGAGCTGAAAGCGGTGTTGGTGTATGCGGCGGCGGTTGCGATTGCATCGGAGGAGTGTAATGGGATGACAGGTTGTGTTGAGCTGGAAACATATCGTTGTACATTCGAATGCACGAATTATACGATCGGCCTGTCTTTCATTAGGACATACATCCAGAGGTGTCTTATTGCGACATTTGGGAAATCAGAAGGACCGTAACGACTTACCAGGTGGTAACGGAACTCCATCCAATCGGGCGATGTCAAGATTATTATTTCGAATTATGTTAACTAGGTGCTGTGGATCGGATGCGCCGTATTTGATCAATTCGGCCAGCAAGAATCTCTATACTGTCGGTCAACGGACGCGATTCCCAGCTTTATCTTGTCATCGATGGGATTTGTCCTCATACCTTCTCTGCCGGACTCCATGGTGATTCAGGGATACTGTCGGTCATGTCGAGGGCGGGGGAAGAGGGGAAGACGCGACGAAATCATAAAGTATATGCGTCGCATCCGGTCGATATTTCAATCATTAGGTGGAAGGCGCGTAAGGCTCGTCAATTCGTGGCTTGAAGCGAACAAAGGAAAGAAGTAAGACCCGAACGATTGGGCAGGACCAGCGACGGCCACGAACAGGAGGAAAACAAGACCGGTCCGTCAAACGAGTGTATGAGAAGGCGCGTAAAAAAGAACTACCACACCAAGAGGAGGAGTCGCGATGGCGGAGACGAGGGTAGAAGCATTACGAAGGACAGACTGGGCGGCAGGAAAGAAGCAGACAGACACAGAAACACACGAGGGCGAGCGGAGACGGAGCCACGACGGCAACGGAGAGTCGACACGGACGGCCATGCATCTGTGGAAAATGGACGGCGGCATAGGAAGACAGACGACGATGGATTGTAATGAAACAGATGCACCCGGGCGTACTGATGCTATGCACGAATTGTTAGCTGCGTATGTAGCTGCAGATGCGGAGGACTAGAGCTGCAAGTGATAGGGACCTCATCAGCAATCCGGCAGCCTAGCAAAGCCAGGAACAGCCAGAAAAAGCCCTTCCAAGGCGCGTGGGCATGCAGGTCCCTGTAAGGCAGAATCCTAATAGATGTTGTGGTTTCTCTTGCCGCCCGGAATCGCCTTTGGGCTCTCTTGTTTATGGGTAGCTGCATTGGTCGATCAGATATAGTCCGGATAGGGTGTGTCGGAGGAGGTAGACAAGTCTCGCGGTGCCCGAAAGTCAATGGTTGCTTCACCACCGCAGACCAGGCACCCAGGCACAACTGACCCTCCCACCCCCAGCAACTCACCACATTCGGCTGCCGGCCAATTCCACCAATTTGCTCTAGCACCAGAATATCCCTCGCCGCCGTTGACAACCCGCTCTAGATGTGCGCTACTCTTGTTCGAAAAGAATATTCCGCGCCGACAAACCCAACCAGGAACGGCTCTCCGCGGCTGGCCCCTGCCAATCATAACGGCTCCCACTGTCGCGGCCCCTTCTTCCTCTCCCCATCTCGTGTCTTCACAGCGTGTATGGGCGTGTGGTGCGGGTGCGAGCGTATACGGGCCTTGGAGTGTGTGTCTGGTATGCCTTTCGATTTGATCGTGAAGCGAGCGAGGCGCCAGGCACGGACCGCGCACCCGCGCTGGGCCCGCGATCCGACCCAAGATTAGGAGCCCGGAGGAGACGGAGCGAGCCACCAGTACCCATAATATGAGGATAATTATATGCAGCAACAAACACTGTGCGCCACCCTCGAAGGGCTAGGCGTGTCTCAACGGAGATCGCTCTGGAAATCGTGACAGTCCAGATGGAATGCAGTACGGTGCAGATAACT
Organism: Ramichloridium luteum; assembly: GCA_002368545.1. NCBI lineage: Eukaryota > Fungi > Ascomycota > Dothideomycetes > Mycosphaerellales > Dissoconiaceae > Ramichloridium > Ramichloridium luteum. The sequence goes on along the minus strand of MTSC01000030.1, from coordinate 214,702 downwards.
TATAGTAGGGCGACCACGGGCGACGCCTAAGTTAGCAGAAGAGACGACTGCAGACGCCAAACATGCATGCATGGTCAATCCACCAAGCAGACGCTTGCATGGTCGTGCGACTCCGCGCCTCCTCTCGGCGCTTCCAGGCGGTCTCCTTCTTACGCAATCCAGCCGACATAAGTACCATATGAATGTACTCTTCGCTCAGAACCTCTTCCTTGCACTCCAAGTCTGACGCTTGCCGCGCACCTCCAAGCCATGCCTCGGATGGCAAAGCGCCGCGCCGTCGTGCAGGCAAGCTGGACGCAGATATCGCTGTCATCGAGCAAAGTGGAAGCTGGGGACACATGACCGGCGAGCACAGACGGCGGTGGTTGGCCCGATTGCTGCAAAGCAGGACCTTGCCGAAATGAAATCATTGTCATCCCGCTTGAGCGGCATGCAAGAGCGTTGCCACGTCATTTTGAGCCCGCTCGACCTCCGAACCCACAAACCCGGAGGGATGGTGTGTACCACTGCGAGCAAGTGAACATGCAACGAGATGACAAGCATAAGACAAAGCAATACACATTCTCTCGTTACGCTGTGACAGCTTCATATGGACAGGCCCTGATCTCTCGAGCACCGGGAATTATTCGTCGATGAGGGGCTTCACGAGGAAACATTGAGTGATCAGCCATCTCGATTTACATCCGCCGGGCTACTGCATGCATCGCCTATAATAATACCCACCAGTTCACTCGGTGGCGATCGAACGGCTGGAAACCACCACGCCAATCTGCCATGATACAGCGTCTTGTCAAAGTGTCAAATCTGATGGATGTTCGACCGTGAGGCTGAGTATGTTCGCGAAGTACACCATGAGAGCACGAGAGATATGACGACGAAGACTTCATTATGCTCATGATGAATCGAGATGAGGATGTGCCGATCGTCGTGATAACGGGGAATACTTGTCGACATCGCGATCGTCAAAAGGCTGACAGACCAACAGTCCACTTTGTGCTTCATCTAGGAGATCAAAGACGCAGAATTTGTCGCGTTTGACCACCATATGTGCCACGACGCGCATTATCGACCTTGGACGAGCTCGAAATGTGCAGAAATTCAGAAGAGGCGATCGGAGGAATAGCACTCTTCTAACCGAATACCCCTGTTGCGCCCTAGGGCATTCAAAGGAAGCTCACGACCACGACCGCGACGAACGCAAACCACCTCCCGAACACTCTACATATGGCCGTGGATTACCAAGGATGTTCAGTGGGCTCAAGCCTGTGCTGTGCCGTCACTAATAAAGCGGTTGTCATGTTTCGACATCGGAGGAGTCTGCTCCTGGAAGCGGGATGAACCGAGTCGTCCCAACTTTGGACACGCCAAGCCGTGCTGGCTCTCGCTCCTGCAATGGTCTGCACGTTGTGATTGCCTGCCTTGCTGCATTTCTGGGGCATCTGTTTTGTACAAAGGGTGACCTGACGTGTCCTGTCATTATTTATCTTCCTCATGGTCAGCGGCATGTCCGCATGTGAGTGCGACGATTGCAAATTGATCGCAGAAGTCACGGAAGCTGGTACGAGCTTGGCTCCCTGACTACTTCGAATACTGTAGTTTTTCAACCACTTCATATACACACTCGTGACAAGCAGTGGAGTCTGCGCGCGCCCAATCGCAAAGCATAAGCATCGTCAAGAATCTGGCGAAAGGACCTGCATGAAGTCATCTGCATTGACACCTGAAAAACTCCGATACGAAAGTCTTGAAGATCTGCCTCCGCCGAACGCCTCTAAAGTCTTGTTACTCCGACTTGCCACCTCGCATCTCGTCGCCTTCGCCAGTACTACATGCGCAAAGCGTATTGAGGCGCTAGGCCCGTGGCCAGTGGGCTACTGATTGTCGGCGGTGGGCGAACTGGAATTGGCGTGGTCACGGCCGGGAGTGTGATCGGCTTTGTGTTATCTTCCCGTGCCCGATTGCATCTTTCTCCTTGCAACAAAACGCCACCATGGCTCAACCCGAGTTGAAGCAAGATGGCCTCGAGTCAGAAGTACGCGACATGCAGCTGAAAGAGGAGGTTGATGATGACCAGGACATGGGCGGAACGGAAGAGATGGAAGCTGTGAAGCAGGAGAGAATCGCCCGAGTGGGCGCGCTGCGCGGCAACACGAGTACACCAACTGCGCAAAAGCGGCAAGGCCAGTCTCCAGCGAAGAGGTCAAATGGAACCGAGTCGCCAGCGGTACGATTCGAAGAAGAGGATACCATAGGCGGCGATGTCAGTGTCAAGCTTGAAGATGGAAAGCCGCCCAAGCTGGCGCGCTCCACTTCGCACAAGGTGGAAAAGAGACAGCCGCAACTGTTCTTCGACTACGCCGACAGTACAAAAGAGGCCTGCGCCAGCTTCGACACATTGACGGAATGCACGTATGCCAACAAACATCTGGGCACCACCGAACATGCCCTCGAGTGCGACTGCTCAGAGGAGTGGGGTAAGCAATTCCTGCACTATTTGTGTGTCACGAGAGGCAATGCGCGCAGTTGGCTAATTCTTGAGCAGATGCAACAACACGGACGAACAATGCCTGTGGAGAGGACTCCGATTGTATTAATCGCGCCACGAAGATGGAGTGCGTGGGTGATTGCGCATGCGGAACCGGCTGCCAAAATCGACGATTCCAAAACAAGCAGTACGCGGACGTGACGGTGATCAAGACTGAGAAGAAGGGGTATGGTCTGCGTACCAACACGATTCTGAGACCAAATGACTTCATCTTCGAGTACATCGGCGAGGTCATAGGCGAAAATGTCTTCCGGCGGCGAATGCAGCAATACGATGAGGAAGGCATCAAACACTTCTATTTCATGTCACTCACCAAGGGCGAATTCGTCGATGCCACAAAGCGAGGCAATCTTGGTCGATTCTGCAACCACTCTTGCAATCCGAATTGCTACGTGGACAAGTGGGTGGTCGGCGACAAGCTACGAATGGGCGTGTTTGCGGAGCGAAAAATTCAGGCCGGCGAAGAGCTCGTTTTCAACTACAACGTGGACCGATATGGTGCTGAGCCGCAGCCATGCTATTGTGGCGAGCCCAATTGCACGGGTTACATCGGTGGCAAGACGCAGACGGAGCGCGGCACGAAGTTGTCCAACGCGATCATTGAGGCACTGGGCATCGAAGACGCAGAGGCCTGGGACACGGCGGTGGCTAAGCGCCCCCGGAAGAAGAAGAGCGGCGAAGATGACGAGGAGTACGTCAATAACGTCGAACCTAGGGGCCTCGATGAAGATGGCGTCAACAAGGTTATGTCATCACTCATGCAGTGCAAGGAGAAGTGGATCGCCGTTAAGCTTCTTACGCGTATCCAACGAGCTGAGGATGATCGAGTGCGGAATCGGGTCGTGCGATTCCATGGTTACCGCATCCTCAAGACCGCGCTCACAAACTTCAAGGATGACGTGAATGTGTGCCTTCAGATTTTGGACATTTTGGACAAGATGCCGCGCCTTACTCGCAACAAGATCCAAGACTCAAACATTGAGACTACGATCAAAGAGCTCACCGAGGCTGAAGATCAAGACGTTGCGACTCGTGCAGCAGCACTCCTTGAGGCGTGGAGCAAACTCGAGGTTGCCTACCGAATACCTCGCATGAAGCGAGATCCCAATGCTGCAGCTCCGGATCGCAAGCTGGACAGGTTCGATCGCCGCGGTGAGGAGAGACGTCGCAGCAAGTCCCGATCAAAGTCTCCTGAACGGATACAGGCTCCTACGGGCCCTCGAAATGCGCAAAGGCCATTTCAGAACTCAAGACCTCCAATACGCTCACGTCCGCCACCTCCAGCTGGACCACTTCCTCCAGGGTGGTTCGAGGCTACTGCTGTAAATGGCTCCAAGTACTACTACAATCAGGCCGGAGACACAACCTGGCAACGGCCGGTGATGCCCGCTTCTGGGGCTCCGCCGCCACCGCCTCCGAAGATCGTTTCGGATCAACAAGTGCTCTCGGACCTCATCAAGACTATCGTTTCCTCCAAGAAGGAGTCGTCGAAGCAGCAGTCTGGTACGGCCACTCCTGTTGAGGTCCCGAAAAAAGAGCGAAAGGAGGACAAATGGCGGTCTCTACCTGAGGAAAAGCAGAAGAAGATATACGAAGGCACGCTGCAGCCTCACATCATGTCAGTTGTCAGCAAGTTCAAGCATAAGCTGGCGAAGGACGACCTGAAGCGCTGGGCAAAGGAGTTTGCAAAGCAGGTCGTGAACTCCGACTTCAAGAAGAAGCGTGTCGAGGACGTGAATAGAGTCAGCGACAAGAAGGCCAAGGAGGTCAAGAAGCACGCTCAGGTCTTCTTTGAGAAGGCGGTCAAGAAAAAGGAGGCTGCCGACCAACGCAAGGCCGAGAAAGGAGCGAAGAAGGAAGACGGAAGTGCTACGCCTGCCGGCTCTCCACGTGTTACTGTGGACGACGCGATTTTGGGAGACATCGACGATGCTGCGTTTGACCATGAGCTGGAGGCCGCTGATGCTGAAGCGACACCAGCCGAGTCCCTCTTTAGCCCCGCGTCGACGAAGCGTCGGCGTGAGGACGAAATTGTGGACGGCGAAGACGACGATCAGCTTGCCAAGAAACAGCGCACGGCTTCCGTGGAGGCCGCGCCTCCTCCGCCGCCTCCTCCGCCACCGCCTGCATACGAATTTGCATCTGACATAGAGGGCATGCATGACGGTCAAGCCGATCTCGATCCCTCGCAGTCGCCGGCTGTCCAGCAGGAGTATGCTGATGCGGGCAGCGCATTGCACAGTCGGGCCCTTGCCCTCGAGGCCGAGCCAACTCAGTTTGCTACTCCGCCAACGACCGGCTCTCCCGATCAGGCCGATGCGGAGGTTCGTGGCAAGGCAACGACTCTCGGGGCGATTGATTCATAGTATGTGCGGCAATCCGGTCTTTGTTTGCCTTCTGGTCTAGCTGTGATCTCTTTCGGTCTCGATCAATTGGAGTAATGATCCGCATCTCTGCATCATCGGTTTCGTGCTAGCTGTGAGGCCGCAGCGGCCATGGCCCATATATCCTTTGTATAATAAGTCACCTGGCAAGGCTGCATCTTTTAGATAATGGGTAGTAGTATAATACTAAGGAAGAAGTGAAATATGTCACAAGTTTTCAGCTGCTCGTTTCACGATATTACATCCTATTGCCGGCTCTAGCTGTAGATGGGTAGAACTCTGAATATCAACCGCCATGATCGCAACTCATCGTGAAACGCGACACCATTGCACTGCGGTCATCGTTCCGTGATCAGCATTATATTCACGACAATACACATTGATCCCTCGATATAACACAAGTATGTATCGACCCGTGCAATAGCACCATGAACAGCAGCATACAACTATGGGGCGCGGAGAATGGAAGATAACCCTTAGGGTTACGTTTCATGTTATCCGTGCAAGGAATTCTGGCAAAGCCGATGGACTGACCTCAGAGCCATGAATACATAAATGCTCAAGCTTTCCATCGACCAAAAACGATGAGAGTCGAACAGAATGCGAGCTCGAATGCGGGAATGCCTGCAAACCCAAAAGAACAACCAAGAACATCCGTGAACGAAGTGGCGAATGGAGCCAAACGCAAGCGAAGCAACTCCTCCAAGAATTCAAATGCCGCTGAAATATCGCTCCGCAAGCCTGCATGGGCGTACGTCCGACTTCAACACCTGACCTCGCGCATCAATACTGCATCAGAATTAGACACGGTCACAGTGCATCTGCACCTGACCGCCAGTCTCACGGCATTCCTCGGACTCCACGGCTCAGCAATCCCAGTCGATATTCTGGCGATCGAAGGTCAGGATGTTTGTATTCGGATTCCCGCTGAGGATTGTAACGCACTACTCGCTGCAGTCGGTGGTTGGGTCGGCGCAGGCGGACAGGGATGGCGAGTCAAAGGTTGGAGTTCGTGGAGCGCGAACGTGCAGAGTCATGGCGCCGGGCAGGACCTGTTCAATGATTGAAGAGAGACTGGGATTTCTGTCATACAAGCAAGTGCTAAGACCCACGATCACCCGCGGCAGTATGAGCTTGTCATGAAGCTGACAGTTTGGTCTCACGGTCATGCTCGGCGTGTCTCGGTGGCCAAGCCTCACCCGAGGGAGACGGGAAGGCTGCTGGACAGCCCCCGGCAGATCATTGGGAACGATGGCAAACACACGAGAAAGCGAATGGACGAGTGGTGCACTATCGTTTAAAGAAGCCAATATGATGCAATGGAGGGCCGTGGTGCCAAAGCAACGAGTGATTATACAACGATATCACGAGCATCACAGCGCATTCAGCTGCAACATGCAAGCTTCATCAAGCTGCTCAGCTTGAGGCTTGAGGACAAAGACATCAGGAGCAACCGCACTTTTGGAAAGCACCCCATGATCGATGGAATCACTGGATGCTCATACAGGAGTCTTAGAGGACAATAGCCAATGCCATAGAATATCTGTGCTCGCAATGCGAAGTCCATTTCTACATACAACACCCGAATAATGCTGCCATTAGCTCAGTTTCATCCTCGCGCCTCCCCCAGCCATTGCGCTTTCTGCTTTCCGTTTACCCAATGCCGAGTCAGGCGTGGCGCTTCGTTCCCTCGTCGTATTGGCCGCAGCCGACAGCGCACTCGCCAGCGAGCCTAGACCGGAATGCGACTGTGACTTGCTCATCTCCGCCAGACACTGTGCATGTACGATCTTGCCATTGTTGATCGTGGCATCCGCGAAGATCCAATCCTGGAGATTCTCCGAATAGCTGCTATTCATCTCCTCAAAGCAGATGTTGCAGGTGTTCTTGGTCATGCCCGGCGGCGCCCGAACGAACTGTGCTTGGTTGGCCTGCTTCTGTTTTGCTGCAGCGGCAGTATCGCCGCCACTTGTCGTCGCGGTGGACGGGTCAAACTCGACATGCTTCACCCACTCCAATTCGTCCACGTACCAGTTTCGGTGGTGACCGCGGTTATGGTTTGGATCGGCAATGCGTTGGTTTGTACGGAAATGCCAGTCAAGATGACGGCTTTTCTTTTCACGAGCATCGTCGGTCATCGTGAACCGGCGACCGCATGTGCTGCATTGATTTGGCCTTGCCTCATAGATGGATGCGATGAGCTCAGGTCGGAAGACCTTGAGGGCTGCGGCCGATAGAGGGACCTTGAGACCAGTAGCTGCTAAATTTGTTGTGATGGGTGGTGTTGCAGTGTGGTGAAGTGGAGGAAGCACGCTTTGAAGTGACTTCAAAAGTGCAGCTGCTTGATCCTGAGGGAGAGGTGCAGGTGTGAGGGTTGCAGGCTTTGGAGTAACATTTGGGCCAGGTTTGATCAATCCTGCTTTCGCCAATGACGACAAAAGGTCAGCAGCTCCACCTGCACTGGGCGCCACAGCAGCTGTGTGACTCTGTATAGCGTTGAGTTGAGGATGTGGTGCATCGCGGAAGCTGGGTACTGCTGCGCGCATCTGAGGTGTACTCGGTTTCGGCGCGTTTGCCAAAAGTGCTTGCAGCCCACTGAGTGCTTCTGCATTGAGAACTGGCGGCGTGGGTCGAGAAGCGGGAAGTTGGTTCGGCAATGTCGGGAACAAGGCTGGCGGAGCCTGAAATGGTGGAGCTGCCGCTGGTGTAGTCCATTGTGGAGGCTGCGGCGGTAATGATTGGGTCGATGGTGGTCCCGATGAAGATATTTGTTGTACTTGTGCACGTATCGCTTGCAGCTCGCTTGGGTTGAAGGAACGAATGCTCAACAGGTTTTGTAGGTCAGACAGTGCCTGCAACCTTGTTCTTAACCCCGAATCATTAGGATTGAATGAAAGCATGTGTGTGTCCCTCGATATCAAGAAAGCGATGTCTCGCTTGAGGCTCTCAACATCTGGTAAGGAATATGGATTCGAACCCGTTGGGGCCTGAAAGCAACAGCGTCAGTCGGTAGACATAAAAGGACTTGGTTGAAGACATACTTGTGCATAAGTTGGACCCAGATATGGCTGAGCAGGAGCATGGCCGGAAGGCGGCAGGAATTGTCCATTCTGCTGCGGAGGAGTAGCAGTGCTACGAAGGGCCATCTGAGAAGGCTGACTTTGGCGTTGACTTTGGATCGCAGCAGTTTTGGCCTTGATTAACGCATTGTCGATCGGTCGCACGTTTTCAGGTGGAAACACGGGCCGAGAGTCTATTGATCCGGGAACAGGGTTTTTCCAAGTTTGCAGCATATTCTCGAGATACTTCCTCGTCGTGGTGTCAACGAGCACGTATGCATCCATGAACGTGCTGAAGAGGTTCCGTCCTAGGTACGTGGTGTACGGAGTCCCCACATTTTTCACAATACTATCGAGGACATACAGCGCCGGCAGTTTTCTGGAGGGTGATGTCTATGCTCCGGTCAGTAAAGCGCCACTCGCCCATGAATCTGTAAAGCGCTGCTCACAGTTTTGATGTGGTTTTCGAGTGCCCGAGATATGGCCTCTGCATGTTCAGTGTTCTCCTTCGCAATGATTGTCAAGTTGCTGATCTCATATCTGTTGTTGCCTTGTAGATCTTTCAGATAGTCTTCGAAGTCGGCAGCAACATCTTCGGATGAAATGCCGGATACGGAGCCTCTCGGCGATCTGGAGGACATAACAGCTTCACGCGAGGAGACCACGAATTTCACGAGTGGAGATTTGGCTATGTTTCAAGTTCAAGTGGGAGGACACCGAACAAGCGATAACAAAGTATCATGCAGGGCGCTGCTAGCCAGGAAATTGCTTTCTTTTCTTCTGGGAGTGTGGGAGTGCGGCAAGAGAGGCGTATGAAGACCTTCTGTAACAGACCGAGTGCCACAATACACGCGGTCGTCCGCAATGAGATGAATCAGTCAAGAAGTCGGATGTGTAAGGTCTAGCTAATGTTCAGGCCAAGGCCGCAACTCATTCCTTGCTTCTGATGAAAGACAATATTCCAAGCTCTTTCTATCCACTGCGCCAACTATTTTCCTTGCAATTCCAGCGGTTTGTTGATGATGGACAGCTAGTTGATATTGGCAGAGGAGAGCAAAGGAATGCAGGAGTCGACTTGTTGGTGGATGTCGGCGAACGCAAGATGGTCGCGCAAGCAGAAGACGTGTGACGTGATCAGAGACGATAAGGCCTTTTACCCGGGAAGACCAGAAGCTGCAAGAACAAATAAATGACTTGATGATTGACTCGGTAAAAATGCAGACGCAAAGATAGCAAGACCAGACGGAGTTAAGTTGCTGTGGTGGTGATGCTGGCGGGCCGTGCCGCATGCCCGCAATCCTATGGATGCTTCCGACGCAGTTGTAAGCACGAGGGGCATGCCGCGCCGCTATCAGTTGCGTCACAAGGACCCTCCAGGCTGCTACTATATTACCGACCTGCGCTTGCCAGTGCGACACTCCGAAGATTTGGACTCCTCCAAGTACTAAGATTAATCTCGATATTACACATCAACAGGATAACTACGTCGCTTGCCAAGATGAAGTTCGGGATTACCACATTTCTACTGCTCGTCCTTGCGGTGCTAGCCTTTGCGGCAGATTCATCCAAGCAGATTATTGTCAGCTATCCGCAGAACACTCCAAGTCACGTGCTGGAAGAGGCGATGAATGCGATCAAACAGGCTGGCGGAACAATTCTTCACGAATACAACCTCATCAAAGGTTTCGCTGTAAGTTTGCTCCAATCGTGACGTGGCCGTTCGGCTGAAGGATTGACCAACCTTGATACAGGCGAAGGCACCTGCAAAGATCGTGGAGACTGTGCAGACGCTCGGAGGTCAGTATGACGTCCTGATTGAAGAGGACAGACCGGTGAACATCAATAATGCCTGATCGCCCTAAAATATCCGGTCAACCGGATAATGCAGGGCTGGCGCTGATGCTTCTCCGGACATTGCGCTCCGAGAACAGCTCGGGGGCGACGAATCGGAATGCCCGATCATGGTATCACGGACCTGGATACTTCCACGTGGAAGCGATGCGCTCGTTGTACAACGCTTATGAATTCTAATAACGGTGTCGAGGTTAAGGCCCCCCATTGTCGGGAATTGCACTTGACATTAGTCACATAAGATCCACTCAACGCAAAGTTTTACTCAGCTCTATCCTAAATAAACGACCTCACCGTTTAGGCAACACGGAATTTGCCGTGCACCCATGGCGCGTAACAGTAACTTAGACACAGTAGGATCGCGGAAGCCTTCTTTGTACTCCCCAGCAGAAATGATGGGCGAGTATATGGCGGCGCTTGCCATTCGCCTGCCCTGTGCACTGACCCGATCAAGGAGAACCTAAGAGATCGAACCGAGACCGAAGCAACACGCCGCAGATGGTTCAATGATCTCTTGCGAAGCAAAGTGCATCTAACGATTGGCTGCTCCAATTAGAGGAGTTTCCAACGAACAGTCTAAAGCGCTGGAGGTGCCCGTATGATGGTATAAAGCAGATTCATGATGTGTCATGCATGTTCAAGTTCTGCTTCATACATAGTGGCGCAGCGACTTTTTAGGTCGGCCGGGCCCATGCATCCAAGGCCACGATTTTCAGGAGCAGCGAAATCTTGTGCTTGTGATAAGTTCGTCGAAGCAGTTCTGGCCGTCGGACGATGGTGGGAATTCGGCGCCGAATGCAAGGCCCGCACATCAAACTCTCTCGCAACTTCGCATCAAACACGGTACGAAACTTTTCCTCGGGTATGTTTTTGGTGCCTTGGCAGTCATATTCAGCTCTCTTTGTTGTGCCAGTGGGGCGGTCAAAGCCTCGTGGCAGCCTTGCCTATGACATCCTGGTGCTCAGCTGGGGCTGATGGCTGTAAGCCTCGTGCAGGGACAGCCACTCCCGTCCATCAACGGCAACTTCCGAGAGGCCGTCACAGACACGAGCCTGGCACGCTCAATGCAATACGGCGTATTCTGAGCTCGCCAAGCCTGTTGTTGAATAACAGGGTCGGCTTTGTCTCGAAAACACCCGACAGCGTGGAGTGTGAGAGAACAAGCGTTGCGAGAGCCTGGGCTCTCAATTCGGGGCGGGACAATTGTGTGTCCGAGGGTACCGATCTCTTTCTGGACTCAAGCCTCGAACTAACTACCCTACGTGACCGCTAATCGGGTATGCTTGATGGACTGGGGGCAGCTTCATCTGCTCGGGGTCTGATCCCCTTGTGCAAGCCATGCAGCGGCGAAGTTTTTGCAGCAGACCCCGCGCCATTGCATGCAATATTCAGCGCACCTCGTCCGCCAATCACACGACCCGCACACACAAGTGAAGTCGTAGCCTTTGCCTTCGTATAAAGATATCAGCACCAAGTGGGCGATGCGTCATTGCGCTATTCCATTACGGCTTGAGGCACCAGTCCATTGGGAACAGGTCGCCCATTCCGACCGGCTCAAGCCGAAGAGAATGTGGTGAGTGCACGGGCGTCGGGCGCGAACCCAAAATCTTTAGCGGGATGGCCACGTGGAAAGGCGTGAAAGATCAGGTAGACGAGCGAATCAGCGGAGTCCTGTGATCGCATCCACATTAGCTCCCAGCGTCGTCGAAGGGTCTAGCCATCGCTCGTAGCGACAAGTCTGCATCTGCGTATTCGTTTGTTGCCGAAACCGTCGGCGCACGCCACTGGGTTAGCGTCATTCGCTACGCGAGATATACATGCAGATCACTGGATGCGTGAGAAAGGAATGTGGTGGGACCAGACTATCGGCTTCCTTCAGACAGGGTCGCAGAGGCCTATCCTGTCACCGGTGTGCCCGTTGCGGGCCTTTGCTTTCGCCGATCCTGTTACTCCTCTGCTCCCAGGGGCCTTGGCAGACCGACTACTTGCTTGGCATGGTTGTGCATCCAGACGGGATCCTGACTCTACACATATTGTGAGCGGGACCAGGGATGCACAAAGACGGATCCAAGACAGAGGCTGCAGAGTCTGTCAGCCGGGTACATATCTGGCGCGGTCACGTCGATCACCGCCCGTTTCTGACATTGATCAATTTTTCGTTATTTCGTGATCGTGCTTAAGTCGAGATTGAAGTAGCTCCAGTGGAAATTCCAGCGTGTATCCTTCGAACATGACGGCTATGCTTTCAGCAGGTTTGCACATTTCCACGCCGTATCATTTCTCCGAACAGATGGGCGAGCCACACGAGAGCTGGCGGCATTCATATCCGGGCCAACCCCAGATGCAACCCCACCATTGGTCTAGCGGACATGGAGAGAGCGTCGGAGGCATGCACAATACCGATCTGGGGATGTTCCAGGGCGAGGAGTATGACGAGGCGTTCGGCAGCGAGCAAGGCACGGTGATCTCGCCTCACTTGAGCTACGTGAACGATCCCGACTGGAGTTCAGACTATGATTTGAGGTCAGCTCCGGCCTTTCCTGGCGCTCCAAGCGAAGGTTATCATGTCATACCAACCAGCAATCCGAACCCCAACCTCATGGTCCCAAATCCTCATGCGCTTGCACATTCGGTAACTCAGAGCACAACAAGTTCATATGGGAGCGCGAGCCCACAGCAACATTTCGCAAAAGCAAGCGAGCGACCACACATTTCCCGAGCACATACAGCACCAGAGCGAGCACCGACAGCAGACGCGATGAAACCGCCATATGCATCAAGTGCGAAGAACACGGGTAGCGAGGGTGAGGATGAAGAGTTTGCTCCCGGCGAGGACGGCAAACCGAAGAGCAAGAAGCGACAGCGAATTCCCCATACTGCTGTTGAGCGGAGGTAAGGCTGGGACACTAATCGCGAGTGATGCTCGATGTCTGACTGTGGAAATAGGTATCGTGAAGCTCTGAATGCTGGCATCAAGTCGCTACAAGTTGCCGTTGCTGAGTCGAAGAAGGCGACAGGCGGAGCCAAGCTTCTGGTCGACGACAAGCCCAGCAAGTCTTCCATTCTGCATAGCGCGATCGAGCAGATTCAATCGCTCTCAAGAGATAATGCAGCCCTGAAGAACGAGGTGGTGGCACTGCGCGCGCGACTGGAGGACATTGAGAAGTGGTGCTCACAAGGCGGGGGATACGGGAAAATCTGATGGGTGGATACTCAGTCTATGCCACTGATGAGTCCTGATGAAACCGTTTGCGAAGTTTCAGCGAAGGTGTATAGGAGTTTTCTCGACCAGCGATCGAGGGTTTTGATGACAGAACTTAGCCTTCTGACCTTGGGATGATTTTAGTTTCAGAATACCCCAAGCCCGGGTCGAATTTATGAACTTGTACTCCAAGAATGATTATTGAAAGGCGAAGCCGTCGATCTCGCAGATTCGATCATCATGCATAAAGACTTGACAAATTACAAGATGTTGTTTACCTGGCTCACGGGCTAATGAGACGTGAGAGTAGCAGTGAAGTCACATGGGCGAGTGCTTTCGCTTTCTCAAGTGGTGGAATGTTCTCCGTCATTGGGGGCATATACGTCATTTTGGTGAGCTCCGCGGGTCTTCGACCATCAACAATTCGCACAGCATCTCCATTTGTTCTCCGTACCCACAACCTCGTCAACGGTGTCACAATGCGTGCACCCGTACACATCGCCGTAGCGCTTCGTGCGCCCTCCGCCCTCCGCTCTGGCGCTCCCACAACCTCCTTCGTCTTACGAGCCGCCTTCAGCACTACGCGCCAGAACAGCACTCCACCCAATCGTATCTACCCGCAAAGAGTTCGCAGTGACGACGAGCTACAAACGCTCATCCTTCTGTCCGCCAGCAGTCGCGTCCCCTTGATCACCCTCTGGCGAACGCAATGGGGCTCGCGCTGCAACACCGTCGCACCGCTGATTCGGGAACTAATTGAAACCGACGGCATCGGCGCCGAGACATCGGGAAACCCTGTGTCCTTCGTGGAGGTCGAGATTGATGCGCCGGATGTACAACCAGCGGCGGAGCGCTATGCGATCCACTCGGTGCCTACGCTGCTGGCATTCGACCGCTCAGAGCCACAGCTCGAGACGAGAGTTACAAATATGGATGATCTTGGAAACAGGAGGTTCTTGGTTCCTTGGATTGAGGAGGAGGCAGCTAGAAAGGGCGAGGGGGGTGCAGGTGGAATGGGATGGTTTGGGTCGCTGGGAAAGTGGTTCAAGTGAAAGGATGGACATTTGAAGCGAGAACCTTGTTGCAGGACTGCATTGGAGGCGGCAACGAACCCTGGGGAAAAGTGTTGAGTGTTAAAAAGAGGATGATTGTGAGAGATCTTATTTATCTGAGATGCACTTCAGTTGGCAGGATTCCCTTTGGATATGATACTCTCGTCGCGTTTCCTTCTGGACGCTGGATCGAGAAGGGCAACAGGTATACTCTGGTCAGATTCGGACAAGATCAAGGCTGGGGTATCGGGCCTGGAATATGACCTTGTCCGGCTTCGAGATATCCATAAAACGGCTGTCTTCAACAAGGAGATGTGCAATTGGAGTCGATCGTACATATCGAGAGATAGACTGTCACGACTGTATAGTAGTGTACAGCACCAACGCGTGAATTGCCCGCCTCACTTGACTGTTCAGCTGGCTAGACACGACCAGCCACACAAGAAAGGCCATACTCAGCCAGCGATGTTCTCTCGACGATTCCGAAGCGGTGAGAAGGTGATTGCTTGACCTCATAAAATAGTCATTGGAAGTTAGAGAAGTAATGTTATTAGTATTCACAGTTACAGGTACGATTCTATCAATTTTACAGCCAACAGCCCGTTGCGCGCCGTGTCCCCGCGACGCCAGCCGACACCGCGCCACGCGAATCGCGTAACTTCCAAAATGTGATTGAACAGGCAGGAAGCAAGGCAGGAACATGTGAATCCGCCGCTATGACCATCACTCATCTCAGACACGCGCATCCTATCACATGCTGGAGCGACTGATCACAATATCGATGTGACCTCAAAACTCATACTGCAAAAACATCTTCCCGAATTCAACAACTTGTTGGTGAACGACCCGCGATGCAAGAAACATTCACAGAATATGATGCCGCCGCTGCAGATCGTGGACCTGACTTCGAGTCCTGAACCGGAAGAATCGCCGTCTAAGATACTGCAACAGTTCCAAGCGCGCAAACAGAAAGTATCCACAGCTGTTCGCACCAACACTCCGCCCGTTGCTGCACCATCGCGAGATTACGACAGGCAAGATGCTACGAAATACTCCGATCCGCGCTGGGCGCAGCCGCTGCAATCCGTCGCGAATACCCCGGTCTTCCGCGGACGCCCTCAACAGCCGATACATGCAGTAAACCTTACACAGTATGAGATACCCGACTGGCAGAACCAGCTATCGTTTGTAGCTCATCCGCGGCCGACGACAACGAGTTCGGCCACAGGTCATAGACTCAGCAGCCATGATCTGCGCTACGACACTCCCGCTACTGAACGACCATGGGCTGGAATGGCGCAAGAGGATTCAGCACGTCGCGCGCGGTCACCACATCCTTCGTGGCAGCGTGGGCTTCAGATGCCCACTCCACCGGCTTCACAACCGCCTCACCATACTCCAGGAGAGCGTTCAAACAAAGTTGCCGTGGCAGGCTCGGGATCGCGAGTTGGACGATACGGCGTTACTGTTCATGAGCTGCCGCATTCGGATGCACGTAATAGTAAGCGACATGCCGCGGACATGGCCTCTATCGGAGACGCCACGCAGCGAAAGCGACCAAGAGTTGCGGGCCCATTACCTTCGTCAAGACAATGTCGAGATGACGCGATGCCGCCCCAAGACCTCTTTCCATTGGCAACCGCAACTCTCGTGCGACAACATCCGGCCAGTGTAGGATTTCCTCGAGAATCACGACGCGCCGTCACACCGCGGGACGTCACAGAACGAAAGGCTCGTACCGATGCAAGAGAGTTTTCTGGCCCTGGGCATCCTTATACGGAGCAGGAAAAGGCGAAGCTCAAGCGTTTGAAAGAAGTTGAGAACTTGAACTGGGACGAGATTTGTCCTTACTTTCCGGGCAGATCTAAGACTTCGCTTCAGGTATTGTACAGTACAAAGGTGAAAACGCGGTGGCGAATGAAAACCGATCCTGCCTCTCCCGCTATCCAGAATACAGAACGGCCAGGAACTCGCACGCGGGCCCGAGCGACTCGCAAGTCATACCGACAGGAAAGTCCCGATATCGAAGAAGATTCTGAGCGGAGCAGATCGCTGGATGCAGAGTCAATGTCTTCACGAAGTGACAAGCGGCCCAGGCTCTTGCGACGCGCTGCCCATATAATGGAGCTCAAGCCAGGAGCCACACTCGAAGGAACGAATGACCAGGATCAGCACCAGCTGTACAGCCACGATCGTGCAGTCCCAAGCTCACTCTCGCGCTTGATACGACAAAGAGAGCTCGGTGGAACTAGTCGGCGAGCCTGGTCGTCGCAGAAATGCGTGACTGATGAGCTGAAGAATCATGCTCACGCCTCGGTTGCAATCGTGGCTAATTATCATGGTGCTTCTGGAGATGTCACCACCTTGAGCTGGTGTGCGAATGGCCAGCGTTTTGCTGCAGGTTCAATCGCCATATCCGATCCGCAGAGCCAGCAATATAACATGTCCAGAAACTTGCTCTTGGGTGATACCGGCGCGAGAGTGCTTCGAGAGCTCCCGGAGCACCATATTCCGCGACCTGTGGTTTTGGAGAACAACAATGTGAATGCGCTGCACTCAATGCGGGAGTCACAGGACAAGCGACTGTTTATGACGGTCACAGCAACCGAATTCTCCCCACATAGCTCACGGCTATATACCGCTGGTGCAGACAAGATGATGCGGCAGTATTCATTCAATGAGAGCTCGAGTGATCACCAATGTCGCTACTCAATCCCGCATCAAGCATCCGTGGACGTACTCAGCATATGTCAGGAGAGCAACAGGGGCGCGGACATGGTTGCCACCGCCACACACACGGCAGATGAGAACATCAACGTCTTCAACTGTTTTGAGGATGGCTGGGAGCATTGCATAGCCTTCTCGCCCTCGGCTCAACCTGGAGGTACGCCTCTCTTCCCTTCTGCGCTCAGATTTGGAAGTGCGCCTCAACATCGGCATTTGCTTCTCGCTGGTTTCTGTCCGGATAAAGAAAAAGATGTTTCGGGGGAAACGAGCTTGTTTGACATGGCACTTGGAGTTCGATTGCCTATCAGGGCCATGACGCACAACGTCTTTGACATCGCATGGAACCCGTATCCGTCATCCGCGTCCGTTGCCTTTGCGGTAGCTTGCAACCCAACGGGCGTTCCGGTCAGCAAAGGCACACGCAGCGTGATCCAGTGTTTCGCTCCTCGACAAGAAGAACATCGGCGTGTGTTGACATGGGAATGCCCGGCTCTCGACATCAATGATGTCGTGTTTTGTCCGCACGATGATAATCTGATCGCTGCTGGCGCGACGAATGGCTGTGTCTACATCTGGGACCAGCGGTCTGCAGACCGGTTGCAGAAACCGTTACACGTGCTCCGCCACGATGAGTCTCTCAATGTGCTGCCATCTGACCGGCCACGGGAGCTCACGGACACGGGAGTACGATTCCTTGCCTGGGGCTCGACTCGCGAACGACTTTACTCTGGATCTTCAGACGGCATCGTCCGAGTGTGGAATCCAGGTCGCACGACAGAAAATGCTCACGTCAAAGACTTGGATGCACCACGCTTTCAGCGTTCGGCGATCATGTCTGGTGCCTTCAATGCTGACTATAGCGAGCTGCTGATCGGTACTGAGAACGGTCGCATAAACCTGTATAATCTCGGCTGCGAGGATCTTGGACGGCCGCCGCTTGACGAGGCGGTGCCGTTCAAGCTACACACAGCTCCTGCACCAGTTGATGAGACTGCAAAAGCGCCTTTACGCCCCTCGCAAGAGCTGCTTGAGAGCGGCCAGATTGTCCTTCGACCATGTGGCGCCATGCCGTTCCGTCAAGCAGTTCAAGGACCCAACTATCGCGGCCCTTTTCTGGCTCCATCTGCTGCGGATATGGCCACTGCCGAGATACAGCTTCGGGCCGCCCTGTCCGAACAGCACATGACTTCCATGCGACAAGCCAGCCTACTTGCAGCTGCACAGACCGATTCGTCTCCCATCGTCACTGATGCCGAGGACGATATCGAAGAACAGTTAATGAAAGCAGATCGCTTCGTTCGCAACGCCCAAATCCGTGTTGAAGAGCAGCAAAGACGTCTCCAGGATGCGATCACCCTCCAGCCGAAAGCCGAAGCATTTCAACGCTCACTGCTCGCCGACGAGCATGCACGCCAGGAGCTCCTGAATCTGCTACCGAACGCTCTGGCCGTTTGTACGCTCGACTGTAAAGTCCTGCCGATAGCCTCCGAGAACGCTGAAATTGCTGATGATGAACCGACCCGCGCGGACGTACGTATCCCAGGATTGCTGCGCGAGGTGGATGCCCTTCGAGCCCGCCGTCTCGCAGGCGTGGATTTTCCCAGTGTGCTTCGTGACACGGAGATATCGCTTCGCAATGAAGGGCTCCTGACGGAGTGTGTCAGGTGTGCGCGCCGGGCGAGGATCCCTGATGACAATGGCGAAGCTCTTTGCGAACGCTGCCAGTTCGCGTGCTTTCGCTGCGCGCGACATGTGGAGTTCTTGCAGTCTGAGGAAGAACGGATCGCGTGTAGGCCGTGTGGTTTGGCATGGCATGTGGGTGTGTTGGGATATGAATTGGTGTCTGCGGTGCGAAAACGATTGTCCGTGAACAGAAGAGCTGTGGGCCAGGCGGCTGAGGTTGCCGACGATGGCGATGATGGCGATGATGGCGATGACGAAGATGGTGAGGATGCCGAACTGGTGCACTACATGGAGTTATGGGGCACAGATGTCAAAGAGGACGATTAATGGCGATAGGATCGCAAGGCATTCGGTGAACCCTTCAATGGGCCATGAATTTTTGGTTTGCGTGGCAGATGTAAACAATGTCATGGCGACTATGCAAACCGCTGTACACCATCGATCTTCTCGTCTCGCGCCATAGCATGCGCGGTGGCATCTTTCTCGGTGCCTCTTGCGCCTTCATCTTTCGTCCCTATCGCGGCATCGTGACCATCAAGCGTCGGATCTGCGTCCTTGGGGACTGGCGGTCCCGTAAAAGTCTTGCGGCCACGGATGAAGTACCACGCGATGCTGATGGCTGCGAACCCTGCGAAGACAACGGAGGCATAATTCCTGTTTTGTGTCAAATGGCATGTCAGCGAACGTCAAAACGAACTGAGCAGAAAAGGAGCGCAGAAGGCATGAAACGTACATGGTTGATGCCGTGACCGGCAAGCTGACCGGCATGCAGAACAGCACAATCGCCAGCGCGATCCATGCGAGGCAGATGCAGTTGATCAGATATCCGAATTTGCCGAGCGAGAAGGTCGAATTGCGCACCATGCGGCGACCGCGTAGGACCGAGACCAGAATCGGCAGGCCGTATCCACAGGATAGACAAATGGTCGCGACACCCGTGAAGCTGTTGAAGGCCGCTGTCGAGCCAAAGTAGATGAGGCCAAGCAGGCAGTCAACCACTGTCGACAGGATCAGCCCGGCGAGTGGAATGCCCAGACCAGCGTGCGTCTTGCCGAGCCAGCGGCTCCCCGGCACGGCGCCATCACGGGCGAAGGCGTAGGTGGCGCGTGAAGATGCCGTCAATGCGCCAGTACCGGCGAAGAATAAGATTCCAAGGATCAGGAAAAGCAGCCCGAAGCCACCACCAGAGGAGCCGGTGACGGTCTTGAAGAGGAGGCCGATTGGCTGCCCGCTGGCAACATCGAGCAAGAGCTTTACATCCGGGAGGACGAAGAGCAGGGGAATCAGGTAGACGAGACCTGTCACACCAGCGGCTGCGACGGAAAGGACCATGGCTTTGGGAACCTCTCGCGCTGGATTCTGGACCTCTTCACACCTGACGAACAGAGAAGAGTGGAAGTCAGCATGGATTCGATAGCATAATTGGGGTCGCTGCCGTACATGCTAGCAACAAGGCCGTAGCCTGTCAATGTGTAGGCAGCTTGGAGGAGGCCAACAAAGAAGGCCCATCCGTCTGGCCAGCCCTTTGACATTGTCAGCTTTAATTCTCTTCGATCTGTCCTTCGCAATACCGCACTCACCGATTCGCTCGCATCAAAGTGTCCAAACACAAAAGCACCACTCCGCTTGGATGGAGCCATGACCAAGAGGGTCACCAAAATGATGACCACGCTCGAGGCAGTCCAGTAAATACAGACTTTGTTGATCAGGTCGAGATAACGCGATCCGAACGCGTTGACTAGGAAGCAGACCAGCATGACCGCCCAAAACATGAGTACGGTCTGCCAGGGGGTGGGTTCAAAGTCCTCGCGCCAGAGGGCGATGGCGCTGAGGATGAGTTGGCCGCCGGAGAAGTTGATGCTCAGGGTAACAGTCCAGTTGCCGACCAGATTCAGCCAACCGGTGATCCAGGAAGCTATCGGTGCCCAGTCTTTCGTTGCCATCATCGCAGACCAATAGTAGACACCACCGGCGGTCGGATAGACGGCGCAGATCTCCGCCAGTGACGCCGCAATGCTGAGCGAGATGAGCGAGACCAGTACCCAGCCCCAAATGATTGTGACGCTCTGTCCGTCTGTCAAAGTGATATACAGGGTCGTCGAAAGTCCGAACGGCACTGCAGGTAGAGTACGTCAGTGAACAATCTTCTCTTCGCCCCAGAAGCACACCTCTGTTCCATACAACAGACAGCTTCACCTACCAGCCATAATCGCAAATGACATTCCGAGCACCGAAAGCATGCTGAGACTCCGCGGCAGATCGCTCCGGTAGCCCATCTTCGCGAGGTCGGCATCGGCGGCCTCGTCCACGACGCTGCCATTGCGGCGGCTCGGGAGGAGCGACGACCTCCGTCGCACTCCCTCCTCCATGTTCCTGATTTTTTGACGACGGTACAATAAATCCTCTGTCCGTTATTTTGCTAGAGGAGTCTTCTTGACTTCGTTTTCCAAAGCACCAACACGGCCGTGTCTGGTCTGTCTTGACGCTGGTCGCGTTCCTCGTGTCACTGTTACTATTGTTGTGGCGGGCGAAGTCTTAGTGCCCTTGGAAGTTGTGACCTATGATGCTGCCGAAGATATTTTATGCATATACAAGATCCAATACAAGTGTCCAGCAAAAGCAAAATGCTACAGGCGAGACATCACACTCCGCTTGGGCTGACGCAGAGAGAGAAAGTGAAGACGTTGAAAATCAGAGCGCAACTACCACGATCGAGAGGTTTATACCCTGTAGGTAGGTACATGACCACGCGATAGCCATGGTAGGCCCACCGAGCGGGCAAGGGCGTGTCTACAACTTGGCCCTACCTACCCTACCCAGGCTTGGCGATGTGGATGTCTTGTATCGCGCAGCAGCGGGTGGAGAAGGCAATTGATGATGTCGGAGGAGCGGGCATGCGCTTCCACGCGGGCGCTGCCGGATTGGGCGTTTTAGGGCCGATGCCTTGCGGCTGCAACTTCCCACGCGAGACATTGGGCACGGGGGGATCAGCTTATCAGAAGTAACAGAAGAAAGTGTTGTGCGAAAGTGTCAAATAAAGAAAAAGGGCATTCAGATCTCAAGAATACGAATACACGTCCCAAGCTATACGATACGATCAGATACGCCGAAACACCGCTGTAAGTCTTTTGCAGAAGTCGTAAGGGAGAGGGAAAATGGAAGTCGGCAGCTTCAAGGGCACGCCAGGCACGATCTGGGTGATCATGCGATATTTGCCCGCAAATCCGGGTCCTTGCCCGATCATGTCGCTTCGTTCGGCCGGGGCGCACGACCCGTGGTCGTCGCCGTGCTGGGCTGATCCGTGTTCCAGCTGAGATAGCTGTGGTCGCCGAGTTTCCTGTTGTGTTGTGTCAGCACACAACCCTGGCAAGGGTATACCATTTTAAAGCGACGAACCTGGGCTTGATGAGCTGCGTGACGGTGAAGACAGCGCCGAGGATGATGCACAGCCCGCCGACGACGATGTAGCAGATGCCGAGGAACGGATTGCGGCCGCCCATGACGGTACGGGTAGAAATCAGGATCGATTTCGTGCCGTCGTAAATGGTGACGGGGAAGTCTGAATTGGCAATTAGCATACCCGTCACCTCCTAGTCTGGCTGACGGTCGAGGCGGCACACTTACAATCATGAATCTCCAAGGTGTACGTGCCGTACTGCATCGTCTGGTTGTCATTCCGTAGTGCCAGCTTGCTGAATGTCGGCAGACCGGCCGTGCGCATCCAAACCTGGAACTCCTCCCACGTGTGCAGATCCGGGAAGGGAAAGCTCTCGTTGTATGTCGGGTACTGAATGGCCCAGTTTGGCGGCGGCACAACGTCACCATATTTGTACTCGGTAACACCATAGAGATCCTTGTCGGAGTTCCATGCAATGCCCTGGCGGGTCATCGGGTACGTCTCTTGGTTGGCGTTCGAGTTTGATGTCTGGATCAGCACCGGGGACGAGAAAGTGTCATTGAAGAGCGAGTTGGCGATCAAGCCGCAAGGATAAATCGCCTTGGTAACCTCAGCTCCGGCCGCATCCGTGGTCGTCGTAGTTCGGAGCGGGTCGCAGTCACTGGACCCAATGGACGAGTTGGAGCGGAACTTTCCACTCAGTTGATCCGTGTCGAAAGATTGCACATATCGTCGGTGGTTTTGGTAGAAGTTCGTGAGTTGGTAGTAAAGCAGGACAGGCGGGGCCAGGTCATCCGGGATATAAAACTGCAGGCGGCAGACACTGGCATTGTAGCTCGTCTCGTTATTCTTGCCGAAGTACACCGTCTCATTCCGCGCACACCACTTGGGCATATCCTTGGGCTCCGTCGAGTTACGAAACAATGAGCTGACCAGTTTGGGATCCATCGGCGCCGGGGCCTGGTTGCTGCATGCGGGTGCCTGGTCTCGGCAAGCAGAATAGTCCATGCTGAGCTCCTGCACTTGCGAGTTGGCCCAGAGTAAAAGGCCGCCGAACAGCGCAAAGACGAGACCGACTGCATAGAATAACGGCAGTACTGTCTTCGGCGTGAGAATCGGCTGCCACGCCTTTAGTCGCTGTTGCCGGAAGGCATTATCTGTTCGCGCGCAGAGAAATGAAAGTCAGCCAAGGTTTCTCCCACATATCTACGCAGCTCTTCAAGCCGTGCAACCTCTTCGCGATCAAGTGGTGGTCTGGGTTTGTCCATCATTGCACGTACTCGGTGGTCTCCGGCTCTTCTGGGTCTTCTCCTGCGAATCGCCCTCCCAAGTGCTATTCCGGTCGGTCTGCTCCATGGTTTGCGACATCGCGGGGGGTTTGCTTTTCCTGTCGTCGCGCCGCGCGCATCTGCCGGGGACGGTTGAGATCGAAATTGCTGCTCGTAAGGCTGGTGTGTAGAGCGACACAGACGGTATCCAACCGCAGATTGGTAAATCTGACGCCGCGGACTAGTCTGCCCAGCGCTGGCCGTAGTGCTGCAACGTGCACGCAATCCAGCCGTAGCACGCCGTGGCGGGCGTCGCGCCGACGACCGATGACAGAGCGTGCAGGACCCCTGATCACGTGTTCGTCCCTGGCGCTGAGCGGATTGTTAGACTTCACCTGCACTGATTCAACGCGAATCTTTCAATGACACCAACTATACGGAGTATATACACGACTGATACAACAATATGACACAAGCATGCGCCATCGCCGCAACCAAGGTAGATAGTGAGTGAAGAAATGCTGCGAATATTGTCAGAGATTGGTTCGAGGCAGTCTGATGATGGCCGATTGGCAGAGCCATCGAGCATCATAAACCAGAGACTCTTCCAATAGGCAGCTTAAGGGTGCTCCCACGTGTGTGTCATGATTTTCATTCGCATTCGCAATATTCATTTGTGTTTTCTGCTTTCACCACCCCTCTATACATGGCTTGATCTTGTCGACTTGACGTTAGACTTGGTGTGGCCGGAAATGGAGCCAGTCGGCATTACATTCGAGCCCCTGCGTTCATACCGTGTGACCGACCAGATGCCAGTCCGAGAACTCGGCCGATTGGATTGGGAGAGATGTGCGATGCTGCACAACGCTATCATCACGCGAGGATGGGAGGGTTCGGGAAAAAATATGTCCGAGTTGGACGGACGTTCGTGGTGGGCAACCTTTGGTGACCACGAGATTGCGCAAAGTGGCCGTCTCGATCAGGCGCTGGTAAACTTCTTAATGCGGGCCGTGATACCACACAACCCCGACACGCCTGGATGGAACTTCTTCCGCTTCCTGGGATGGCTTGCCGATCCGGTCCTGATGTTCGACCATGCGGCCTTGGACGACAAGGGTGACGAGGGCAGATGCGCCCTACTATACTACAGCAATTTTGCAGTGAATTACGGCCACAAAGAGGGGTTGCTATATGATCAGCGGGAGAACCTCGCCATATTCAAGCCCACAATGGAAGACCACGCGCCATTGAGCGGTCGTGCACAATGGCTACCACTCGAGGTGATCCTCGACAGCTGGATGGACATGATCGACGAAGGGAAGGTTGTGGCAAATGCTAGACCACCGGAACGTGATCCTGATGATGCTGACAAGCAAGAATGGTGCGAGCCATGGTCCATGCCGCCGTTCACGAAGTTGGATCTGGAAGCTTCGCTGCGCTCTTTCGAGGAATTAGTCGAGTCGATCGAGGCGATGATGCCACCTGGCAGCCTCACTAGTGACACCATTGAATATGGCTTCTTCACGAGTGAATACGAAATGACCAACACGACGCGCGCGAATGGTTTCGCTCGGCAGTTCCTCAGCGCGGCGCGGCGGCCGCGTTTCAAATTCATCGCACCGGGACTCGAATTCAATCCAACTGCAGCGCAGCCATTCGGTCAGGAGCCGCTGATGTGGGAAGACATAAGTCGACCGGTGCTCCTGGCTCGCGGCTCGGGCGATGCTGTCGAGGATCTCTCCTACAACAGGTCTAATGTACCGTTCCGAGCGTATTTCCCGAGACCTCCCACCTTTCCAAGCGGTCTGTACTTGACCGAATGCACGCCCTTTGGCACACATCCCTTCGAGGTAAGTTCTTCTTCACAGCCAAGAAGCACGACCGGCCTCGACACTCGCATCAGGTTTGAGGATTTGTATCACCCGTGTTTTCAGACGCCCTAAGATAACTTGACCTGACTCATTGTAGGACGGCGTCCGATTGATCTTGCCATACCAAATCGGATCAAACGGCTGGGCGCGTAGAAGCGACGGCACGTATATCGGCGAACTTGGTTACGACGGCGAGCCGCATGGCACCAGTCAGGGCCTCTACCAGTCTGGTTTCAACCCGTTCACAATGACACATGATGTCCAGTTGAAATATGTTTTGGACAACTGGGCTTGGATGGTACAGCAGGGACATTGGGAGGTCGATGAGTATGGTGTCGCGGGCGGAGCCGGCGGCATCGAGAAGTGGCGTGAGGCGGACACGGAGGAGCACTGGGAGAAGTACCGGGTGGGTTTGCACTGGTAGAGAACATGATACCGAATTGGCCAGGGCTGCAGAGCTCTGTATAATACTCAGTCAGAAGTGTGCGTGGACAGCAAAGGTTTTGTGCGCAAGAAGTTAGCGCTGGTGATCGCAGATAGCCGCGTAAAGCGAATCTCTGGTGATTTCACGATCCGGTATGTGAGATGCAAGAATTCAATATTTCATTTACTTCGGTGCAGGTCGGAACGCCCTGTGCCGCTTTAACAGCTGCACTACGGCCTGTGCAATTTCCCCGTATCCTTCGCGACGCAGGCAACCTCCGACACGCATTTCTCTCTCTGCTGTGCCGTATATTTTCCGCCCTCTTCTTGTGATTACATTCATTGACAAAAAAGATGGACAGTTGCCATTCCACAGCCGCGATGCCCTCGGAATGAACGGAAGCTGACACTGCTTGCTGCAGCTCGAGCGTCCTCCGCGGTCGATGATTTCCGCGGATGCGTCGATGCGGCACAGCTTCAGCCTATCGAGTCCACTATCTTTAAGCCCATTGCGTCCTCCTCCAAGTGTCATTGCTTATTTCCAGCGTCGAAGACGCTCGCAACACACTCATTATGTTTTCGAATCTCATGCGTTTGTTTCTTCTCCTTCCTCTACCTCCTCAATTCATCTTATGGACCGGAACTGTCGAGTGGATCTATAACCTGGTGACTCCAAAGATCGAACCATTCCCGCTCCCACCAGGACACACGATATTTCCCGTGCGCGTTAATGATGAGTACCCGGTTCGAAACCTGGGCCGGCTGGATTGGGAGAGATGTGCAGCGCTGCACAACGTCATTGTACAAGCGGGTTGGGAGCTATCTGGACGCAACATCTCAGACCTGGTCGCGCCCAGCTGGTGGAGTAATTGGGGCGACGACGAGATCGCGCAGAGCGGCCGTCTCGATAATTCCCTCGTGAAGTTCCTTCAACTGGCCATGGACGAACCTCTAAATCACAACGCCTCGTCCGGATGGAATTTCCATCGCATGGTGAGATCATTTGCCGCGC
This sequence comes from Ramichloridium luteum, assembly GCA_002368545.1. NCBI lineage: Eukaryota > Fungi > Ascomycota > Dothideomycetes > Mycosphaerellales > Dissoconiaceae > Ramichloridium > Ramichloridium luteum. The sequence goes on along the minus strand of MTSC01000030.1, from coordinate 188,228 downwards.
CTAACCTGCTCTTCGACAACGTCAATTTTGACGAGGATGGCGATGACGACCGGTATGTGCTGCTCTACCTCAGTAGCTCTGCCGTCGCAAGCGGTCATGACCAGGGTCTCATCTACGATCAGCGAGAAAATCTCGCCATTTTCCAAGCCGTTATGGAGGATACAGATATGACTATGACTGGCGGTGCACGGTGGGTGCCACTCGAGATAATATTGGAAGGCTGGATTCAAATGATCGAGCAATACAAGGTGTTCCCTTCCGCCACGAAACCGAAGCCCGCCAGCAATGCTCTCGACGATGTGCGCGAACAGGAGTGGACAGAGCCGTGGAGCATGCCGTCGAACACGGTAATGGATGTTATGGGGGCCTTGATTTGGTTCGACGGACTCATTCAAGCGATCGAAGACAGAATGCCACCAGGTAGTCTCACCAGCGAGGAGATTGAATATGGATTTCTCAACGGTAACGAGACTGGCGACGGTGATTCGACCAAGACCGTACTTGCCAATGATTTCGCGCGGAAATTCCTCCGCAGAGCACGTAAGCCTCGCTTCCAATATATCGCGCCCGGACTGGAGTTCAACCCGACGACAATCAAGCAGCCCTTCGAAAACGAGGAACCGCAGTGGGGAGACGATTATATCCGACCAGTGCTCCTGGCAAGCGGTCTAGGGGATGCGTCCGAAGACAAACATGATTACGGTACTTTTAATATGTCTGATGTGCCCTTCCGAGGGGCGTTTCCCAAGCCGCTTTCCTTCCCGAGTGGCCTGTACCTGACCGAGATCTACCCTGCTGGAGACTGTCCGTATGAGGTACTTATCCCTAAGAGTGACGACTGAGGAAGACTAAACACTTTCCCAACGCGCCATTTGTGTATTGCAGGCATCAGTCCCCTTTGCTGACCTAGTGTTCCCACAGGATGGCGTCCGCCTGATACTCCCGTACCAGATCGGCCTGAACGGCTGGGCGCGGAAAGGTGACGGCTCGTATCTCAGCCAAGATTCCAGGTTCCCTTTCGGCGACGTGCCGCGCAACACCAGCCAGGGCTTGTACCAGTCCGGCTATAATCCGTGGGCGCCCACGCACGACGTGCAGCTAAAGTTCATCTTGTCCAAGTGGACCTGGATGGTGGAGCAAGGTCATTGGGACGTCGACGAACACGGCGTCGCCGGCGGCATCGAGAAATGGCACGATGCCGATACCGAGGAACATTGGTCGGACTATAACGTTGGTATGCATTGGTGAAGCAGGCTGCACATTGCGGAGTCCCCGCACCGGACCTGTTGTCGGCCCTGATCCTCGAATAATTGGCAGATACCGTTGGATACAAGCGAGCCAACTCGCCGTAATCGTCATTGGTGAAGCTGCTCGGGTAGTGCACTGCGATCGCAACAGCGTTTGATAAGAATTTTGCGTGATAAGGCGTACTGGCCGGTGTGATCATGCCCTTCCTCATATCTCCCACAATCAGTAGACTAATATCTACGCTTACCAACGAAGCGGCAATTGATATTTTTGCCAGTGCTCTTCCGTATCCGCTTCGTGTCATTTTTCAATCCCCCCAACAACTCGATGCGAGTCCACTTGCCATGCTCCGGACTATTTCAGCTGCACGTCGTGCACGTCCGTGAAAGGATTATGCCCTTGTTGATACAAATCTTGATCGTTGGGCTCGGGCTCACGAGAACCATATTTGATGTTGAGCCGTTCTCCTATATATGATCCATCACTTCTTCGCGCCCATTTGCTGTGACCGATGCGGTACAGTAGGAACAAACGACATCCATCCTAAGCGATATGTCAGCATCAGAGAAGGACGGGCAGAGCGAACAGATAGTCTCTCACTTCAAGTGGATGTGGCCCAGCAGGATACATATCCGTAAGACAGAGCCCTGTCGGGCTTTGCGAGACATTCGGAAACGTGGCTTTCCACGGCACTTCCAAAGGGGGTTGCCCATCGTCTAGCGGTGTCGAAGTACCCAATTCCGGCCCTGCGCCGCGTGCAAGAAGGATGGGTCGAGTACAGGTATCGACACGGACGGGCTCGTGGGTGAACGGCTGCTCCGACGGAATGAGCTCAAGACCGGGCGCAAGGAATCGGAAGCGAGGATTGCGTGCGGCTCGCAGGAATCTCGACGCGAAGCTTTGAGATGCGATCGCTGCTGAAGCCTCCTCTTCCGCCGTCAGGATCCCGCGCTCTTTCCGCTCATCACTGGGAAGGCTGCCGGAGGGCATCCTCGCTTCGATGGCATTCACGAGGGTCTCGAAGCCCAACACAGCTGACTGCAAGTCCTCCGAGGCGTGTGACGGCATGATCCACGGCTTGGCCCAGGCGGATAGATTGTTGCCATCTGGGCCCATGGGCTGTTGTGCGAGTGCAACGACCTTGCCTCGATCGATCATGTCGAGTCAGCTAGTCAGGATGACTTCGAGTGGTTGCCACTCGACCCCGGCCGCTGAACGTGGTGAATGAGGCTTCACTATCACGTTTGTAGATCGCAAGGAAGGTGTTCTGATCGATGATCAGGCCCGACGGGTTCATGTACACCATTTCTCCCGATGTTGGGTAGAAGGTGACGTATTGAGATTCCTCACCACCCTCATTTTCGTCGGAATTCTTGAACATGTTTTCTGGTTGCGTCAAGCCCGAGACAAGCCGGAAGAAATTCAGGTCGGAGAAGGCTCCAGGAGCGTCCCTCACATCGGCGAGCTCGTAGATCGCCAGGTTGAGGAACGGGGCAACAGATGGATCTAGCTGACCGCTCTGTGCGACTTCATGATCGCCATACTGATCCCACCAAGTCGAGTGATCCAAGGTCGCGATATCATGTCCCGATTGGACCCAGCCTCGATCGACAATCTCGTTGTGCAGAGCTGCGCATCGCTCGTAGTCCAGGCGGCCGAGATCACGAACTGGGCTGAGGTCCGAGACACGCCAGATGCTCATATTCAAAGCCTCCTTGGAGTTGCTCGAGACAGGCAACGCCGACTTTCAGAGGTGCCTGGCCGGTGCTTGCAACGAAAGAGTCGACTCAACGGCGCGGGCGGAGGTGGGCTCTCATCCTGCCAGCAGATCGCCGTCGCGAAGGTCGTAAGCATCGTGCATCTTTGAGAGGCAATAAAATTCGGGCGCGTGCATATTTCCGCATTACCGGGTCTCACGGCGGCGAAAACGAAGCTTTACACAACCTCCGGATATCCAACATCTCTAGGTCTCTTCTCATTTTTCAATATAGCGTGCCTATCCCGTAAAGATCTGCACAACAGCAGCAGCAGCAGCAGCAGCAGCAGCAGCAGCAGCAGCAGCAGGAAAACCCACACCACCAAACGACCTCACAACAGAGCACGCAAACAGGTCTCGCCAATACCACACGCAAGCAGATGAGAGAAGAAGACACCGCCCATGTACCCAAAATGGAGAAACAGTGAAAAAAACCATGATCTATGCACAAACCCATTCGCTACCACCACTGGCTCGACCATTATCCCTCTCCATCACCTCTTCATTTACCTCTACCTCCTCCCCTCTACCATCTCATCCCCTTCTCATCTCTCCTCCCCCGCCACCCGGGAATACTTCCCGCTCCCCGCCCCACTACTCCTCCCATCATCGCCTCCCTTCGCCCTCTTGACGACCCCGCTGATCCAGCCACCGACGCCCTCGCTCGGCGGGAGGATCGGCTTGCCATCGTGGACCTCGACCTCCGGCGGCTGGAGATCCAAGTCCGGGATCTGGTCGGCGCCGGCGGTGTTCGGTCCGCCGGAGTCCTCGAGGTGGAGGGACGCGACGGGGGACCGGTTGCCGCTGAAGAGCGACTCGGCCTCGGCCAGCGTCTCCGGCGTCGGCGCGATCGTCGTGGCGTCGCCGAAGAGGGAATTCATGTCCTCGAGGCGCACGTTGGCGGTTTCGGGGTAGATGAACCAGACTGTGGGGAAGAGATGGTCAGCTGGGGGGGTCCGCACGAGAGGAGAGTAGGGATAGGAGAGAGACTTACCAACAACAAAACTGACAGCGCAGAAGAACGCATGCACGAGGTACAGCCGCCACGTGATGGCCTCCTGCAGGATCGGGGTCAGCTCGCCGACGAGCCAGTTGAAGGCCCAGTTCGAGGCCGTGGACAAACTGGCGCCCTTGGCGCGGATGCTCAGCGGCAGGATCTCCGGCGGGTAGAGCCAGGGGATCGGCCCCCAGGAGTAGCCGAAGGCGGCGTTGTAGATCATGACGAAGACGACGACGAGCGTGGGCGTCTGGAGGATGTTGATGTAGAGGAAGTACGAGATGGCGGAGAGGGAGAAGAGCATGGCCAGCGCGCCGGACAAGAGGATAAAGCGCCGGCCGAGCCGGTCGACGATGTACCAGGGCGGGATCGTCGAGGCGAGGTAGGTGATGCCGTTGACGCCGGTCATCAGGATCGCGTCGCGGCCGGTCCAGCCGGCCTCCTCGAAGACGAGCGGGGCGTAGTAGGAGATGACGTTGATGCCGTTGAGCTGGGCGAGCGCCTGCGCGGACATGGCGATGAAGACGCGCTTGCCGTACCGCTTGAACATGTCCGCGTACGACCGCTCGCCCTCCTGCCGCTGCAGCAGCACGTTCATCTTGATCTCGCGGTACTCGTCGCGGGCCTTCGAGTTGTGGATGTCGCCCTTGCCGTACAGGTTCGCGATGACGACGATGCCCTCCTCGTCGTGGTCGTTGTCGAGCAGCCAGCGCGGGCTCTCGACGATCAAGAAGCTGCCGACGGCGAGCAGGCCGCCCATGGCGACCTGCATCAGCAGCGGCACGCGCCAGGCCCAGTCGTTCTCGATGAACGAGCAGAAGTAGTCGACCCAGACGCTGCACATGTAGCCGAAGATGTTGCCCGAGAACTCGATGCACGCCAGCTTGCCGCGGTTGTGCGGCGGGCTGATCTCGCTCTGGTACACGGGCACGATGGTGCTGAGGGCGCCGACGCCGAATCCGGCCACGATGCGGCCCAGCAGCATCATGGCCATGCCGTTGGCGAAGGTCTGCAGCGCGCCGCCGATCACGAACACCAGCGCGCCGTACAGGATGGTCTTCTTGCGGCCGATGGCGTCGCCGATGCGGCCAACCGCCACGGACGAGATCAGCGCGCCGACCTCGAGGATGGCGACCATGGTGCCGATCTCCGCCCGCGAGGGCTGGTTGAAGTAGTCCTTGAAGTAGCGGCCCGTGATGATGCCGGACATGACCCCCTGGTCATAGCCGAACAGGAAGACGCCGAGCGAGACGAAGATCGACAGGAAGTAGATCAGCTTCTTGCCGTGCAGGCCGTGCATGCGCGAGGGCCCATCGCCGGGCGCCATGATGGCCGCGAGCTGGCGCTGGCCCCAGGGCAGTGGCCGGCGCGGCGGGCTCGGGATGCGGATATCCTCCTTGCGGCGAACGAGACCGCCCGGACTGCCGCCACCTCCGCTACTTCTCCTGCTGCCGCCCTTCTCGTGTGGTGCGTAGTGGACTCGCTTGTTTCGTCGGCCGCGGCTGTTCCGAGGGTAGTCGTGGCTGGTGCGGTCCGCGAGGGGATCCTCCTCGTCCGCGAGCTGGTCGACGAGGTCGCCGGTGTCGCTCCAAAGCTCGAAGTCGTCACCGTCGTTGTCGTCGTCCGCGTAGGAGCCGGAATGCCGTTGGGGTCGCCGGCGGTCGCCGCCCTTCTCGTCGTCGGCGTAGGAGTCGTTGCTGTACCGCGTTCGGGAGCCGGAGGCACGTAGCGAATGCAGCGGGATGTTGGCCGGTTTGCGGGTGGTGCTGCTGCTGCTGGCACCGGTGCCGATGGTGAACGGAATCTTGGGCCGGGGGAGGGACTGACTTGGAGCAGCCCCGTGACTCCAAGAAAGGAAAGGCAGGAAGGAGAGAGGAAGAGAAGCGAGGGTGGAGGAGGTTGAGCACGAGGATAGCAGGAGGCTAGTGGTGGGTTTCGGAAGTATGCTCAACTGATTTTCTGCTGGTGCTGCCCGGGGCCGGGTGTAGGTGCTGCTGTGCCCTGAGCTGCGTTAGACCTCCACCACGAGCTCGTACTGTTGCCGGGCCGGGTCTGTGTGTGTGTGTGGTTCAAAGGAGGGTTTGCAGAGAGGGTCCCCGAAACCTGATCACAGACGCACTACTGCCGTACCACAGCGGAATGGGCAGTCCAGTCAGTTACCGTAGTCGTTTCTGGCGCGGCTGTCCCGGTGAAAAGGTTTAGTTCGCGACGGGTTATGACGATGGCTTCAGCATTGGTGGGAAAAAAAGGGCGGCGGCCGGTGCAGCAAAGCAAGCAAGCTTTCCCGTCTCAGCGCGGGCGATAGCGGGCGGGCGCGGCGTTGCAGCTCCGTGGCCGATGGCGGGAAATGCTCCAAACGTGCGCACGCGTTTGTGGGTGATGGTGGTGGTAACGGTACAGGAAAGATAATCACGAGGGGAAACCACAGGGACAAATTGATGGGAAATCCTAACGGGTCGAGATAAGCCGAGCCAGGAGTGAGAGAGGGTCGAAGGAATCGGGCTGTCCGTTGTCTGTCGTCGTCGCTGGTGCTGCCGCTGGTGCTGCTGGTGGTGGTACAGACCGCTGCGGACGGCCTTCCTTCGTGTGCCCTGTTCTCCCCTCCCCCCTGCCGTCTGTTTGGTTGTCGTAACCGACACTTCCGCCGATCAGCTTGGCTATGCCCGTTCACTGCGCACGCTCCCTTGCTGCGTGATGGTACAGGAGAATGTATTGCAGTGGTATATACTCACGTCCCCGCTCGATCCTCCACGTGCAGATAGTCATCTCGCAAATCCTCCAATCCTCCTCCCGCGTCAGCCGGCCAGGCCACGATGATGGCCTTCTCGAATGGGGCAGCTTGAAAGGAACACTCTGTGTGCTGCAGCAGCCGTCCGGGGTGGACAGCCGCGGCCGACCTGCGTCATCGGCATGTGCCCACACCGCGTGGACCAAGCTCGACGACGACGGCTTCGAGCTCGAAAAACCACACCAAAAAAGAAAAGCTTCCAGTTTGAGCCAGGCGGCGCCTGCAGACGTGCAGTAGTATGCGAGCTATTATCTGCAACATCACGTAGGTCTACCAAATCATTCTCCATCAGCACACAGACGCAGGTTGGAAAGTAAAAGCGCTCCTGTAGGCTCAGAACACTTCTGTCATGTATGATATAGATTGTGACAATCGTGGATCGACAGTAACATGAGACTTAAGTTTAATACCGAGAAATGAGTTGAATTTGGTAAGAGTGCCGTCTCCATGAACACCACTTCCAATGCCCGCTACCCCTACACAACAACGACAAGATGCTCTCAGCATCAATACACAACAACGCCCAACACCAATCACCATGCAACCCATACGCCCCATCTTTGGCCTGTACCTCACAACCCAGGCCCCATCATCTCCGGCCCCATCAACGCCGCCTGACCCTGTGCACTCGAACTCGGCGCCGCCGTCCCCCTCGCCGCCAACCACATCATCCGGCGGAAATAATGCGCCACGAAGCTCTCCGTGTAATACGAGTGTTCCGCATTATGCGGGCTGACCAGATTATGCGCGAGCTCATGGCACAGCGTGACGAACCAGTACGCGAGGGCGTCGGTGCGGGCGGCCCCGTCACCACCTCCGCCCGAAGCGCCGTTCATCTCGCGCGTAATCTGATCGTAGTGCAGCTGCAGAAAGTATCGCAGGTTGCAGAAGAGACTGCCGTTGCGGTTGAACGCGATCGTGGCGCCCTGGGCGTCGTGGAAGATGTTCAGCGTCGCGGGGGCCAGTTCGAAGATCGTCGCGGTCTCAGCGAGCAGCGCGGTGAAGTGCGCGAGGCCCGCGGCGTGCGCTTGCAGGAAGCGGCCGGCGTCGGTGGGGTCGGCGGAGCGGGGGAGGTAGAGTCGCATGCCGCCCGGGAGCTCCGTCACGAGGCTGAGGTCCTGGCCGTGCGTGTGGTCGCAGTATAGTGGAGTCTCTTTAATGTCGCGAGTCGTGGGCGGCGAGAAGAGGGAGGAAGCGTTGTATTCCCGTGTGGCTTTGATGGCGGTTTGCAGGTTGGCTTGGATGTCACTAGGGGAGGTGACGCGCTCGGTGCCGGGCGCCAGCGCGCGGCCGGTGTTGGGGTCGTTGACCGCATACGGAGGCGGAAGATCTGGTGGTGCATTGTTCGACGAACGAATCGCCTGCGAGAGTTGATTGTTGGCTTGTGAGCTGGAATTGTCGAGACCGAGATGTTTCGTGGCTTGTGCGTGCAGATTTTCGAGACCCAAGTGTTTTGTCAGGTTGCCGAACAGTCCACCAGGCTGCTTACCGCGACGTACGAGCTCAGTCGACTGCTCAGGTGAGTCGTTACCAAAGGAACCGGGCATCGACAGGGTCTTATCCGGCGTGCCAGGCGCCTCTGCTGATGATCCAGAAGCTGCAGGTAAAGCCATCGGTGTAGGCGCGGCCGAGACAGCAGCCTTAGACGTCTCCGCCAGACGCCGCTGCTCCTCGGCACGCTTCTGCCGCTCGCTTTCTGCAATACGTGACTCGGCTGCCTTCTGGCGGAGGATGCGGTCGACGTTGTAGCCCTTTGTCTGCAGTCGGCGCAGGTCACTGCCCAAAATCGTCTCCAGGGCAAGAAAATCCTGCTGTCGTGGACGCTTGAGAAGGAGGATCATGACCGCCCGACTGACCTCGTAGAGATCGTACTGCGCTGTAACGTACAGCGTAGCATCGCGCTTGCTCTCACGGTGCAGGGCCGCCGTGCGCTTCTCCGTGTGCGACATACGGTAACCCTTCAGCTTGCGCGTGATCTGGAGGAACTCGGTAGTCTTGACACTCATGTTCTGGTCAAGCCAGCGAGCGTCGTGTCTGATCACATCGGCGGTGTGATCGTGGAGGAAGAGCCGGCAACGCTCAACAAGCAATTGATGGAGCTTCATGGCGCCACTCTGGTCATTCAGGAGAGCACCCATGCGCTGATGATTATCGGTTAGTTGACTGAGTGAAGGTGTCTCTAGCGCAGCATACAGTTCCTCCAGAACCTCTTCCTGCGGCGCTGAGAGCAAGTGAGCTTGGAAGAGGCGGTAGGTCGTAAAGTCATCAACGAGCACCATGTCTGAAGCTCGCGCAAGCGAATACTCCTTGATGATCGCATCGTCGTCGTAGTCGCCAGACTTCTCATCACCAGCGACATTCGTCCGGACGAGCTTCTCAGCGAGCAAGCAAGGGGCCGACTTGAGACCTTGCCACAATTGTCTGTCCTTCTTTAACTGCGTAGCATACTCGGCGATCTTGCGCAGCAGCTGTAGGTACTTCTCCGCACCCAGGGTGTCTAGCAATCGGGCGGGCTGTTGTGTTAGCATGGTCGCGATCTCCGATGCATTCGGCTCATGCTTCGATCCAACACGCAGCAAGAATGAATTTGCTTCGGGTCCAAAGTCGACAAAGTCGAAGATGTCGCCGTATGTAGCGCTGTCGCCCAAGAAGCATGCTCGGGGAGGCACGAGCCGGACCTTTGTCGATTGCTCCGAGGTTCTGCCATCGATGATCGGCACGATGGACGCGTCGCCGAGACGTCGGGTGATGGTATCGTTCGGCCCCATCTCTGGTAGACGAGTGGCAAAGTAGCCAAAGAGTGTCTGTGCTGATGTGATGTTGGCTGGTGGGTTCTTGATCAAACGTTCTGCACAGGCAACGATAGGTGGCTCAGGCGCAACACCAAATATCGCAGCGTGCGGTTGGAGATCTGCTCGAAGTGTGCGGAAGCGCAACACAGCCGCCATGGAATTGGCAAAACATTGAGACGGCTTGGCGATCAAGTTGTTGCCTTCGCCAGCGAAAGGCTGCACTGGCAGGAATGCCTTGTCAATTGTGCCAACCGGGAATTTGTGGTAACCGTGCTGGTAAGCATTCGCAATCCAGTAATTCAACGCGCATTGCTGAAGTTCACTACCAGCCGGAGCCTTTGCCAGTATGTCCACCAAGTCAGTGACTGCAGGGAAGACCTGAAGTCCAAGTGATCGCACGAACCGGCCTTCTGGCGTGTTAGACCTGTATAGACCTGGCCACTGCAGGGTCGGAAGCCCGAGCTTGCGAATCGAGTCCTCCGGCTCGAAGAGCTCGGAGAGTCGATACAGTTTGCCCTTGGACGTTTGGTCACCAGTGGTGGCCTCCGCGGGGCAGATAGGAGTTTGTCGTAACCGCTTGAGATCCTCCTGTGGAATGTCCTCACGTACACTGACCAAGTACTTGATCAAATCTACGTGGCTCCACTTGCCTTCCTCGGATGCCGGAGTGGCCGACTTCGCCATGAGACGATCAAAAACAACTGTGAGTTCGACAGTCTTTCGCACGCCGAGGGTGGCGAGGAATTTCTCCTTGACACCCTGCAGGCCAGTAATGGTGGGTAAGTCGTCGAAGAGCTTGACGTTACCAAAGTAGGACTGCGCTGGCAGACGCATGCCTAGCTTCGTTGGGATGACGGTTCGAGGCATCAGCAGCTCCTGCACAGTGTGTCTCGACGAGGCTGACAGACCATCCCAAGCTTTAGAAACAACCGGCAGGACTTGCGACGCAACAGCAGGAGAGTTCGTCAAACTGAGATCAGGTCCGAAGCCCGCTCCGTTGCTGTCAACTACCCACCGCAGCCATGGAACAACTTGGAGTTCTTCCCAGCCAATAGACTGTAGTTGAGCCGGTGAAAGGCTCTTCGTCAGACGGAAAGGAATCGTGTGTGCTGGTGTTGGCATCTCGACCGGCACCTTCGAGCTATTGACGAACGTCTGGATCTGGCCAAGCTGTAGGACTGGACTGGCTGCAGTAGCGACGTGCTCAGATGAGATACTTGCGACAGTACCATCAAAAAGGGTCTGTACGGATCCAGCATCCATCTCGTCACGATGTACTTTCTGGCAAGCCCACTTAACCAGCTCAGTGACTTGCTGTTCCGTGAGCGCCTGTGCCTCAAGCTCGCGCTTTATGTCGCCTGTTGTGATATCTGATAGTAAGCCATAGTCACGCAATTTGGAGAGAAACTCGTTCGCCTTCTCCATCAGCTCGCTCGGGATAACTGGAATGCCATCCACAAAGCTCAGCTGCTCCGTGGCCACGCGGACCTGGCTACTCGGCAGCACACCTCGCGTGGAAAGTACATCAATAGTTGCCTTCTGATTGCAAGTCCAGAATGCCTCCTCAATGTACTGTCCGACCTTGGACGACGGCGTGGACTCGGCATAATTGTACTGCTTGTAAACGTGGACAGCTGACGGCAACACGGCAGCGATATCCTCGGGAGCGATGCGTTTCCGATCAGCTTTGAGCATTGAACGCTCGATCTGCGACCGCAGCTCCACCATCTCGCCGGTGTAAGCGATTCGGCAGGCGATACCAGCAACGCGCAGCATCTCCACGTTCCAGTCGCGGACGTAGCGGGCGTTAAGATCGATGCTCTCACGCTCGACGGTCGGGATGACCGACGGCGCGGAGATGTGTGCCAACGGGCCGGTCGTCTGAGCAGTCGGAAATCCAATAAAGATTCGACCGCTCTTGGACGGCAGAACGGAGGCAAAAATGTCCGCAGCACGCTTGGAGCTGCTCCCACTCACGGCGCTTACCGTCGCTGCCGAAGCATCATATGAAGATGTGAGGATTGCGATGCGTGTCTGTTTCGGCGGCGGTTTCTTCGTGGCACGCTCGAGTTCTTGAGCCAGTGAGCGACTGACGGAAGTTTGCACACTGACTGTGCTCATGCGCAGGAAGACAGTGGCGGTCGAGTAACCCGCCAAGTCCTCCAAGATCGCTTGCTGCAGCGCATCCTCCTCGCGCTGGGCTTTGTGGGCGGTAGTGTTGGTTGCGCTGCTCGTAAATCTGCCAAACCAGCTCCGTAGACTGACGCCCGCAGAATCGTCCTTTGATGGTGCAGCTACTGCGCTTGATGCTGTCGCTTGTGCTCGTCGGTTCCAGCCGACAACATTCATCCACTTCGCATCTATTTGTGCCATCTGATACTCCACACCCGTGATCTTCATGAGTCCATCTCTTGTTCGCGGGTTGACATCGTTGGGTATCTTTACATTCTCGCCAGGAGACATCTTCTTGTTCAACTGTAGGATCTGCCAGTCGTCCACAAACAGCTCAATACGTTCAAGCCCGACGAATGTCAAGCTCGTCGCCAAGAACTGACACAAACTGAGGAGCGACGGGATCGGTGTAGTGTTATTTCGGTAGTCCAACAGAAACGTCGTCTTCTCGCCCGCCTGATCATCTGGTAGCTTTCCTCTCCGCGTGAACAGGCTGTCCTTCTTCCAGTAGAATGCCATGGACTGTCGACCCGAGGTGACAAACGGCGACTCACAGTCCGCAAAGACTGAGTAGAACCCTACACCGAACGCTCCAATCTTCGTCTCATCGGGGTTGCCCTCCGCAATGCGCTTTAGCCGCTGCCAATCCGTCTCTTGAAAGACCTCGCCATCGTTCGCCACCAGGAGTGTCCGCAGAGTGTGATGCAGTAATGTATGCCGTAATCGCTCATCAACTGTCGCAGTAGGTGGTGGTAGTGGTATCGTCGCTGAGGGCTGCGTGTCGAAGCGTATTGTGACCGTCTTCGCCTGGGCGTCGGCGGCGTTCTGGATGAGCTCGCGCAATGTGGTCCACTCGCCGGAGTATCGCGCCAGGACTTTGTCAATCAGTGCGCGTGTGTTGACTGTGACAGCCTCTTCATCTTCGAGGCTGCCCATGGTTTGGTCGCGCAGGCGCGCCATGTTCTGCGAGGCGGCAGCCATCGTGGTGCGCTCCTCTGGTCGGGTGAGGTTGAAGCCAAGGAGATGTAATGTAGCACGACCAAGGCAAGCCCAAGGGAGAGATTATCTCATGTCAGAGTCGTGGTTGTGCCTGCTTCAGGCCAGGAAAGTATTAATGCGTGGCGACCAGACAAGGCTCTATGCTGTAATAAGTGTTGTCCCTTGTGTTGATGCATGCAGTAGTCGAGGTGGCGGCGTCACTAAGTCATTGCCTGGCGTGGCTGTAAAGCCGATAAGTCCGCCGGAAAGTTCTAGTGAGGGACAACGACAAGGTGAAGACCATAAGACACGATTTTGATAGCAGCGGTCGATGACCCTATATCATTATATTCGAATGCGTGTATTCCATAATCTTCATTCCGGCTGTTGGATCTCGTGCTACGAGCACAAAGGGCCAGTCAGGAAGGACTTGTGTTACCTGGCATTGCCTTCTGCGATGTGTGAATGGCCAATACATCACTCTAGCATTGCAAGTGGGACTCAAACAGGTCGGCAACCTAATAATCTATGCCCGAGAGAGCTCCTTGCTGTAATCATAGTGTTGAACGTGTCTGTGATTGTACATCCATGTAGCTCCCAGGTCTCAGTAGGGCACTTAGAAAATCACTTGGCGGAGGTTGAATTCCGAAAACGAAACCTTCACAGATGCGTATAAATTTCCTACTACCACATGGTCGGCAGCTCTCGAACACATCACAATAGAAGCAGCGTGGAAGGTCGAAAGTCGCAATGCAATCATCAAGAAAGGCAAGCCATCGGGTCGGCAGCTTGGCAACTTCAGGTCCCTGAACCAAAGCGGACCACCACGTGGAGATCTCGCGCTAAAAGAGCCCTGCGGTAGATCTGCAATCTGCATATGGATGCACTCCGCGCCAACATGTTCATTAATAAATGAGTGCATGTAACACCTCAGATTCATCTATTCTGGCGATATCTGAAAGAGTCCATTTAAGTCCTTGACTGTGCTTTCTATTCATGTCTATCGTCGGGATCTTCTCACATCTCCTCATGTAACCATTATGCGTTCCCTTGCAAGGAAATTACCTGATGCTTGTTGGAGGATGCCGGCATCCTCGATGATGTTCCCCCGAATCAACCACGCTTTCAAACGTGCCATAACTTCACGTGCACCTATATCATCGCTTGGCCATGACCCTGAATCACTTTACCGATATAAATCCGGGCGCTGGCTCTGGAACGAGGAGCTGCAACTGGCGCGCCGACGGCGGGAGTTCAACATTCCGGAACTCGCCCAGGCTGCTGCAACCGCAGCTGGATCTCGGTCTTGTGTCAACCTAGCCAAGCTATCTGAAGGCAGCTTCAACAAAGCATTTCTGCTCACAATGGATGACGGCCGGGAAATAGTCGCAAGCTTCCCAACCCCAATGCAGGCTATGAACATTTTACCACCGCGAGCGAAGTGGCTACCATGGATTATGTTCGAAATGTGCTGAATGTTCCTGTGCCTGAAGTGTATGCTTGGGACTCCTCAGCAGACAATCCTATTGGTGCGGAATACATCTTGATGGAGAAGTGTTCTGGGATTGAGCTACACAAGGTCTGGGACACGATTACCGATCGTCAAAAGGCCGACATCATTCATAAGCTCGTGAGCTATGAAGCTGCATTCGCATCATCAGACTTCCTATCACACGGGAGTTTATATTATGCAAAGGACCTCAACTCCAACAAGGCAGGTGACGTTACTCTTGCTCCATTTGCTATTGGACCGACCACAGACAGGAGTTTCTTCGATCATGAGAGAGCGGGTGCGACGATCAATCAAGGACCCTGGTCAACGGTCGAAGTATATAACCTCGCCATTGCAGAGCGCGAAATGGCTTGTTTGCAGAGATCTTCACAATTTCCTGACCCTCAGGGGTTCTACAATGGTCCAGGACAATACCAACAGAACTCCAAAACGAAGATGCAGGTACTCCGCAATTACGAGAAAGTGGCTCATTATCTGAAGCCTGCGGACCCGCTCCTCTCTAAGCCGGTTCTCTGGCATACCGATCTACATTGGGATAACATATTCGTCGACAAGAACAATCCCACAGAAATTACTGGCATCATTGACTGGCAGGCAGTGCATATTGCTCCGCTGTTCATGCAAGCCCGGCATCCAAGTTTTCTCGAGTTCGATGGTGAAATTCCAGACACTTTTGATGCAGATGCGATTAAGCTACCAGAAAACTTTGAAAGTCTCAGTGAAGAGGAGCAACAAGCTGCCAAAAAGCTGCGCGGTGCGCAAATGCTGTGGAAACTGTACGAAATTGAGCTCGTGTACCAATGCGAAGATGTCAAACGAGCGATACGATTCGGTAAAGGCCTGTTAGGTCGCTTGCCCAGCCTTGCGGGAAATATCTTCAGCGATGGCGAATTACTGGTCGAAGACCTGCTCTTCAGTCTGAAGCAGGAGTGGGGTCAGGTTGTGGATGATCCTGTCGCAGCTCCCTGCCCGCTTTCTTTCACGAACGAGGAAAAGGCGTCCCACGATGCAGCATTCGCTCTGTGGACGCAGAGTATCGAGCTCATGACCGAATTCTTGACCAGCATCGGTCGATACCGTGGCTGGGAGGGCTCTATCTCCAATAAACAATACGAAGCGGTAAAGGAGCACATGAGGCGTTTCAAGGAAGACTTCATTTCGCGGCACTCATCGACCGAGGCGGAGAGGGAAAGGTGGCTTGAGGTTTGGCCTTTCCCCGACCCCTAGACTGCGTTCCCTCCGCCCCACTGCCGTATTCCCATCCACCATCCTCCCAGTCCTTTTGTGGGATACGACGACTGCCACCACGGCCACCACAAGTTGGGCGGCTAGGTTGGCATACGATGGACGAAGAAGGAGGAGCCGCGCACGACGATATAGGATCTCGCAATACCGCGCCTTTACCGCTCACTATATATTCAGCGCAGTTGCGAGCAGGATACCCCGTGTGCGTTTGCGGTCGCCCTTGCTCTCCTTGACGAGGACAGCTTCTACACCTTGCTGGAGCACGGCCGAGGCAGCAAGATACTTCCCCGTGCCATTGCCACGAATACGATCTCGGCACCCGCTGTGGCGGGTGCACGTGGATCTACTGCTCTGCATGCAACCACGGTCTCACGATTGAGGCGACACTGCCCATGGAGTCGACATCCTGTCCTGGCACACCGATAGTGCGAAACTCGAGGCTGTCGTCTACAGCAGGATCTTGAAGAAAGACGCCGCTGGCTTGACAGCGCCAAAGGAGCAGCTCGAGGCTATGGGAGGGGAGCAACTGGGAAGGACGGGCGAGTGTCTTTTTTCGCCGAGATTGACTTATCTTGCATGTATAACCACTTGGCGTGACTAGTTGCCCCCAAAAATAGACGACAGTGCCAGTTTGTGCTTTCTCTGCCAGCGAGAACTGTTCTCTATCAACCAAGCTATCTGGTTCTGACATCTGGGACGGCCACGAACAATTGACAAGTATCACCAATGCTAGAATATGGGGTAAAATCGAAGGCACGGCCGTTTGTCGAGCGGTGAACTTCAGGATAAGGCAAAATTGATAGCTAGCTACTTGCGTCATCGAAGCAACGAGACAGGAGAGCAGGGCGAGGACTTCAAGCGAAGCTCCTCATTTGCAATTTGTTGCTATCTGCATCCCTCCCGTATATTCGCTGCTCGCTCAATTCCCATCATGTGTCCCAGTTCCTCCCCATTCCTCCAAAGTTCCTTCAGTGCACTGCGCAACCGGATGGGATGTGTTTGTGTGTGCCTAACAAAGCGTATCATTTAATAAAACACCGCGAACTCCGTTCGAAGCGCAAGGAGACCCGATCCGGTATCGTGAAATGCATATCGGGATGAAGCTGGTCATTTGTCGTAAGATCACATATCGGGCAAGGGCGTGGCTGTTCGGGCTTCTCGAGGATCGCAGGCTATCGTGTGTTGTGTTGCGGGCGAACAGTTGTGGCCGTCTGGTCGTAGATATCGATAGGCAGCAGCTTAAGCCGCGAACTCGCCGAAGGTGTTCTCGCCGGAGTAACTGTGTATTGCCATGTCAGCGCCTCCGCCTTGAACCCCAACTATTGATCTTTTTCGGATTCAACCTACGTGATGTACAGGAATCCGTCCTCGTCCTTGTGCTCCTCGTAGATGGAGCTCATGAGCGCAGCGGTCGGCGGCAGAACCTCGTCGACGAAGATGAAGATGGCCTTCTCCGGGCTGAGCTTGATGCGCTTGCGGATCACGTACACGAACTGGCCGACCGTGAGGTCCGCGGGCACGAGGTACTTCTTCTTGTCGATGGTCGCGATATCTGACTTCTCGACCTTCTCGCAGATAACCTGGAGGCAGATGATTCACGTTAGCAAGTGGCGGTAAGCGGGGGCAAAGGCGGCGAAGCGGTGACGATGACCTCCGCAAAAGCGGTCGGCGTCGACGTGCCACAACCACGGCAAACATGTATGCGATGGGAATATTGTGAAGAGAACAGGGAAATACACATACCGGAATCCTGTCGGCATACTTCTGTCGGATGCGCTCAGCTTCGGCCTTGCGCTTCTCGAACGGGTGCTCGTCCTTGAACTTGGAACGCATGGTTGCGGATGTGCGGGGAAAAGTAGGATGTGTGTTTCGGTTGCGTAGGTTCTGTCTGTGGAGCGGCGACAACAAATACCTTGGATTCCCGAGGTTTTTGTTTGGAGGATGTGTGTGGTGTGTGAGTAACAGAGAGAAGAAGGAGCGAGGCTGATGATGGAATGCAGGATAGGTAATCCGGCGGTCGGGTGCTCTGGGGGAGCTGCTGCTGCTGGCACGTAGGCAGCCACTAATGAGGTGTGCTGCTGCCCTCACAGTCACTCACGGGGCGCGGCGGGCTATCGATCATCAGTCATCACACGCCCGTTGTGTGGCAGTGTATGGTGGGGTCAGGCCCGACACCGATTAAACGCCCCGTTTGCCTGCGACTGCCATGTGACGTGCTGCCGTGCCAGATCACGGATCGATGACCAACCTCGCAGCACGGGTCAGCTGACTGCGTGTGTTGATAGTGATTTATGCCCGGTATGACGCCTTGTGCGACTCTTCGCAGATACCAATTGTTATCGAGTCATTGCTATCTCGTGCCGATAAGGATGTACCGTCACCCGATTTACCGCGATACGGAGTGGGACACCGGGACGCGGACAACATCGTCCCGTCACTAAGACGGTACGCCACCATTTCGATTGCTTTCATGCGTGAAGCACTCGAGGATTGCATCAAAATCGCGACTAGTGAAGGAAACCGATGTATATGTGAAAATGGTGACAATAGAGGAGATACATTACATACAAACCATACAAGCAATGGCCTTCTCATCTGACGTGAATCCTCCTGTTCGCAGAACGCGAGACTCATATGTGCAGACATGTACCGCTTCTCGAACCGTGAACAAACAGGACGAAACGTGCAAAACGCCCGCGTGTCAGAACATTTGCACGTTGTCGGTCGATGTGCGGCGCGGTGTAAGATCGATCTTCCTGTCAATCTAGTCCGACATGCGCCAGCTCTCGAACCACTTCAGGTGACGCCACTGCTGGTTTGAACCCTCCATTCCGAAGCAGAACGCGCGGAATAGCCAGAAAAGGCCGATGACAGCCGACGCGAGGACGGAGAAGATACCCCATTGGAAGGCCGGGCGCAGGGTGCGCGTGTACCAGTCGATACAGAAGCCGGCGCAGAGGATGGCAAAGTACAAGGCCGGGTAGTAGTGGTGCACGTAGGTGACACGAGCCATGGCGAGGAAAGGCAGATAGTGGAGGAACCAGCCGAGGACGGGATAGATACCAGAGTAGTGGAAGTGGTCGACTTGGGCCCAGGTGAGCTCGTCGTAGCCGCGCTGCCAGCGAATACCGTACCACGCCAGCATCAGGAAGAAGATGCCGAGTGAGGCGGTCGATCCCCAGTACACGATCGGGTTGCCGAGTAGGAAGTACTTGATGATGTGGTCATCCCAGCCGCACATGCGCAGGCCGACGTGGAGCAGAGGCCACTGCCACGGCTTCGAGGCGAGGTCATCCTGCTTATCCGGGTCGGGCACGAGCGCATTGTTCGAGGTCATCATGGCAACGTTCAGGTGAATGAAGTCGCTGAAGAAGGGGGACTTGTACTGGCCAGGGTCACCCGGAGGCACTTTTCACAGTCTGTTAGCAAATTAGAGTAAATAGGGATGAAAGGGAAAACTCACGTCGCTCGTTGACATGCGACTCCACGTTCCAGTGAGTGAAAGTATCGCGAGGGTTGTTCTGCTTCACGCAAGTAACCTCAATCTGCTTGAAACCCCACTGCGGCAAGTTAACGTTGCCAGCGCGGAGGTAGCAGTTCAGGTCAACATGACGCAGACGGAAGGCAGAGGTCAGAGTGCGCAGCTTGGAGTGGTCGCGCGAGGCGGCATCACTGACAACCTCAACAGCCCAGTGGTCCTTGGTATCGCCGACTGTCAAGTTACCGTAAGCCGAGACTTCCCAGTCGGCCTTGGTGACGGGCGCAGCAACGGCGTGCGAGTGCAGGTTGCGGCCAGTCTGAGCGTGAATCAAGCGGATGATGCTGCCGTGGCCGACATAACGGATATCGCCTTCGGTCTCAAGTTCCGGCTCTCCGCGGTTCGGGTAGAAGAACCAGTCGTTGTTGGCATCCTTGTGGTGGTAGCAAGTAATCTGCTGCTGGCCGGAACCCTCGGGGTAGGTCTGAACGTGGGAGTGGAGCAGGCCACCGCCGTATCCCATGTTCTTGAGTGTGGCGCGCGAGCCGAGGGCAATCTCAAGGGGGCTGTCACGGCCAACCTCAGTGCCGCGCAGGTTAGCCTGGAAAAGTGAGGACATCTGCGCATCGCCAGGTCCGGAGTTCTCGAGAATCAGGAAGTGCAAGTAAAAGTTGAAAATGTAGACCGCCAGCGGAATCATAATGAGGCCAACAACACGGAAGCCCAGATGCGCAGCCAGTTCGACCTTGGGCATCTTCAAGTTGCCGAACTTGTTCCACAGATCCTCAATAGTGTAGAGACCGACGAGAGCAGTGCCGAACATGCCGACCCACTTGACACTGCACACGCAGCCAATCGAGATACCAGTGAGAAACAGCCAGAGACCCCATTCAGGCGAGAACGGGTCGTGGCGCTGGTTGTGGAACTTGGCCCAACAGAATACGGTGGTGAAGGTGAAGAAGAGCAGCATGCTGTCAAGCAAAATGAAGCGGCTAATGGTGGTGTAGCTGTTCTCAAACAGCACCATAAGGGTCACGAGCCAGACAGTCGGGCGACGAAAGTGCAGCTCGCGCGCAGTCAGATAGGCGAGCGGGACGCAGAGCGCGCCAAAGGCCGAGTTGAACAGGCGCATAAACGTATAGTTGAGCTCCTCCGGGTATGTCTCACCGCTCTTGAACTCGAATGAACCATTATAGCCAGCCAAGTATCCAGACAGACCGACCAGCATCTTGCCGAGCGGCGGGTGCACATCGAAGTAAAACTCGCGCTTGAGGTAGTGACTGCCGAACTTGCCGAAGTGAGCCTCGTCCCAGGTGACGATATTTGAGATTCCAATCTTCCACATGCGCGTGAAGAAGGCAAGCGCGGTGAACACGAGCGGCGCGAGCAGGAATTCCCATTCGTCTAAGGTCTGAAACAAGGACTTCGCCGGCTTCTGTTTCTTGTCGGCCCGGTCGTTGAACGCCTCTTTCGCAGATACGGTGTGATCGCCATTGGGCTGACCATTGCCTACGTTGCGCTTGCGAACATCGCCGGCGGTGTCAGCGCCCGTCGCCGATGCGGCGGACTTTGTTGCTGCCATCAGGAATGAAGGCAAGGATGATTGCTGATGGAAATGGTGTTCGTCCCAATCTCGTTACCTGTTGGTGAGGTAGAGAGGGGAGTGGGTGGGCTCCGCGACAACTGGGTCGTGATCAAGCAATCGACCGCGGAGAACGAGGCCGTTAGGATCGCTGCTTGTCTAGCAGGGTTCCCCCGTCCTGAGCGCTCGCAACACAGGTGTCCGATGACAGACGGTTGCTGCAACGTAGAGAAAGTTGGTGGGTAAAAAAAAGTTGGGTGAACCGAAAGGAGTGCGTCAAGGTCGCCCACGACAAGCGTGAGAAGAAACAAAATAGAAAAAAAAGACTCGATTACGAGCGAATGGTGCAAGGCATAGTGCTGAAGCGCTGACTTCGGCGAAGATACTGAAGAAAACGAACAGAATCATTCGTGATGCAGAGAGAGGGAGGTGAGACTGCTTGCTGCTTGCTACTGCCACTACTGCTGCGGCGTTCGCTTTCAGGGACCAGTTAGGATTGGGTGGTGTTGATTCGGCTTCGGCCGACGCCCCCCCCAATTGACGCACTCTCCTTGGGTATAGTACTAGGTAACACTTCTGTCTAGCATGTCTCACGCAGGGCTGATCGCGGAGACAATCAAACGAGAAACGTCAGTTTATTGGGGATACAAAAATCCATCCAATGCCAACACTATATCCTCGACTTGGCCCCAAGAATTATTTGGGGGACTTCGCGATCTATTTCGAGAGACAGATTGAGGGTAAGGCTAGTAGCGAACGGGCAAGCTTGCGTGGTCGCGTCGTGCGCGGCCATAGAACGCGACAGCTGTTCTGTTCTGCTCGCTCTCGTGCGGATACTGCCGCAGCCACTTGCACGTGTCACCAACTGCCGCGCTACTACCGGGTGGCCGAGCCGATCGGATGAGCCACGCAGCGAGCGATCGATATACCGATGGTATGGCCGCTCAAAGCTGATGCGGCAAATTCGATCGTTCAAAGGTGTAATGTAGCAGTACCTATTCATGCATGTCTACGTACCATGGGCAGCATTTGCATTTTCCAGTTGGCAACGTGCCAGACTCGAACGAATGTCTGTCAGATCTGAGAAGCGCGAGGATTGCTCAATGGAGGTGCGCATTGGCCTGCAGGTGCGTATAATGAATGCAGGAATGTCACAACAAATTCAATTGTTCATCATCCTGATAATATCTCATCACATGATATCTGCTCCCTTACAACGAGGACCATCAACCAATGTCTAGATTAATACAGACATGAGCAACCCTTCCATCGAACAATGCATAAGAATACAAGTCGGACTAAACCACAGAAAAGGCTTTTCCGTGAAAGCCATGCATCTCACGTGGTCGAGTTGAGATGTTCCTTCGCGATTGTGGCGTCGGGCTGAAGGCTGGACGCATAATGAGCAGAATCATTATGGCCAGGCGTGCGCCTGGTCAAAATGATGCTACTGATCAATGTCTCACGCCGCGAGCATCATACGAGGCATCGACATCAAGGCCTGCAGTTGGCGCATCCATCTCCAATGCACACTATCAATCTCCGCCATCCAGGCTATGATGACTCTTGCAATGTGCTCTTGACCCTACAAGCACCAGATGATCCAGAAGGTGGCATACATGCCGAACCGCGAGGTTGGCATGCTGTGTGCTGGCCGGCAATTGTTGGAATGGATATCTGAGCATATCGCAGCATGAGCTCGTGCCATTGGACCCTCCTGATGGCATTCTCCGCGGGAAGAACTTCTATTTCCACCCTCCAGCAGGCTGGGTCCACGTGAGCCTGATCGTCCATGATGGTCCCTATCCCATTACTGCACGTTTCGCCGACTGGTGCTTCCCAGCAGACGGATTGCCATCATTGTGGGGTATCGCAGACAAGGTCGCCAGACAAGAAACTGCTGAGAGCAGAGCCGGTTCGCAAGATGGTCTGCGGAGTACCTCATCTGCAACTCCCAGGTGTCGCATTTGCCAACATCGCAGACACCTCAAGCCATTATTGTTGTGGCCTTGGAGCAAGCCCAACGAACGACCGACATTCGTGAGAGATTATCAGACGGTAAAGGTACTCGCAGACATGAAAACTGGGCTCAAACAAAAGGAAGTCTTCGATGAGAAAGAGTTTTCCAAGGTTGCTCGAACTTTAGTGGGTCAAAACATGCTCGAACTGTGCAAAATGTGCAGGCACTTCATGGACCACGGGCGTCACCATTCGGTTATAGTGCCGAAGCGGACTCCGGATGGGCAAGTCGTACTGCAGACGCATGCATTTGCGCCACAGGCACACACGGGCAAGATGCTACAAGGTCGGCCACTATCCGATCCGTGAAGACCTCCATCGAGATCTTGTTCGCTCATTTTGCCATTGCCACGTTCGCTCAACTCGAACCATTTCTGTCCGCTGGGGTGAATCGAGAGGTGCACTTCATCGACACAGACTATCGCCATATCATAATCACAGCCGCACCTGCTTTGTGCTCGTTATTAATTACCGCAAAGAAGAAGACTGTGTGGTCAGAGGACGCAGAGTTGAGCGAGAAAATATCACAAATGGACCTCACGACAACAATTGACGCCATGGTAGAGTCCGACGCCAGTGACGAGGAAGTGACCCAATCTCACCCGTCCATCCTGAAGGATATTCGACCAGACATGAGCAGTCAAATCCGCAGCTTATTAAGTGATCGTAAGCTCTATCAGGATGCAGTAGCTCGAAGAGGAGACGGACTGGAAAGGTCTCGAAAGGATTTGGACAAGCTTGAAGATTTCTTCCCGCACATCTTCTGCGATGGTTGCGAAAGATGTCTCCATCGTCGGCGGCATAAGTTTTTGAACTGTCCGGATTTCGATCTGTGCGATGCGTGCGTGGGAAAGCGGCAAGATTTACACCCCAATCATTGTTTTCTATCTATCTACTCTTCGCCGTGGGTCATCGATCCAAGTCCTCCAGAAGCTGCTGAAAATGGACATGCTGCTGTTACTGCGATCGCTGAACAAGACATAGCGAAAGTCGAGAGCACTGCCTCTCAGCAAGCCGACATTGGGGATCGTGAGCTGACCGAAAGGCAAATCAGAAGCCGACTCGAGTGCCGTGTTGCTTGCGACGATGGATTTGAATATGCCGAGTTTCTTAGCTCTATAAATCCTGCACAGCCATGTATCCGCCTCTTTTCATTATTGCCTGGCACTCCTGATATGCCCCTGGTTGGCACCATGGATGTTGTACAACTCTCCGAGGCACCGGATTTTGAGACCCTCTCTTATTGCTGGGGTCGACCGGAACCGAAGTACCCAATTTGCGTCTCTGGTGCGGAACTTAACATCACGGAGAATCTCAAACTCGCATTGTATCGACTACGGAAGCAGGGCCAGTCTCGCCTTCTCTGGATCGACGGCATCTGCATAAACCAGGCGGACGTACAGGAGAAGTCGGGCCAGGTCATGCTCATGCGAGACATCTATACCAAGGCGGTTCAGACAGTCATCTGGCTCGGAGAAGAGGCAGAAGAGAGTTCCAAAGCGTTCGGCATGTGTGATCGACTTCTGGGTAGTCACGGATAGTCATACTTCGAAGAGGTAGTCGGATGTGACCTCGAGACTTTGATCACAGGCTATGTTAGTAAGTGCACTTGTCTCTACTATCGTTCTTGTACTTGCTGCTGCTAACCGAGTTGTCTTGTGCAGAACAGGTGGCATGCGAGATGGCGAATGTCGAAGCCACAAGTGAGGATACAACCTTCTCTTCGGAGTGGAACTTCAGAAGCCGGATGTTCGGCCGCATTCTCAGCGATCCAAGCCGCGAGCCTGGCCATGGCCCGGCCGAGGTCGTGAAGCCCACCGATGAGGAGATCGCTGCCTTCCACGTACTCCTCCAACGACCGTGGTTTCGGCGGATTTGGGTCGTGCAAGAGTCAACCTTAGCACAAATGATCATGCTTCAATGCGGCGCTCAGACTATTGATTGGTACATCTTCAGGGATGGCTTGCGAATTGCCCAAGGACTTGCTGTCACCTTGCGGGTTGCCGCCCATCAACGCTATCTCGAGCGACTCAGTGCCTCCCGTGCGAATTATTACCGCAATCCATCTCAAGCTGTGAGCTTTTCTTTGCTGTCGCTCCTCTCGCAATACCGGCGTGCATGTAGGTTAAAATTACCGCTTCATTCGGTATGTCTTCTTGAGCATCGGGTTCTGACTGAGAGCTTCTGCTAGTGGCTACCGACATGCGCGACAAAGTGTATGCTCTCTTAGGCATCGCCCAGGGTGATCCCGCCGCTCTCCAGATCATCCCAGACTATTCCTCAACCACTCGAGAAGTCTATATTCGGACCGCGATCACCATAATGCGATGTGCTTGTTCCCTCGACATCCTGATGACGCCCAGCGGTCGCGGCGAAGTCGAAGATCTTCCCTCCTGGGTTCCTGACTGGTCATGCCAACATATTCGATCGTACAACCTCGCCGGCAACAAGGACTTTGCCCATCCCGATGAAGCCCCAGAAGGCGAGCTTCGAGTCTCCGGTGCTACTGGGAATAGCAAAGCTACCATCAACGTTGTGGACGAAACAATCTTGCATCTCCGCGGATACATCGTTGATGAGATTGCTGCCCTCGCGACTTGCTTTCCCATGAACGAAGGCTTCCAGAGTATAGTCCTACTGCCACGCCAGCTCCAGACTTTCGATCGCTCGCTCCTTACTGCGTTGAGGTCACTCTTCGGCTCATTCGCTGCTCTCGTCCGCGCTGTGGAGGACTGGCAAGCCTTCGCTGGTATCTCGCCATCTCGCCCTCGCTGGAAACCCTCCTTCCTTTCACGGGATCCCTTGCAGTCTCCCCACTTCGCCGCCTTCGCGTGGACCGTCTGGGGTGACCTCAACCCCAATGACTCCACCGCCATGATCTCCGCCTGCGCCGCCTGGCTCGCCGACGCCCGCGCACTCGGTGCCCTGACCGTCCACGACCGGGCCGTCCACGCCGTGCTTGCAGACGATCTTCCCGCGAACCTCAACGGAGAAGTGGATTCGCAGGTCGTCGAGGCGCGCCTCTTGGCCATAAATCCCGCGCTGCAGCGCATGCAGGCCGACAAGAACCTCTTCAAGGGCTCGCCGGAGTGCGTGCATGTATTCGGTCGGCGACTCGCGCGGACGAGGTGGAGCGGTCGGTTAATGCTGGTGCCGGGCGAGGCGCGGGTGGGAGATGCGGTGGTGTTGTTGGAAGGTGGGAGGGTCCCGTTTGTCTTGAGAGCGATCGCACCCGCAACCGGCAATATTAAAAAAGGCACTACACGGACTATGGGCGGCGACGAGGATGCGGAGAAATGGGAGTTGATTGGAGAATGCTTCGTTGATGGGATTATGCATGGCGAGGCGTGGGATGATGAGAAGTGTCAGGACATGTTCATCGTATGATCACACCGAGAGGTCCTCACACGGCTGATTGGATATTTCCACGGTGGAACAATAAGACCCACTATCGAGTTCGGACACACAGAGGGGGGAGTGTTGTCGCACGACGGGAATGCTTTTGTTCACCCACGATACCTCACCTATTGCCTTGAACAATGATCAATATCATTTGAATGTTCTTGCCTATTTTGACGCTGATCGTCTCACGTCGGTGGACCACAGTCTCGGTAGACCCTCAATATCCATGCCATCACTCTTCCTTGCCACTTCCCGGCATTGTTCAGCAGCTTCAAACAAAGGTGGAAGCCGACGTGACTGTGTGGTTTTCTACTATGGTTCAAGTCTTATTCTTGTTCTGAATAAGCACGCAACGAAGGACATAGATATCGCAATTCTCCTCTTTGAAGCTTGCCATTTGATTTCCAATATGATCGGTTTTCATTAGAAATCATGAATAATGATCCCCCAGAAGATGAGCAGCGCGAACAATAGAGACTCATTAACCCCACTTGAGAAGGGTTTACATACACAGCTCACTCGTAGGTTCGATGTCCCATAACAGAAGGCACGATCACCCTCGCGCTATATGCATGCCTGACGAGTCGATCGTGCGACCTGCGTGCAGGGCGCAGCCAATGCCTGGTCAGTGAACCGGTCAATCAAGGCATGAATTGCCTCCACAAGGCAAGGGAATCCGCCATGGTTAGCACGGGAATCTGACCCTGCGGGCCACAGGAAGGCGGCAGATGTGGTGTCTGTCACGTTCACATGCGTGCGAGAATTGACATGGTGCGGGTACCATGGAACACCCACGAGAATGCGCCGGTGGGGAAGGAAAGCACACCCACTCGCTTCGCTCACTCAACATTGGATCGCGAAGTGGAGATGGGGAAGGAGGGTTTCGGTGGGGAGCTGTGTGGGAGAGAGCTCTATCATCCTCGTGAACACACTCAGAGATCGGGAGGGACGGACCAAGGCGTTTAATAAGGCTGGCTACTGTCCAAACAACATCATGCGGGGCGATCAGCCGGACAGCCAGCCCCATACAATAGTCGTCGTCGTATCTTGCTTCCCAGGATAGTCTGTTGGAGGATATACCTCCACATCAGCAGTGGTGCACATCCGCCCTATCTTTCAATTCCATTCAAACATCTGGGCAAGTGTTCGCGAGGACCAACCGTCGTTGAGATAAGCTGCACGGGTTGCTACCTACCTCTCCCTGCGACACCCGGAACTTCACGAGTGTGCGATGCCAAAGGCATTCCAGCAGCCTTTCGGGCCCCCGAATTTACCTATTCCACCTGCGTTGCGTCCGCGCTTCCACGAGACGTCTATTTTTACCTGCGCGCCAGCCAGCCAGCCAGCCAACTCCAGACGTACTTACGTCCCGCCGGCAGCGTCACCGCCTGTATGACGCCGCCCTTACAATATTAGTGAGACACAAGCCCAATGGCCTGAAACGCGGCAGGCGGGTGCCTTGTTTGTATAACCACTCTGACGGTGAAGGCCCGCAATGCAGGAGGGATCGCGCAGCAGATATGCGCGACTACTGTGCGGTACATGCCTAAAACTGTCCGTAAGGCATGCACGGAGACCGCCGAATCGCACCGCGTAGGCCACATAACAATCCGCATGCGCAGTGCGACGTTATCGCATTGCGAATAAGGTAGGTACCTCACAAGGGATGGTAACGTGGTAGCTCCGTACAGTGTGCATGAAGATGGTCATCTGTGCAGCAGGGTGAAGTTACTGGACTATACCTTCCCTGTACCTACCCAATCCAGCAGGCTACGGTACGTCGGTACGGCAGCACATCGGCACGCGCCCGTGGGCATGCCCTGGCATGCCTGCAGGGTGGCGGTGCGGTTGCCATCGGGTTTGTGTGGAGAGACGCGCGCACGACACACGAGTGCCGCAGTGGATATCGCCCGTGGGGATCTGTTGTAATCTCCCGGACAGGCTGCTGATGCATGCTGTGAGATGCTGGCGCTCCTGCCGCCAGAGGGAGAGAAAGCGAGGCATTGGCATGACGAGGCGGCGGCGCGCGCGCATCGCGATTCCTGGTCCAGTCCACAGCTGTGGCAGAGGGTGTTAGCTAATCCTCTCGCACCTACCTCGGTGTCAATCGCGAATGATTGTACAATCAAAGCCGAATGCGCCCCTCCAAGGTCTGGAAGCGAAAGACATCTCAGCAAAGCGATCCACCACCAGAGAGTGTGTGGGGGCGCGCTCGCGCCAATGCCTGGACCCGATGAATCGTCGTCCGCGAAGAGTAGATAGCTCCGACGCGATTGCGACGAAGCTCGCGACCGAAGCGGATCACGCGCGCCGAGGGCGAAAGGCGCAGCAGGGTGAGAGCTTCGAGGATCCGGTGAGCACGAATGTCCGCCAGGGGCTTTCGTCGACGTCGCCAGATTACGACGAGATTTGCGACCGGTCAATGATGATCACCAGTGGAGCAAGGTCGGGATGCATTGGCATGCAAATTGCCAGGCTTATCGATTGGAGCCAGGCACCGCTCCGGGGTAGAGCGTCAGCAAGCCCAGGCAGGCAGGCATGCGGGCGCATGGTCTGACGAAGCGAGGATTACAGATCAAGATGGCCTGGCACTTGGGTACCCATGCCTTTGCTGTTTCTGGTAGGTTTAAGTCAAGGTCTGCAGGAATCCGCGACCAAGGAAGAATTACAGAATCCCCGATTCGTCATCGGCGCGCCCGGACATATCATCTTTCCTGGTTCGGCGTTATAACGAGACAAAGCCGGGCGATCCTATTCACCACCGCCACCGTCATATTACGAGCAAATGCAGCAATTGCTTGGTCATTGACGCGTCCATTGCCCGCCGCCTCCGACATACTGGCGGATCGCAAGATGCTGGCGGTAAGCGTGATTGCTTTATGATGCGTACAAACGGCAGTATGCTCTCACATGATGGTGAGACAAGTCGGAACATTGGCACGACAACAGGAGACACGAGCCTGGGCGCGTCGCAATCCAATGCCTGTGAGACTGATCAATGAAGGGGGCACAAACATCGCCCCCGTCAGATTGCGCTGCTGCACCTTGCCGCTGCCGTGCCACATGGGCACATAAGGGAAGGGCCCCTGCGAGAAGAATAGAATGATGTGTGCAGTATGGTGGGGCCGCCGTCATCCCCGTGTGCGGATCGGGCGTCGGGCATTGGGCCATTGGGCATTGGGCCATTGGGCATTGGATCTCGCTGCTGAACCTGGTGGAGGGGGGCGGCGCGCGCGCGTGCGACGGTTATGCCTACCCCCAGGTATGATGATGTATATTGTACATACAGTATGATCCTGAAGGAGACGTGTCGCCGAATGCCGTCGCACATTCAGCTCTGATGACACCCTGCGCGTATCGGCGCAACCTGAACGAGCTGCGTGACCGCGTGGACGATTGAGCACGCGCGACGACCTCCATGGATATTCCCTGGCAAAGGGTATTTGCATGTGTCTGGAGAGAGCGTCAGTGTGTGGCGTCTGGGTGTTATCGATAGGGAGGGAGAGAGTGGGGTGCCTGGTGACACGCCTGAGCACGCTTAAGTTGGAGGGGTGGCTGCTGATCGCCATTGGGTGGCGCACCAGCGGCCAGTACCACGCGGCGTCGTGACTCACACTCTCCCTCGACGCGGCACACCCACCGTGACTCCAGTGACACCCGCTTGCTCGCCCACGGATGATACTCGCTCACGACGCATGATACCGCCGGGTCAAATTGGCACACGAGGTAACGGGGGGCGATGGGACTGGGCATCGTCGGCGTATCGCATCTGGCACACCTCGATTCGTGCGCCTCCTCCGACCGGGAGCGTTGTGGAATGAATCAATAAGTTGATCGCCTCAACTTAATCCAATCACCTAATCCATCACCTTACCGAATTTACGACCAATTCCACGCCGCGCAGACTGGGCGTCAGCAATCTGCCATTCCTCGCCCGTGTCAGTCGCCAACAATCGCTAAAGGCTGTGCCATTGCCTTCTAGTCCCTTCCGCGTTTATGCCTGACGTCGGACGGGTCAGATTGGAGTGGGAGTTGGAGGATAAGGTCGTCACCAGAGACAGCCAGTGCCACCAACGCGCTCACGCGCGCAACGCCGGACGCGCACATGGCGCACTGCTTCTCACGCACAGGTTGTCACACAACTCTGGGCGATACATCGCGCGCTCCCTCATCCACCCGAACATCCTTCACGCGCACCGCCGACCAGTGATGACGCGCCAATGGCTCTCCACGGGCGACTGATGAGAAAGTCATCCGCTGGTGGGGTGGTGGCGGGCGATCCGCACCTGCTGAGTGTGCGGGTTTTATGCATGTTTGATCGCCCGTCTCGAGGCATGCCTCAGGTGACGAGGCCTGGGGTGCTCCTGATCACCAAGAGGCCGTCGCATACACACTCACCTGGGATTGCCTCGTTCGTGCCCCCGTGTGCGCTTCGCCCATGCTCGTGCTGATACCGCCGTCTGTCATGTGCGGCCGCCCGCGGCTCCATTGCGCGCTCAGAAGGGTAGGCAGATAGCAAGCTGTAGCAGGTACTGTGAAGTAGTTGAGCCTGGCACAGCCGATCGGATAGAGTAGGCGTGATAGGTACCGAAGATGAGGTGGGAAGGTGGGCAGGGCAGGCACCTATCGTGTCAGGTATCGCCCATTGTTCGATGCCTTCTGTTCATCCGCTTGTTCACAAAACAATATTAGAAATGTAACTGGTCGCCCACTGTGGTCGCCGCCAACTCGTCCGCTCTCTTCCCACTCGTTCGCATCTAATTGCCTGCTGAACGATCTGCCAATCCTGCCTGCCTGGTTTACCCGTCGCCACATCCAGTCCCAGCGCGCAGCCAGCACCGCCAGCGCAGGTTACCAGCAGCGTCCAGCAGCATCCATCATCGCCTCACACCGACGACAGACTAGACAACGCGACATTCGCACAACATTGAGGCTTTGCACTCCCGTCAATTCACCCGTGACTGTCACCAACAGTCATTCGTAATCAGTCATCCCTCAGCAGCCGTCACTGGCCAGAAGAGGTCGCCTTGTCGGCCTCCGGGAGAATCGTTGTCCGCTTGCAGCCTGATCGGGCGGCCACCTGGACCAGTCGTGTAGAGTCATTGTCGGTCGCACGTCGCCTTCGATGTGAGTCGTCGGCCGCCGCAATCCGCTCCACCATTCGTCGTCGCTCACTAAAAACGACGTAAGCGAATCGAAAGAAGGACATCGACCGCCCACGACACCGACGCACCCATTGATCCAATCCGATCTCGTGGCTCAGCAGGCTGCCGTGCCACGATCCTACTCTTTACTGTCTCTCGCATACACAACTCTCCTCCCTTTCTCTCTCCCTCCTCTCCACCTCACATACCACGCTGCGTCTCGACATTCGCATTCCACAAGTTCAACGAAACGCAAATTCGGACAAATCTGCGACCGCTGGATCCTGCCGGAATCGACGCGCAACTTCCGCCCGCCCATTCCGATCTGACATTCGCCCCTCCGCAACACTTCGGATTTAGGCGGACTTCTAAATCCAGCACCACCACCACTCCACGCTTACACACGACCACGACCGTGACGAACCAGGCAGATATATAATCAATCGCCACAACACTTGCGCATTGCGCACCTCGCAACAAACGATTTCCCCCTTTCGCCACCCAATTCAATACCGACCCATCGACCCATTGATATTGCGACACACCTCTACAATGGCATCGGTGGTAGAGGAGTCCAAGCGGACGGTTCAGATCGGCTTACCGACCCCAGGAACGCCACCGGCCGACGACTTCGACCAGGCAGCATCGCCGATTTCACGACCGCAATACCCCGTCGTCGGACTTTCAACACCAGTGTCGCCAGCATACGAGTCGTTCCATGCAACCGAGTCGGGCGCATCACAAGACGACCAACTACTATATCCCGACTACAAGAAACCGTCGCAAACTGAGAAGCCGCTGTTCGAGAGCAGCGCAAGCCAACGATCACCATCACCAGGTCTGCACGCACGGTTTCGATCGATCTCAGTCTCGGCACAACCTGCTGCGCGCAAGGACAGCCGCCAGACTTCGCGCGCATTTCTGCGATCGATCCCATCAGACGTTGTCGGCGTCGTGCAAATATACAATCATGACCCGCACGGCTACACGCGATATATCGCTGACCAGAACGCTCGCCACCGGGCGCTGCGACGGGAGCACCAGGCTGCACTCGCCGCTGAGAAGTCGCTGCCATTGCCGACCATCTCAGCTTCATCACCACGCGACGCGCAGACTCTCCTTCAACTCGACAAGCTAATGCCCAGGGCCGGACCGCGACCGAAGAAGGGTAAGCCCTACAGCTGCCCAAGCATGACCGGACCGATTATTGGTATGCCGGCCGGAACACCAGACGGACCACCTCTTCTGGACATCAGCGCTGGCCCGTCGCGCTCCGTCTCTCCAGAGCGTCGATTCCGACCTGTGACGTTGAACAAGCGAGCTCGCGAGGATGCGGTTGACGACTCACAGCGACTGGCGCCTTCTTCGCCACCCAAGCGCCGGCGTCAACACGCTCATCCGTCCCAGACTGTGAACGAGATCACGATTGCATCGCCCAACAGCGGCAACGGCAAGCGTCGGCGTCGATACAGTTCCATGGACCCAGCCACGTCACCGCAGCTAGGCAACAAGGGCAAGACTCACACCCGCGCTCAAGCTTCCAAGAAGGTCGACGATGATCTCAAGGACGACGAGTGGCAAAAGCTGCCCGACTACTGCCCTCCGCTGTCATCGCTCGACGAGTCGGCCTCGGGTGCGGCAACCCCGCTGCTCCGCGTCAGCTGGGGCACCTCCGACCCGCTCGACCTGTCGCGCGATCCAGACGCCAAGCACCTGCACGCGCAGGAGGTGGCGCTGGCCGCGACGCTGCGCTTCCACTGCAACCAGTACCTCATCAACAAGCGGCGCATCTTCAAGGCGCGCGTGCGCTGCCTGCGCGAGGGCCGCGCCTTCAACAAGACGGCCTGCCAGCAGTGCACCGCCATGGACGTCAACAAGGCCAGCAAGCTGTGGGCCGCCTTCGATGCCGTCGGCTGGTTCGACGAGCGCTACTTCCTGCAGTTCCTGGAGTGAGCGTGACATCCGGTCCGGGTTGCATATATCCGACCTTTCACGAGAATGAACTGATGATTTCTTTTCTTTTCTCTTTAATTTGTTACTTTGCGGCTTCCATTGTTTGCTACGTTACGATGCTTCTTTGCAACTCCCCATTGAGTTTGCCGCGATGGCCCACGTGCCAATTACGATAATGACTCTGCTCTTTCCTGATTTGATGTTTCTGTTCTGGCTTATTAACTCGGCCTCAGATTGCATGGGCTATTTTCTTCTTTTGGTTCTGGTACGACACGACCAATCTCTTTTGCCGGCGGCAAGGGATGGTGGTGGAGGAGAAGATTGGAATCAATGGCATCGGAATGGATACCGGGATGGATGGATCGTATTTTTGCGTGCATCATGATACCCCGCTCTTTTCATGTTTCTTCATAGTTCTTATCCAATGAGTTTACTTTTCTTTGGTCAACCTCGACTTTCCAGACATGTGAACTTTAATCACGCGCCAAGCTGAACTGTCGTAGATATTGGTTCGCCTATAGCATAAGATATATAGCGTACCATTGATACAGGATTCGAAAGACACAAAACTTTTAATTACTAAATGTTTTGATACATCATTACCATCCCATGTCTGCCATCCCATCATGTCCACACATTTGATCCTCATCATTGCTCGAGGAGATCGCCGAGGGCACGGACGGCGAACCATCGCGGGCCAGCCACCCATTGCATAATTTTAGAGTTATCTGAGTTATCTTAAAGCCCGGCTTAAGGACCCCTTCCCGTCCTTCCAGCCGGATTCCATCACTGTCCTTAGATCTTGACTCCGAGAAAGGCCCGAAGACAAATTCCCGCAAGTGCCGGTAGGATTTATACTGTATGGTCAACCCGCCTACATTTACGTATGAAGCTATGCGGCTATCGACAACGATGGCGAATTGATTCGACTATGAAGCGGATAGTATTCTGATCAAGATCAGTGTGTTCGTGGGAAACGTGATCGAGTTATAAAACTGCTTCAAAAGTGTGCGCCTTGTGTGAGAAATGCTCCCAGACGGTGCGCTGGAACTGTATTTCACATTTTGTAGTGTGAGGTTCATAAAATATGGAAGCAATGTGAATGTGAGATGTCATAACATTGTCGTTCATCTTCACAAAAAAACAAATCTCATACCACTTTGAACTTCACTGTAGGTTAAGGGTTCCCACGATCGGCGACTGCGGCAAAAGGCCCGGGATGCTCCTTCCGTGGTAGACCTTTCATTCATTGCATCCATCTTAGCACAGCCAATGACCCAGGACAATCTAATTCATATACCCACATTCTCCGTGCGAATAACTGGACCACCCAGTTCGAGACACGGGAAGTCATAGAGCGTAGCGAGGGTCAGTATCATCCCGGTTCGGTGGGTTTCGTTCGTTCGTCGAATGGCGCCTAGGAGATCGCCCGCATACTGCAGGGTCCGCCGACTATGAATGCGGCCGCAGATTCGACGGGCCGGAGTGTCGCAGAATCTACAACGACATCAAGATCAGTCACAGCAGCCGTTGCGGAAGCGAGAACATCGCTGGATCCGCGCGGCATTGTGACGACACTGATCGACTCATTACGTACACCGACGGACCTATCGAATATCACCGGCGATGCAGAGGACAATCATCCGAGCAAGAGAGCAAAGACACAAGACAGAGTGGCCTACTCCGGCAAAACCTACTCGGCTCCTGTGGCAGACACGGGGAATCCTTTCCACAAAGCGCCCTCAGCGACACGCAACCTACTCCTGACACTCCACATCCTCTTCCCACACGCCCTGCTCCCAGCGCTCGACCTGCTCGATCGCGGGGAGGTGCTCCGCGTGCCGAGAGCCGAATTGTCCTCCTCACTTCAACCTCCTCCACTGCTTCTCGTGCGATCGTCGCGGCAGTCGCGGAACGCGCCACGGCAGCAACGACCGCACCACCCAAACCAATCCTCGCGTCGGCAAGGAGGGTCTGCTAATGCAGGTCACGACAGTGATGATGCTCTTGATGGAGACAGACAGGATATGACTGCTTCTGCGGCATACGATGGGGCTCAATACCACGAGATTCGCCTAGATGCATGGACGTGCTCGTGTCCAGCGTTCGCATTTGCTGCGTTCCCCGCGCCACCAGAGGTAGAGACGAACGATAGCAGTGACGACAGACAAGAAGGGGAACATGATGTGGATCATAGCGGGCCGCCGCTCGCTCAGATGCCTCCGCTGTCGCCGAGAAGGGCAGAGTTTCCGACGAAAGATGGCCACTGGCGATTCGGTGGTCTCAGTATAGGTACAGATCTGCCTGTGTGTAAGCACCTGCTGGCTGCCGTGCTCGGCGAGCGGTGCGCAATATTCCGGCCAATGGTCAAGGAGCGAGCGACGGCAGCATCGTTGGAGGAGGTTGCAGGTTGGGCAGCAGGATGGGGAGGCTAGACGTTCTTCTTCGCGGCAAGCGATCGATTGTGATGTCCTCTGGCCATCAGTGTGCGTTGCGATGCTCAGGTCATCCTGCCTGTGGGTTTGGAGAATTCTAGAGCGACGATGCAGACGGAAACATACTGCAGAACGCACGTCGGAGTAAGCAGCGAAATCAGAACAGAAATTCAGGGGGGAAACGTATGGATTCATGCTTTATGCCCCAAACAATGATGATCTGGGCTCAAGTACCTCTAGTTATACATACACGTCCGTTGCGTAATGCGGCTGCCAGCGCCCGTTCCACCCATGGCGACACTTGAAGCGATGGATGCAGAGGTTTTGTTGATTGCGGCGAGTCCTGCAGAAGTTGGTCCAGCTCAGCCTTTCCATGATCCACAGGCAGGACACCAGTCGTCATGCACATGCATTGTGTCATCCACCGAACACCGTCGTTCGTTGTCGGTGCAAAAGCATTTCCTCATAGTGAGAGGTCACTGTCCCCTGCCGTTCCAGGCATGCCCTTCGTCAGATCATTTCTTTTTGCCGGCCTTCTCATCCTTCTTAGTATCCTCCTTTGCCTTGTCGTCCACTGGCTTCTCTGCTCCCGTGGCGCCGTTCTTCTCGTCTTTCTTCTCCTCCTTGTCGCCGTTCTTCTTCGCGTCCTCGTCCTCCTGTTGCCGCTTGTTTTGAATCTTGTTCTCAATGAGGTCGTGGAATGCCGTAATCGCCCGAATCAAGCTGGAAAGGTAGATCGCCATGTATTGATCGTTGGTCTTTATGCTCATCGCGCGTGCGAGCTCTGAATTCTCTGTTCCCGCGCCCGAGATGCCCACGCTAGCATTGACTGCGCCATTCACCGCCGCCAGGTCCTTTGCGTTGCCGCCGACTGGTGTTGAGAGGTTCGGGAGCAAGTTGAAGACGTCCTGCAAGTTGCCCAAGATTGCGTGATTCACCGGGAGATCGCCGTCCAGGACCTTCTGGAGGTATCGTCCAATATCCTGCAGACGCAGATGCAGGCCCTGCAGCGATTGCAGTTGACTCGTGATCCGTGTGCTGAGAGTGCCGACCGCCACATCGCGAATGTCTCGCAGCAGGTGCTCCACGCCGATCTCCTCGGCCTCCTCGGCCTCGATGGTGCTCGGCGTGTGTACGAACGTCTTTGAGGTCGCAGTGCCATCCTAGAACTTTCATCAGATCTCCGCCATTGACCGCCTGGGTATCGCAGCTCCCCAACTTACATCCTTGA
Source organism: Ramichloridium luteum (assembly GCA_002368545.1). Classification (NCBI taxonomy): domain Eukaryota; kingdom Fungi; phylum Ascomycota; class Dothideomycetes; order Mycosphaerellales; family Dissoconiaceae; genus Ramichloridium; species Ramichloridium luteum. The sequence goes on along the minus strand of MTSC01000030.1, from coordinate 151,495 downwards.
TCTCCTCCACCGCGAAGTATGCATCTGTGGGCACGCCGACCTCCTTCGGCACCACGTCGATGATCACCAATAGAGGGTTTGGCGTATATCTCTTGAATAGCTCATTGATTTCCAAGTCGCTCGCACGTAGCTTGGGCCCGGAATGGTACCAACCGATCAGCTTTTCCCGGGCGTTGACCTTCTTGAACATGTCGTTCATCGACTCGACATAATTGTGGTCAAGGAACCAGACCGATGGGTCCTTATCATCCTCTTCAAAGGGTACTGTTGACAGAACAAAACAACAAGTTAGTCGCGTGTCCTCTTTCTGGTTTGTCCGGCCACTCTTCCCCTCCGTTGCTGAACCTACCTGCGAAGCTGTTCGATACCCGCACGCTCTTGCCATCGTTTTGTCCCAGCAACACACCAACTACTCGTTTTCGAGTACCTTTCGCTGAACGGCCATAATGATCTGCGACGGAGAGGAGGACAAGCGGTGCGACGGAAACGGACCGGTTGACGATGCTGAGCGTCTCCGCCGTAGTGGCCGGCATCGTGACGGTCGGCTATTCGCAGGGACGAAGCGGTGGCGATGTTATTTATCGGTGACAAAAGGTTTACTGTCACAGCTCGTCTCTGATTGTGGTCGGTATTGGTTGTGGTTGCTTGGACGAATCCTCGAAGCTCCAGTTTCGATGATGTGGCACCCGATGCCTAATCATCAGCCACCAAGCTTCAGCGGCGACAGACAAATGCGAACGCCGACACGCCGGCTGAACTTCGGGTAGAGCACATCTCTGGAAGCACCAACAACGCACGGCATCATCGTCCATCCTAGCTTCATAACATTTACCTCAGTAGCAGTTCGGTCACAAATGTGCCTGTTTCGAACTACGGTCTATGTACGGCACCTTCGACGAAGCCTTCCCGCGAATGAAACCCTGTAGTATATCGGTTCACTTATTCATTTGTGAACATGGCTGGCTCAACTTGTGGATGAGTGGAATACTAGAAAGCTTTCAATGATGTAGACCGAAACAACAGACAATGGCAATGACATTACCGATTGTGAAGGCCTAACATCGTTCGTCGGGACTTCTCACCTCACAAGCCGCTAATGAACCACACAGACTTTTGAACTTCCTGGATAGTACCGGGGGTCTCAGAGGATCTCTGAAGCAGCATGGTTGTGTATGCCCTGCATCTGATGAGAAGGAAGGACTGCTGTATTTTGAGCGTTACCTGCGACTTTGCACATTCCTGCTAGAATGTACTAAAACAAGCGCATCGACGCCGAAATGTGGTCTAGATTATTTTAGAGGATCAGCCCTGAAAGGTAAATTCTTGAGCTTCTCGAGCCCGGCACGCCTGGGCAGACAAGGATGTGAGCGCGTCACAAGTCAATGATCAGTATACGCGGCTGACAGGTATCACATGGGTCCTTGGCTTGTAGAAAATATAATCGTGTGCGTTCCTGCGACTAAATCCACTTGGACTCACTTGATTGTAAAAATCGTCGCCACAAGATATTCACGTTCAGTCTCATCCAACAATGGCTGCTGAAGGCGTTCATCTTTCACCATCGTCACCAGAACCTGGCCGCCTCAGGATCAATAACGCGTCTCAGACAGTGCGAGACGCATCGCCGAGTCCAGCGCGTCGCGACTTCGAGACCTCAGACCTATATCGCAATGTATACGCGTACGTGCAGGACTACATGAAGCGCTACGATGCCTCGCATGACTTCCAGCACGTCTTGCGCGTCCTCGCTCTGGCCAAGCGCCTGCTGGCCGCCGAACAGGCCGCCAACCCGGATCGACGGATACATCGGCCCGCTGTGATTCTCGGCGCCCTACTCCACGATGTCGGGGACCACAAATATCGAACAGCGGAAGACGACATACCGCCGGAAGGACTCGTTACTGCACTGCTCGCGAAGAACGGCTGTCCGCCGCGATTCGTAGCAAAAGTGGCGCTCATTGTTGAGAACGTATCGTATAGCCACGAAGTCAGGCGGCCGGGGCTGGTCAGCGCCCTCGTGGCCGCTCACCCAGAGCTGGCGATTGTTCAAGACGCTGACCGGTTGGATGCGATCGGCGCCGTCGGTATTGCCCGCACTTTTGCGTTCGGCGCGGTCAAGCAGGCCGACCGTGGTTTACAGGGAAGCATCGATCACTTTGTTGAGAAGCTCGAGCGGCTTGAATCTATGATGAAGACACCCACTGGTCGTCAATTGGCCGCCGAGCGAACGCGCCGTCTTTGCGAATTTCGAGGCTGGTGGGAGGATGAGACCAGCGAAAACATCGCAGAATAAATGGCTCCAGGACTAATTCAAGGGTGTGCGCGTCAACCACATATTCGTCATATGTGAAGAATGCTTACTGTTCTCTATAGGCCGTCTATTATGATATTACAGAGGACCATTCACCAACATACAAGAGATTTCACGGCTTCGAAAAAACGAAAGTTCTCATGGAAGAGGATTCACATGAGACTTTGGCCACCTACTGGCCCGCGGTTTGGCTGTGATTGACGAAAGCTCCATAAGGTACGACATGGTGCCACCGTGGGGGGTTCCAACGTACTTATCACCATGCCACCACCAAATGAGTCAAACACCCGGTCGGCGATTTAATTCCTGATGCAAGCTGCATAGATTGGTGACTGTTATTCGGAATATGTCATCCAACAACAAGATGATTGGTCGCCCTCTCATCCAGAAGTTCCGCAGCAGTGCGATTCAATAATCCAATCCTGCGATCAATTTTGCAGAGATGGATTCAGAACGATCTCCAAAGCAGTGTGAGATCCGTACAGCCTCGTTCCCGATTCGTGCGATGTACAAGATCATGCATTTGGGGAAAAGAAAAGTACAACGTCTCCCCGGGACAACACTGCATTGCATAGCCGAGCGTGTCATTCCGGGGATCGATGTATGGTCAGAAAATGTTTGGCGTGCGATCATGTACGTCGTCTTCGTGCGAGAGAACCTCAACAGCAATTTAAAGACAAAGCCTCATGCGATCAAAGCTTCGGTGTTGATCAGGTACATGTCGATAGTAGTGTATATATCAGTCACACATGTTCACTAGTGAGCTATCAGCACACTCTGCAGCTTCTATTAGTCCACTACAAAAATAACCTTGGGAAAGCTGCTGAGAGCAACTACAAAAATTACCTAGAGTAGAATTGATCCGCCGCGGTTCCTGACTTTGTGATCCGAATGCCCTGCACATCAGAATCTGACTTAAAACATCACAACTATGTATATAGCTTGATTGTGTCGAAATGACACGACGGGCAACTTTGGTGAGAATATGTTTTGTTCAGCATGCCACATGTTCGGAATTTAATACTGCCTCGGACATATCCTGGGAAGGGTTCGGCATGGCACAGTCCCCTGAGCCCATGCCAATGTCCCCCGCTTCCAACTTTCTCGACTCGCCCACAGCCATCAAAGCCGTCATATTCGATGCGATACTCACGCACAGTCGGTGACGTCGGATCGAGTCCCACGCAGAAGCAAGGAAAACACATCAGGAAGTAGCGGAGTACTTTGCAGTATTGTCAGGTGGGCAACCGGCCTTGTTATAGTCCAAACCAACAGTCACCTGACGAGGCCGGGCAGGTGGACAGGAGCAGCACGTCACACAACGCACAACGCCAGCCGGACGAAGCTGTCTACTGGCGTCAAAGCACAAAATGGCAGCTCCCTCTTCGGCTTCTCTACAGACAAATGGCCAGGAGCGCCCATCTGTCGCCGCCCGTCACCCCACCGCTCCGACCGTCATGACGATGAACAGCCATTTCGCCGGCGCTGGCGACGACCTCGATGCATCGGCCTTTGAACACGGTGTACAGATTATCGATGGCGACAAGAATTTCAACCCGAATGTGCCGCAGTACCTGTCGCTGGAGCAAGTCCTCCGCGCGGGTTTCTCGTACCATGTCATCGCGGTCTTTGGCAGCCAGAGCACGGGAAAGAGTACGCTGTTGAACAACTTATTCGGTACCTCCTTCGGTGTCATGAATGAGCGCGAGCGCCGCCAGACGACCAAGGGTATCTGGTTGTCCAAAAACAAGCGCCAAGGTATGGCGGACAACATTCTCGTGATGGACGTCGAGGGGACCGACGGCCGCGAGCGTGGTGAAGATCAGGATTTCGAGCGAAAGAGCGCGCTGTTTGCGCTCGCTACGAGTGAGGTTTTGATAATCAACATGTGGGAGCACCAGGTCGGTCTGTACCAAGGCGCAAACATGGGTCTTCTGAAGACGGTGTTCGAAGTCAATGTACAGCTCTTTTTGAAGGACGCCAAGAGTGTACCGAAGAGCTTGCTATTTTTCGTGCTGCGAGACTATGGTGGAGTGACGCCGCTCGAGAACTTGAAGGCCACCCTGATGCAGGATCTGGATCGGATATGGCATTCGCTGTCAAAGCCGCCAGCGTTAGAGAGGAGCCGGATTGAGGATTACTTCGACTTTGCATTCCAAACGCTTCCACACAAAACTCTCCAGCCAGAGAAATTCGTTACGGCAGTGCAGCAGCTGGGAACGCGCTTCCGGGAAGGCTTTAACGACCCTCGGACTGTCGGCCTCACAGACGAGAACTCCGCCCCTCTCTTCCGGCCGGAATACCACCGCCGCATTCCTGCCGACGGTTTCCCAATGTATGCTGAGGGTATCTGGGAGCAGATTGATAGTAACAAGGATCTGGACCTGCCCACCCAACAAGAACTGTTGGCTCAATTCCGTTGCGACGAGATCTCAAAGGAAGTTCTGGTCCTGTTCGATGAAGTCATCCTCCCGCTCGAGGAGCAACAGGCCAATGCGGCCGCGCTTGGAAAGGCGGTAGTCCTTGCCGACCTCGGCCAAGCAATGATTACCGCCCGGCAAACGGCACTCTCTGGCTTTGATCAGGAGGCGAGCAGATACCACAAGGGCGTGTACAAGCGGAAGCTGGCTGAGTTGGAGGCGAAGATCGATGGTCGCCTGAAAATTATCTTCCTCAACCAGCTTAGTGCTGCACACAAGAGCGGTGTCACGGAGTTTACTGACGCCGTGAGCTCAGCAGTCAAGGCTGGCCAGAAGAAGGGCGCCAATTACGATTTCCACGAAATCGTCGAATCAGAAAAGAAAAAGGCTTTGGCGCGATTCGAAGACCAAGCACAGAAGTCCCTCGTGACTGGCGCAGCATGGAGTGACTTTCAACAACCGCTGAAACTTTATCGTAAAGACCTCGATGAGGTCAGCACACGACTCCGCCAGGACGAAATGCGCCGTCTAGCAATTCGCAGTGAGAAATGGGTTCGTAGCAGATTGGATGAGAGCGTCGGAGTTGAATTCAACAAGCTTGGCTCGGGTCGCGCAGGTTCTGGCGCCCCTGCTGAGGGTAAGAAGCCATCTGAGACGGATCTGTGGGATCGCATTTGGGCCGTCTTCACGGACACCGTCGCGCATGCCGAGACTCGCTTCACGGAGCGCGCTCGCAGCTTCGACGCCACCCCGGATGAAGTCGAAGTCGGGCTATGGCGCTTACGCCGGAAGTCCTGGGCTGCTCTGCGGGCCAAGCTGTCCGAGGAACTGCTGGAGGGCAATATCATGCTGAAGCTTCGCGAGCATTTCGAAGACGGTTTCCGCTATGATGCCGAAGGCGTGCCGCGAATCTGGCGCCCGACCGACGATATCGAGGGACTGTATACCCGCGCGCGCACCGCAACTCTCACCTTACTTCCCTTGCTATCGCGATTCCGGCTGTCTGCCACGACTGCTTCTCCCCCTCTCGATGCTTGGATTGGCACGGTCCCTGCTACCGTCACGCCTGCTGATGAGGAAGACCTGACGCCTATCGGTGGCGTGGACGCTGATGAAGGCACGACTCTTAACGACGAAATGACGCTCCTCAGTGATGCGAAGCAGCAGGATCTTGCGGCTCGCTTCAAGAAGACTGCCGATGGTGTTTACGTTGAGGCCAAGCGTAGCGCGCTCGGCGGTGTCACGCAAGTACCTTTATACTTCTACGGTCTGCTCCTCGCGCTTGGATGGAACGAGCTGGTGGCTGGTAAAGTTTTTATGTTCGAATAATCCAGTTGTAACGGAATACTAACACTTGTCACAGTTCTCCGCAACCCTCTCTACTTCATCATGCTCATTCTCCTCGGCGCTGGCGCCTACGTCACATACAATCTCAATCTGTGGGGTCCCATGCTCAGAATGAGTAATGCCGCGAGTGCTCAAGGTCTCGAGATTTTCAAGGAGAAACTACGAGAATTTCTCGAATCGTCCGAGACGGGTCGCCAAGCCATCGGCATGAGCCAAAAAGCGGCATCCGGAGACACGTACCGGTAAATATTGAATCGGGCTCTTGTTTTGCACACTTTGCTAACTAATTGGATTCTGCAGCATGGACACGCTCAACAGCAATGGAACAACGAAAGACCGGGCATCAGCTGGCGATGAGGACGTTGATGAGATTTGAGCGCCTTTCTGTCTACTTTTCACTTTGGTCGCGCGTTCGAGCCGAGCTTAGATACTGGGTGTCCTGGTCATGTTGTGATAAATCAGTTTGTCGGAGTTGGCGACTGTCACAGACAGTGTCGAAAGCGGAGTTTGTCGTGCCGATCATGATTAACGATGTGTATCTCACGCAACAACAAGAATATGCCAGACAATGGCAACATCTTTCTTTGCAAGACAGCACCTTTCCTTCTCCCTGTACACTCGCAAGAATAAGGCGGCTGTCACAAACTCAAATATATGGGAACGATATCTTGCGAGTACGGAATAATGGGTATTCGGCGCTTGACGATGGTTTTCTACTCAGGACGCACATCAAGTGGACGTGAAGCTCATGAGAAAGAAGAATATTTCACCCGTGTTCACTACGATGTGCTTCCTTTCCACAACTAATTTGTGAAATTGATACGTCTTATCGACGAGCTTATAGGGAGCGAAGAAAACAGCACGAATAAACGCCTTAAATAAAATCTACGAAGTACAAGTAATCCGATAGTATGTATACCGCGCAAGCTTTCGATGCATCTACTGTCGATCATCATACTGTACAAATCTACATGTAACCCTAATAATAACACCGTGACCCTGACTTCATGGGCAAAGCTCCACCTGTCGGCCTAAACTTTCGAGCCATTGAGAATTTACCGATTCATGGCGTGATAGAGCTCACCACCGCCACCACCTCTTGGTTCATGCTCATGCATTGATTCTCAACATCGTCGCATCAAATACTGTCGAACCTTCGCCAGTCCATATTTCTGTGCCAGGACATCATGCAACCCATTCGGCCGCCACTGGTCGATGCGGCCCTGCAGGCATGCACCCGATCACGACCCTCGCCCGCCTTCCGCCGCGCTCTCCAGCGACAGCAGCGGCGGACTCTCTTTGAGACCGAGCGGCCGCCGATCGGAGGTGCTCGCGGCCCTGTTCAGCCGGCCCACATGCAGAAGAACCAGGTGTGGATGCCGAAGACCCGGATCGCAGTTGGTGTGGTCTTCATTGGGGCGCTGGCATATTCCATGGTGAGTTTACGAGCAGGAACATATGGACTGCGGAGGATGCGGTGCATTGGTGAAAGAGTCTTGTCAGAAGCACGACTAATGCTGCGACATACAGATCACTGGCGACAAAGGTACGCCGATCACTTCAGATCCCAATGCAGAGCCAGCGACACCACCGCGATCCGGCCAGCAGCTAGATGGACCGAGCATCGCCGAGCGAGACAGCCTGACGAAACGAGAATCTGGTGTAACTGCCTCATCGCCGATGCGTTTGCGCATGGAGCAATTCATTCTGCAGAAGCAAGAGGAGATCGTGCGCGCGCTGGAAGCGGTTGACGGCAAGCGCTTTGTTGTGGACAAGTGGGAGCGGGCACACGGCGGCGGTGGCATCTCGTGCGTGCTGCAGGACGGCAACGTGTTCGAGAAGGCTGGAGTGAACATCTCGGTGGTGTACGGCACGCTCCCCCGTGCGGCAATCGCTAAGATGCGTGTGAACCACAAGGCGCTCGACCCGGACGTCGAGTCATTGGCCTTCTTCGCGAGCGGTCTCAGCCTCGTGTTGCACCCGCGCAACCCGCACGCACCCACTGTGCACCTGAATTACCGCTACTTTGAGACGGCGAACGAGGACGGCTCGACGAACGCATGGTGGTTCGGCGGCGGCACGGACCTGACGCCGAGCTACCTGTACGATGAGGACGCGATCCACTTCCACCGCACCATTAAGGAGGCCTGCGACGCGCACGACCGCGCCTACTACCCGCGTTTCAAGAAATGGTGCGATGAGTACTTCCACATCCCGCACCGCGGCGAGGCGCGTGGCGTTGGTGGCATTTTCTTTGACGACCTCGACGAGAGCGAGGGCAAGGACGCCGAGGGCCTCTTCGCCTTCGTGCAGACCAGTTTGAATGCGTTTCTGCCGTCGTATTTGCCGATCCTACAGCGCCGCAAGGACCTGGAGTTCACCGAGCGGGAGAAGCAGTGGCAGCAGCTGCGCCGCGGCCGATACGTCGAGTTCAACCTGGTGCATGACCGCGGGACGGCATTTGGACTCAACACGCCGGGAGCGCGAGTCGAGAGCATCCTGATGAGCTTGCCACTGACTGCCCGTTGGCAGTATCAGCACGAGCCGGAGAAGGGTGGCCGAGAGGAACGCTTGCTTACCGTGCTCCGGAAGCCTGTTGAGTGGGTTTAGGCGAGGTATCATGGAAGCCCTTTAGATCTAGGACCTTGTCTATACAGCGTAGATGTCATATAGAAAACGTAATTACAGAGCATGAGTCTCTTTTGTGAAGTATTACATGCTTCGCGCCTTCAAGCGTGCATGAGATTAAGCACACCGGATCAACATGCCCATGCTGATCGATCATGTCCGACGAACGCATTCTGATACTCCACTCCCGAAGTTGATGTTCATTCGGCAATGGACATCTGCCAATGAGCGCCTACTCGAACCTCGACACCATCGATGAGGTAGGTACGCACTTTATGTGGTCAACGTCTGCTGGTGGAAACACATGAACCAATCTCCACCTTCCTTACGCCAGACGCTGGAGCATAGCGCTTCGAAGGGCACATCAGATCCTCCGGCCTCAGGGCCGACGGGCGGCCGCGTTGCATTTGCTAGGTAGGAGATGAGAGCACCATCAGTCCCAACGGGAGTGACGTCGATCTTCTTGAGAGCGAACGACTTCCATGGCACAAAAGCCTCGGAGTGCAGGATATCTCGAATCGAGGGTTCCGTATGCGCAGTAACTTTCATGCCCATGGGGAACTGCATGATAGCATCCTTGGTGAGGTACGGGGTAAGGGCGGCTCCGCTCTTCTGGAGAGCCTCCCAGGTCTTCTCTTCCAGGATGAGGATCTCGTCATAGAGGTGATTCGATGCCATGGCGGCTACTTAGTCTTGTCCGCGGAAGGATGTTAAGAGTTGGCTGGAGTTAAGAATGGGGACTAGTACATGTGTGTGTTGTGGATACATAACTTGTGCCGAGATCCCTCTCATGTCATCGTGCATATCGTGGATTTGCGATCCACGCCACTGGGAATCGAAACGCGAGCATGCCAATCAACCACATTCCACGCGGGCCTAGAAAATGATATAAGATCACATCAAAACTGAACGGAAAAGTGGCGATATTCCACATCACGCATGTCGTTCACATTCACAAGTGGATTTATTCACAACGCGCAAACCTTTACCACCCACTATAGATATATGCTCTTCGTTTCGTGGATGATTGTGTGAAGGCACCTGAGAGAGACCCTGCTGAGGCGGTCCGAGCCGGCTGATTCGCTCCTCTTACGCATGCAGGTGCAACCTCACACGAGCTTTGCCTCACGCCTATCTTGTGGCGGCGCTGTCCGCGATTTCTCCCATCAATATCCTGCACGAAGGTCTCGTCCTGCCATGGTCAAGAGGGCGCGCGAGGTTGAGAGCGACAGCGATGATGCTTATAATAAGCGCCTCCGACCCCTCCATGTCGACTACTTCTCGAGGCTCAGCGACGAGCTGATCTTGAAGGTGCTTCAATTCCTACCTATAAACGAATTGCTCCTCTGTGAACGACTGTCGCGGAAGTATAAGGAGCTCGCAGGCGACAGTCAACTCTGGAAAGCACATTATTATAATTACTTTGTCAGGCCTCGTGCAAAGCGATTGCCCGGTTCGAAAGAGAGGGAGGCAAATGGTCAGGCGGAAGCTCGCCATTTGGCCACGAAGGTGGCACAATGGCTCGACGATGAACATTTAAACAAGAGAGGCACTTTGTGGAAGCGCCAGTTCAAGCTGCGCCATAACTGGACACGAGGCAATTGTGCTGTGAATGAGATTCCCGTAGCTGAGCAAGCAAGTATCCCTCCAGCTGTGGTGCATATGCACAAAGGATTCGTGTTCATGGCAGACTGGAAAGATGGTCTTCGAGTATGTTCCTTGAAAGACAGCGGCAAGATCGCGCATCGTGCCCTCTCGGAGGACAACTCCTCTCCGCCAACATCATTGAGTGTTGATAGCCCGCCTTCGTCGAATGAGGAATCAATCGCGATGGTTGGCTTTGAAGATGGGTCGTACAGCCTGTATGCCTTTTGCAAAGAAGACTTCTGCTTTCGTCATCGCTACAAGCACACAGGCTCCGCAAACGGGGTAATATCAGCTGTTGCCATTTCTTGGCCGTACGTAATCACATTGACTGCGACACAAGTGCTCACACTCTATCGCTGCCAGCAAGACTGGAAGACCATGATGAGCACTAAGGCCCTCGATCCTCCTCGGCAACTGCACTCACTCCAATCAAGGACCGTCTGGCCGCCTCTTTCGGCTTCGCTGCGGAAGCTTCCTGGATCGGTTTTGATATCCATCGCATTCGCCCTGCCAACCTACCTCTCCGGCTGGACCGTGGGTATCCAGGAGGTGAAGGTCGACGCTAACGGAGATCTCCTCGACTCTCGAATAGCAACCTCATTTGACGGCCACTACCGACCCCTTGCACTTGCCTCGCGACCAATGTTCCCTCATATCGTCCCTTTCACTTCGAGCGCCTCGAACGGCAACCCGACGTCGGAGGTGAAGCAAATCCATTCGAAGCCGAATTCATTGTCGTACACGCATCCGTACCTGCTTGTATCGCATCCCGACAACACATTGACTCTGTACCTGGTGAACTCTACCGCAGATTCGCTATCGATCAGCGCCGGAAGCAGGTTGTGGGGCCACACTTCTTCTGTGTCCGGAGCGCATGTGGGAGGACGAGGGAAGGCGGTGTCGATCAGCAGACGAGGCGATGAAATGCGCGTGTGGGAGCTTGAAGGCGGATTCTCCTCCTCAATAGCCAAGAAGCGTCTCACGGACGGTGCCCTTAGCGTGCAGATCAAGCCCTCTGGAAGCAAAGAGGGCTCGCACGATGCAAGTGAGGTAGAGCTCAAGACTTCAAACATCAGTGATCTAGTCGGAGTCGGGCACTTCGGCAGGCTGCAACCAGATCGCTCAGATCTCACATTGACCCGAGGATGGGTGGGGTTCGACGATGAGAATATCGTGTACCTGAAGGAGGAACTTCAGGGTAGGCAGGCCCTTGTGGTCTATGATTTTTCATGATCTAATGTCGAAATACCAGCAGATGATGTCTGCGCTGTGGCGCAAATGATACCCAGGTGCCAGGATCGCTGTAATTGCGCCAACTCAGGTCACCGATCAAGAAGTTAAATGAAGCAGTGAAACAAGGTTTTGTGATGTTGCGTCAACCTCATGAGAAAGGCATTGAGAAACAATACTCATTTTCAATGTGATGCATACGAAGCAATCACAAGTTAATTGGAACATGATCGATCTTGGGTGTGATGTGCAAGAGAGCGTGTAATAAGCGGGTGTAACCAACCCGAGCATGAGGTGATATCCACGGTGAAGAAAGTTTGTTGTCATCATCCTACCTAACACACCAGGTCGAATCTCGATCTTTGACCGCTTGTTGCCTCCGTCGATTCTGGTGTCATGGATGACACCCTCTTGCTTCTTCCGCCCTAGCGCCCACGCGAAATTCGCTGGTTTCCTGCAGTAGCGTCCACCTGCAATGCTTGCTCGAACTTTTCGTCTCCTCCTTGTTTTCTTGAAAGAAACAACAAAATCGATTCGGAACGAAAATTGAACCGACACGAAAATCGGCGAACAAACCCTGTTCAAAGTTGCAAGTTCAGCAGAGAGATAATCTGCAAATTGTGACTCCTGGTCCATTGTGCGTTTTGCCGTCATTGACGTCCGTGCCGCCAAGAATTGAAAGGCATTGGGCAAGTTTCAAGGTTCTGATTTGTACTCACATAGTTTTACAATCGAAGAAAACGTTCAAATCGATCAACAATTTCTCAAGAAATCGCGACATCGTCCCCACATCTAGCAATAATGGATTCCTTCGGTGCTACTGGCGCTCAAAACCGTGGCTGCTATTCATGTCGGCTTTTCTTCTTGCTGCTTCGAATGCAATATCTGACTTTTCTGACCAGGCGGCGATCCATCCCACCAGGCCCGTGACTGCCCAACTAAGGCGGCTCCTTCATGCTATAATTGCGGAACAACGGGTCACGTCTCCCGAGAATGCACTGAGGCTCCTAAGCCCAAGGTTTGTTCCTTGGCTTCGAATCACATACGCGTGAAAGTGCTGACGAAATCAGAGTTGCTACCAATGCGGTGCCACCGACCACTTGTCGCGTGAATGCCCGAACGGTGGCGGTAACACTGGAGGCTTCGGCGGTCGCAGCGGCGGTTCTGGCCAGGAGTGCTACAAGGTACCTAGCGACTCTCTCGCGCATCCTACAGTGCCAAAAGTTGACAAATTACAGTGCGGCAAGACCGGACACATTGCACGGAACTGCTCCGGTGGTGGCTACGGAGGCGGCTTCGGCGGCCGCAGCGGTGGCTACGGTGGTGGCCACGGCGGTGGATCTCAAACGTGCTTCTCTTGCGGGGGCTACGGACAGTAAGTCATTGTTCAACTTTTTTGGCACCTTGCCTAGCTAATTGAGCATGCAGCTTGTCCCGTGATTGCACGCAGGGTCAGAAGTGTTACGGATGTTCGTTGAGATGATTTCGTCGTTTAGCTGGCCCAACTGACCATGATCCCAGGCGGCGAGCTTGGACACCTTTCCCGAGATTGCCCTTCCGGCGGCAACCAAGAAAAGACATGCTACCGATGCAAGCAGCCCGGCCATCTGCAATCTGCTTGTCCGAACTAAATCTCACGGTGTGTTGCATGAATGAATTCCGCTGGATGTCAAAGCGGAACATGATTTTCGGATCACAAGACGGGCATTCCTGGTGCTGGCGGAGTTGCATAAAACAATGAATTCTCCGGTGTTTCTGGGGTCGGAACAGATGGAAATCGCGACTTCCAGGTGGAGGCAGTGAAAGTCCACAGCTTCAACGAGAAATAGTATGATGTTTTCATTGTTCTTGACAATTCACTGACTCAATGAGACCCAACTTGGCAATGTGATTGCTCTTGTCAACTACGAAAAGCGGGATAGCAGGGTAATCGTTGCCCACAACCTGCTGACTCGGAGAGACTATAATATCGTGGTTGTTCATCAAGATGGACCGAGGCTGAGGATAGCATCACATTGCGATTCTTCCTGACAATCTACTGATGAAGTGGAAACTACCATAGTTGTGTGGTTGTTCTTCAGAGTCTACTGATTAGCATTTGAACGTTCAGCTGATTCGACTCTCACATGGGCCACGGTGGCTATCACATGCGGTACATTGCGGTCCTCCCTTTCCACCTTATCCTAATCACTCTTTCATCTTCAATCGATCGTCACTCCATTCAGTTTTGAACAATTTACAAACATACGTCACGCAATGAAATTCAAAGAACCCAGGATGGGCGACGAGGCAGTCGAGAAAAGCAGATCACCTCAATCCTCGCTTTTCGTCAAGAATGATGACTCAAAAGAGTCGTCAGGTTCGCGCGGTCAAAAGAGATCGCACGTCACTCCCAATCCAGATGCAGCTGGCTCGATTCGCGCCAATGACGAGGACACAAACAGTAAGTGCAACGTGCTATCTAGCAGTCTACCGCGTAGGAACCAAATTGCTCATCGGCTGTAGCGAAACGATGCAAGATCACCGGCGACATAAATTACCGACCAAGCCTCAGCGTGTATCACCCGTCTTTCAAAGGTGCAGAAATCTTGATCTCAAACTCATGCGGCGAGTTTCTGCGTACACATGAAGAAATCAAGGCCTTTGGATATTCGAATGCCGCTATCGACAACGTGTGTGCCGAGATACAGGAATATAGCAAACCGAGCAAGCATTATCCGAAGGTCGGCCCGGTAGCCTGTCTTGGACCGGCCGGAGCCGGAAAGTCAACTACGATCAACTCGATTCTTGGGCAGACCGACGTGGCAGTCGAGAACGATGGCCAAGAGCGAGGTACTTACGTCGTCCATGAGTATTGCGGGCAACGCCGCGGCCAGATACCCAAGTTCTTCATCATCGTTACCTTTCACTCTCAAAGTGTCCTCTCGGAGCTTGTAGAGCAACACTGTACCAACATCAAAAAATACCTTCCAGACGAAATGGGCGGCGACGACGACGACGAGAAGAATCAAGATGTGGAATTACTCAACAAATACAACACAGCCGTGGAGTTTTTCACACAATTCTCTGTGCCTCCGAGGATTTCCGCACCATCGGGTCGGCGGAAGGATACTTCGAGGATAATCAACCAATGCCAATCGGCAAGCTGCAAGAGATGGTTGAGGATGTAAGATTCGCCGCATGCGGTGACAAGAGATTTATAGTCAAGGAAGCCTCCGACCATACCGAGCTCAATAAAGTTTTCAAAGCTTACTCTCGGCCCGTCCAGGTATCAAGACCGTCGCTGTGGCCCATGATCGACAAGCTTTCTATTCATCAAGATATCGACCTCCTCAACTCGGGTATCACCATAGCGGATGCGCCAGGCATATTTGATGCCAATCTCACCGTCTTGGACAATGCTCGTCGATGTCTGTCGAAAGCAAGCACGATTCTTGTATTTGCGAGTATGAAGCGCTGCGTAACCGATCAATCTATTGATCATTGTTTGCAGAAATGCATTGCACTCGGCAAAGAGAATGATACCTACCTCGTGATTACGTCTATTGACGATAAGAAACCCTTCAAGCCCACGGATCTGGAGGATCTTGATGTACAATTGGCGAATCAGTTCAGGGAGGCACAGTCAAAGATCGAAGACCTCGGCACAGTTATCGACAGCACCATTGCGCAAAAAGAAGCAGTAGGGAGTGACTTGGCCCAGTATAAAGCACTTGATGAGCAATTGAGAGCATACGAACGCGAACTGGTGAACACTAAGTCATCGTTGAACACCCTTACAGTTCGCATCAATTGCGAGAATCTTCAATTGAAGTTTGAAAACAAGCTGCAAAAATGGAGCAAGACCACGAAGCGCGTTCCGAGATTGAAGGTGTTCTTCGTTTCGAATACAGAATACCAGAAGCACGTTAATCCTCAGAAAACCTCCGAGACCCCCCTCCTGGATCGCGAAGCCACCGGAATTCCTGACTTATGTCGACTTCTCTATACGCTTCCTGCAGTAGGTAAATTGGATCGTCTAAATGGCATTGCTAAGAACAAGCTTCCAAGTCTCTTGAGAGGAATCGATGGTATTCTGAATAAGTCAACCTTGGAACGAAAGAAAGAAGTTCGAGATATTGTGGCTGCAACATTGGTGATGGAGTTTACTGAGATCACTATTAAGTTTACCGCGCGATTCGCAGCTCACTTCACTGAACAGGTTCTCAATGTGATCAAAGATAAAGAAACTGACTGGGTGCGCAAAGCTCTCCAATGCGCTGCGGATTGGGGCACAGATTGCAAAACAGCCACGTTCATGGCCTTCTGTCGCAGGTCTGGTTCTTGGAAGCTTCCAAGAAGCAGGGAGAAGACCATGTGGAACGTGGTGTTGCGAAAAATCTCGGACGACCCACTCAATGCCGCTTTCGAAAAGTTCCGAGATGTGCTCGATGATGAACGGAGAACTTTGGATAGTCAGGTCTTCGGCGTGTTTGAAACTCTGCAACGCGAAGTTGATGAATGCGAGGGATCCCAAGGCGTCTGCATGAAGGGTTTCTTCAGATATGTCGATGGTATCGCCAAGGACTTTGTCACCGGCATGGACACCCAACTGAAGTTTCTGGAGCGCCAGGTAATGGATGTCCGCCTGAAATGCATCGTCAACGATGAAGACACGTACATCGGGGATGTCATGCAGCCGGCATACGACGAATGCAAGAAGAAGAACCGGGACGCAGCAGCAAGCCCTCTGTTGACCAAAGCCAAGGGTGAGCGCGGTGGCTGCGGCAAGAAGGACAAGAGGCCCGTGCACAGAGCACTTTGCCAGATGATCGCAGAACAAATTGAGCACTCCAGACTCGGCTCGTTCAAGGGCAAACAGGGGTCCATCTACGCAGTCGCAGGCGGACTTGCCTGGGATGAGCTGTCCAAGTTTTTCTACGCTTTTATCGATGGACTCAACAAGAATGCGGAAGAGGTCAAGGACAAGATCCTCGAAGACTTCGACAATCGCTTTGAGGATACAGATCAGGAAGTCAAGGAGGAAAAGAACCCAGAAGCCGCTGCCGGGCTCAAGGAAGCGGCGAGCAAGCTCAAAGAAGTCCTTGACGGTCCCGTTGCAGAGCTTTTGCAGGAGTGTGCGGAGTACGAGAAAGGGGCCTGATTACCAGGCAAACGTCTGGGAGGATATCTCACCAGATATTGAACAGCAGGACGAGAACGAAGTCAACTCAACATTCCACCCAGAGCATTAACAAGGAAGCGGTAGGAAGGGAGAAGTGTGAACTTTGCAGTTTGAGTTTGTGATCTTTCGAAACGTCATCAGAGTCTGAATAGCAATGAGAGAGGATCATAGGGATAGCAAATATCACATCACCTCAGGAGAGTCATGGGGAGATAGCAAACATCACAATCACATAGCAGAAATCGAGGCAAATGAACCGATATAGCCACTCAAATCAAACAACGTAGCGAACTTCGTTCATACTCGTATATACCCGCCGCCGCCATTCTGGCCGCGCAAACGCTGCTGCTACGATCAGGGCGAAATTCGAGCAGATAATGCTGATTCCTCCTCTTCCATCTCGTCGTGATCGCAAAGACAACACACAGATAAATCCCGGATATCATTCAGATCCTCCACACAGATCAGGGAGAGAAAAGCAAAACGCCAGTCTAAGGATGAACGAAAACTCGAATCACAGCGATCCACACACGAACCTCGAAGCGTACAGACGTCTTCTCGCCACGACATCGATCTCACGACGCCGCCTATACCCGAGAAGCCTCATCGTAGCGATCACGCGGCTGCTGCCAGTGACGATCGCGTTCTCCGGCGATCGCATCCTCGCCAAAAAGCTCGCCGGCCTCGCGGCAGAAGCGCGCCTCGCCGCGACCACCAGCGGACTCGCTGGCCCAGCAGATGACGGCGGCGTCGACAACGGCGCCGACGACGTTCTCGACGGCTCCGAGCACGGCGAAACCGATTGCACCGGCGCACATACCGACGACGTAGGCGTAGAGACTGCCGCGGATGCCAGCGGCAGCGCCCTCGTAGGGCAGCGCACGGGCGGCGCGGACCCAGCCACCTATTCCGAGGCCGACGGACATGATCCAGCGAGTGGCTTGGAGGAGGAGCTTGGCGAGGCGGTAGGGGATCATTTGATCCTGGCCAGGACGGACGTTGCCGGACAGCAGCGAAGCTGGGCGGATGGTGGTGCTTGGATGTGTCTTGCTCACGAAGTTGAGCTGAGCGAGGCCACGGGAGGCGATGCCGAGACCCTGGCTGTGGATAGCCGCATACGTTAGAGTAAGTGGATTTGTGAGGGTGGCGAGGCCTGTAGGCATGATCCAGTACGCGCACATGTTGAGCAGACCGGCCATGCGCCCTGGAAGGATGATGAGAGGCAAGCGCACGAGCAAGCTTAGGAAAGTGCTCAAGCAGACGGTGCCGAACAGAGATGTCGTAGAGTGAATGAAGCTGGCGCGCACAACGTCGCGGCTAGTCGGCTGTGGAGCAGCAAAGCGGTGGAAGTACCATTGGCTGACGGCGGCAGCTGTTGTGGCCCGCTGAACACCAGAGATGACGCCGAGAGTCCAAAGGTATTGCAAGATAAAGTAGACTCCAAGCCACCAGCTGTTCGCATCAATGATGAACCGCGCCGCGCCAGTCGTTGCCATATGGCCAGACAGGAAAATGCGCTCGAACATGAGCATCCAGATCCAGGAGAACACTACGACGACGCCAAGTGTTGCGAACCCCAGCACAACCAAGTACGGGCTTGCTGAGAGGATCTTCGTGCTAAATTCAAGGATGCTGATGGAGCGAGCCAGACTGTGGCGATGCTGGATGACGCTCCACGTCCAGAAGGCAGCCATGAGTGCGGGCACAAAGGAGAACCAGCGCATGATTCGGTCCTGGTAGCTGGACCCATCATAAGTGCCCTGAAAACTGCTGATGAAAGGATATAGCGAAAAGGATGTGAGGATAACAGGTACCGCGACAAGAATGCCAAATACCAGCACCCGCACATGCTGTCGCAGAAGAGAGAGCCAGAACAATGCAACAATTATGGCGATCAGAGTGTCCCAGGCTAACATGTTCATGCTGCCCCTGAGAGCACTATAGATGGTGTCTCCGAGAGGATGCCCATTCTTCGGCGTGGACGTGTGAAACCAGATCAAGACAAATGCTGAGAACATGGATGCCAGTGAGATGAGAAAGACGTTGCCCCAGAAGCCATCATGTAACGGCGGCTCTTCGGACGGGAGGATGACAGTCGCCGGGACGCTCTCACGATCGGGCGATGGTGGTCGTGGATGTGCCATTCGAGTCTCTTCGTCCGTCTCCATAGGTAGAAAGTGGCTAGATCGGGCCATCTTCGATGGCCTGAAGGTCTGGAAGGGTGCTGGGGGCTCATCTGGGTCGATGGACGGTGATAGGTTTGCTAGCGATTCAGGTGGCTCATCGTCCCCGACGACGCTGTGGAGATTCACATCGACCATGCCCTTTGAAGTTGGCTCTGATAGTGGAGAGGAGTCAGGCCAGCCACGTCGCTTGTTATCTTCCTCCTCCCGATACCGATCGTGCTTTTGTCCCACTAGCAGGTGTGTCGAGTCGGCCTTGGTCGTTGCAGTATCCTCAATCTCAGAGCTCTCGGTCAGGTGGCTGCGGGCAAAGTGCTGCCGACTTCGCTGCAGGGCATAGAAGTCGGCCACTTCCCGCTCATGCTCGTCACCCTCGTCCTCATCCGGAAAGTCATCGGCGGCGCTATAGAACAGTGGTGCTTGAGGATCCGGTCGAGACAATCGTGAGGCAAAAGGAAATCGAGACTGGGAGGAAGTTGAGGGCTGGCGAGAGTGCTGAGTCTGCATGGAGGGCCGTTGGACGTAGGCACGCCGACGGTCGAGTTGACTGCGCGATGCTGATGTGTTACGTGGATCGTCTTGAAATTGTAATCGAGCGTTGGACTGTTGGAGAAATCGGGAGGCATCTATTCCAGAGCGGTTGATGTTAGTACAGAGGCGTTGTCGCGAGCGCTTGTCACGCGAGCATCGGGGCGTGACGAGATGAAGCGGTTGAGGTACGACATACATTCGGAAAACATGGTCGCGTCGCTGCGGGAGCAGAGCTCGCCGGCGAAGAAAGAGGCAGTCTAGGTGGTATTGCAGCAAACAGCGACGGTGAGATAGGGAGAGAGATGATGTGTTGTAGGAGGTCGAGTTGATAGCGGTGATGGCGATGATGCTGGAGCTGTCGGAGTCGGGAAGTGCAAGGCGGCGTCACGCTAGGGCTGCGTTGACTGGTGACTCCAGCGGGCGGCGTTTGCGGGAAAGGTACCGCTCATCAGTCGCCCGTGACCAGTGCACACAGCCCAGCCGGCCCCAAAGCACGCCCGCTGCCTGCTAGTGACCCTTGCAATCAGCCTGCCCCGCAAGGTGGACGCGGTGCCCTTGGTGTCGCTGCTGTCGCTATCTCTTCGCCATACTCGCTATCGATTGCGCTCCGAGCTGTCCCGACGCAGAACCGGTGATCTCTTTCTCGACTCTCGTAGGTCCACTTACCTGCGCTCGGTGAGGATGCGTTGGGAAGATTCAACGGAGACACGCGACGGTTGGACAGTCAGAGTCATCTCTCTCACTGCCTACAAATGTGAAACCGTCATGCTCGAACGAGAACAGTCACAGGCCATCATGCTAGATCAGCGACCTCAAAACAGGACACAGCATCACGCATCCTGCCTCACCCACTACGGTGTGTGCTGTTGACCCTGCGAACCAGCTCTCTGTTCGCCTACTAAACCCTCACACATGTCAGTCCAACGCTGCACGTGTGTGACACGTCTGCCCGTCTGCCCGGCTGCCCGGTCAGTTCGAGATCTCATTGCCGAGACCAATACGTGATGAGGTGCGATATACAGCGGGCAGCAATTACGTGTGAGCTCAGAGGAGCGGGCTTGTCTACCCCGTGCTTATCGACCACTTTGTTTGTGTTCGGCGATGAGCGTATGTTTGCCTGTTGCGGCGTTGGCAGCATTCGCGAAGGCAGTGTACGCAAGAACTCCAGTGAAACATCATGATTGATGCAATGCCCCAATTTGCCGTCCACGTCAACATGTTCGAAAGGATCGCGTTGACGCACCACGATATGATGCATGCTGTTGGGCATTCGCAGTGGGTATGCAACAATACAGTACCACCGCGACGACGCTCTGGATAACATGATCGACCTCTAAGCCCGCTATCTCCGCCTGCATCTTGCGTGCGTGGGGCGAGGCTTGACGTTAGACCTTAACTTGACCCCACGTGGTCGTGGTCGCTGTGAAGCTCGGACGCGGCGACGCGATCCCTGTTCACGCCTGGAACCTTTTTTGGTGGGTGCATTCCTCTGGACACGATTCCCTCTCTTCGTCCTCGTCTTTCTCATTCTTCATCATCATCACCATTATCGCTCGCCATGTCGCAACGACAGGCAGCAGCGCCCGCTGCGGGTGCCCAGCCGGGCCAGCCTGCAGCCAGTGATCGATGGGAGGACAAGCTGTGGTCCATTGGGAAGAACATCTTCTTCTTCATCGCCATCCAGTTCGCAATCCGCCAGTTCATGGGCGGCAATCAGCAGCAAGCAGCGCCTGCTCCCGAGATGGGCTCCGCGAATGGTCTGCAGAATGCCGATGCATACCAACATCTCGCCGTTCCCCAGGGCGTCTTCCCACTTTGGCCCGCCAACACCAGTGTCGACATTGCGCTTTACATTTCGCCGAGCATCGTCATGCCTGCCTTCAACGCCATGCCTGCCGAGAGTTTGATTGTTCATGAGACCAACTTCTCGCTGGTCCAGTCAGAGAAAGACAGCCGGGAGATCAATACAGAATTCAAGGTTCCCAAGAGCGTGCAGGCAAACGGTACACTCTTTGCACACATCTTTGTCGCGCAAACTGGCGCAGAGCTGGACCCAGCTGCCAAAAATTATGATTCCAGCAAGGCGTATCGCACGCTCCGTCCGTTGACACAATACCTCTCGAAGAAGCGCGTGCGCAAGGCGCGCAATCTGTTGGAGGCGAAGAACGAGACCGCCGAGGAGACCGAAGTAGTTGAGGAGCCATCTGGACCACTCGTCGCGTCGTACTATCACCCCAACTTCACGCTTTCATTCATCCCGGAGACAGGTAACCAGCAGTACGGGTCTTTACATCCGGCTGTGAAGCAATTCTATGTTCTGGAGGCCACGGGAGCTCGTGACGCTTCTGGCAAGAATGGTTGGTACTACCCAGTGCTCTACTTCAACACGTTCTGGCAGCTCAAGACACATATGACTGAGCTCAACGCGACTCATCCTGTCGAACGCCTGCCGATCAATATCCACGTCTCTACTCTCAGCAACTGGGCCTTCAGCATGATGGCGGCTCTGGATGAGGGCATGAAAGATACGGCACGCAAGGCGGCCGCGGGACAGTCAACCCCTGGCGGTGGCGACGGCTCCGAAATGGAGCTGATCAAGGAAACCCTACTGAACACGAACGCCTGGCTTTTGGGAACTACCGCAGTCGTCAGTGTGCTGCACATGATCTTCGAGATGCTCGCCTTCTCCTCCGACGTTGGCCACTGGCGCAAGAAGAAGGACAACGTCGGTGTCTCCGTCCGTTCCATCCTCTCCAACGTCTTCATGCAGACCGTCATTTTCCTTTACCTGCTTGATAATAACGAGAACACCAGTTGGATGATTATGTTTGGCCAGGGAGTGGGTATTGCCATTGAAGCCTGGAAGGTGACCAAGGCGGTCAACGTGCGAGTGCGCGTCCCCGCTGCCGGTACCTACGCCGCCAGCTTCGGCCTGCCGTACACGGTCGTATTCGAGGACAAGCATAAGCTCAGCGAGACCGAGGAGAAGACGGAGGAGTACGACAAGATCGCCTTCCGGTACATGGGCATCGTGGCGGTGCCGCTACTCGCCGCGTACGCCGTCTACTCGCTCATCTACGAGACCCACAAGAGCTGGTACAGCTTCATCATCACGACGCTCGTCGGCAGCGTGTACGCGTACGGCTTCCTCATGATGGTCCCCAGCCTGTATATCAACTACCGCCTCAAGTCCGTCGCGCACATGCCCGCCCGCACCATGATGTACAAGGCGCTGAACACCTTCATCGACGACCTCTTCGCCTTCACCATCAAGATGCCCCTGCTGCACCGCCTCGCCACCCTGCGTGACGACGTCATCTTCTTCGTCTACCTCTACCAGGCCTGGGCGTACAAGGTCGATTACACTCGTGTCAACGAGTTCGGCCAGGGCGGTGATGAGGAGGAGAGCGAAGTGAAGAAGGCCGCGCGCCCACTGGCGGCGGATCCGACGCCGGGCACGTTGACTGATGTCAGCGGAGAGGCGCAGAAGGCGCTCGACGGAGCAGGTGCTGCGGCGGTCAGCTCGGCGAAGGAGCAGACCGCTGCGAGAAAGCGGAAGGGTTAGAAGGATCTTCGGGCTGTCATACGAAGGAGTAGTATAGCAAAAGACTAATAGAATATCGACCGATTAGGACGTCTGCTCAAAGAGGCACGTATGACACAGATTTTGTCGGCTTGAACCACGTCACGGATTGCGACTTTCATGACTGGATTAATTCTGTGGTGGCTAATGTAAAGAACCCACACTGTGCACCCCTCGCCCAACCGATCACTAAAAAGCTGCCTGAAGCTCGGTCTCGCCATTCAAATGCCGCAGCGCCGTCTCCGCAAGTTCGCTACGCAGTGCCGCCGCTTCCGTGTCGCGCGTCAAGCGGTCCCACTCGCGCAGGCTCCTTCGAATCCGCGCCTCCTTCTCATCGAGCTGTTTCCGCAGCTTCTCCGCCTCGTCCTCCAGTGTCGTGATCTTCGTCCGGTCGACGAGCGGCTCGGCTTTCTTCCCGCCCTCGATGATCTGCGGGAGATCGGCCAGAGCCGGGTGCGGCCGGTTGGGAGCAGGGTAGTTGGAATGTGGAGTCTGCTCGTGGAGCCGACGCGAGGCTTTCGGGCCGGTTGGTGGACCACCGGCTGAAGGCTCTGGAATCGGTTCACCGTTCGGTCCAAATCGCTGCGAGCGGGCGGATGGTGACGGCGAGGCGACGTTCGATTGGCGGTATGACGCTGCAGGACCCTGTGGGATCATTGATGCTCGTGGTCCTGATGGTGGTGCTGCAGCGGTCCGACTCGATGGGGCAGGTTCCTGCTGGGCAGCTTCGTTCCGTCCAAAGCTAGGTCCCGTAGGCGTTCCACCTCTTCCACCGCGGTATGAGAGCCCGAAGCTTCCTCCGCGCCCCCTAGGCGTGAAGTCTGTCCCGAATCCGCCTCTTCCACGGCCAGAGAAGTCGCCCCTAGAAGGTCCTGCGCCTCTCGGCCCCGATGGCGGTACTGTAGGAGTTCTTGTTGTTCCAGTGGCTGGCCCAGTCGGTGGGTTCACAGACGCTGAAGTACTTCGTTGGCCCGCAGGGCCTGTAGGTGGTGCCCGAGGTGTGACGGGCGCCGGATCATCTGCTCGCCGGGGCTCGCGAGGAGGCACGCGTTCTCGGTCACGATCACTCGTTGCGCTTTCTTCTTCCTTCGATGGTGCTTTCGCTGCCGGCTGGGGAGTGTTTGGGGCATCAGGTCGCTTGACTTCGGGTGGCTGTGCTCGAGGTGTGTTCGCGCGGTCAGCAGGACCTCGTGGTGACCCTCGGTTGGAAAAGACCTTCTCTTCAGCAGCGGCTTGTTGCAAGTTGGCTCGACTAGGATGGATAGGGGGAGATGAGCGTCGTGAGGTAGCGCCCGACTCATGACCAGAGCGTTCTCGGTTGACCAGGTCATGCCTGAGCTCCCGGGGTGGTGAACCTGCTCGCCTTCGCTCATCCACATGACGAGGTTCAAATCTGTCATTCCGCGGCGGTGGCGATCTAGACCGTGGTCGTGGATCTCGAAGCGCATTTCGTGGAGGTGTCCATTGACGGTCGCGAGCATCTGGGGTGAACCGACGTGGAGGTGACGCGCCTCGAGACGGTGGGAAATCATCGTAGCGCCCCCGAGGCGGACTTCCAAGTCGCTCGCGCTTCTGAGGAGGCGGTGTCCTCCGACCTCTGCTCGACATCGGCGAAGGGTCCCGGCCTCTTTTCAGCGGCAGCGGACTGCGGTCTCGGAATCTGGGCAATGGCGACCGGCCAGGAGGCGGAAACCCACGATCCCTATTATCATCCCGAAAACTTCGTGGATAGTCACGCGGGTCCCGTGCGGGCTCTCTTCTGAACAGGTCATCCCTCGGAAGCTCATCTCTTCTCGGTGGTGGTGCTCGGTAGCTATCTCCTCCGCGCATGTCATGGTCTCGATATCGTGGTGAAGGTGAACGTCGGCGGAAGTCATCGCGCATCGGTGGCGGAAGTGGAGGCGATCGACTACGGCCTCGCGGCGCGCGATAGGAGTCGATGTAGTCACCCCGTCGAGGAGGGGATCTGGCGCGGTAACTGTCCATCCGTGGAGGAGTGCGCTCACGAGCTTTGCCCGGCCGGTAGGACTGCAGCGTCATTAATGAAGGGCCCGTGTATTACGGCAAGTTGATGTGATGCAACTAAAACTTACCTGACCCCGTCCATTGCCAAATTGATCTTCCGGAGGAATGTCTCGTGGTCTAGGATTTCAAGAGTTAGTACGGCAGCCAGTTCGATAAGGAGATGATGTCTCTGGGCCTGCAGCGGCTTTCACCAAGGCCGTAAATGACGCATACCTTCTATCGCGATCCATTTTCGAGGGTGGATCCCAGCAGCGATGTTGGTGTTGCGACAGGAAATCACACGTGCTTCCACGAGCCACGATCTAAAGTTTCTAGGGAGGCTCGCGTTGCGACTCACTCGACAGCCCTAATGGCGTCGATCGGCATTACGTGATCACATGGAGATTACCTAACTTGAAGCCTTTAATCGATGACCCCGGAATGCGCATGCAACGACGGTGATCATATATACTGCGATAGATCAAGTGTGGTCGTGCTCGATTCTTTAATTATGGTTTAATCGCACATCAACAGGCCAAGAAGTTATCATCTGGATGCGAATTCGGGGGTTGTAGCAAACGATCATTGGAGAAGCGTGGATTGACAGATTCAAACCTCACTGTCCATCTTCGCTTCTGTGTAACAGCTCCGGCATGTACATATCCTGCTCTCCATATATCATACATCCACGCGAGTGCAATCCGGAACGCCAGGCTAAACTTCTGTAGCGGAGATCCCCACTATATCCTCCTCTCGAGATCGCAATGAAACCAAAGGGATGCTAACGCCTGCCTCCCCTGCCAGCCTGTCCGCCTCCCCGTGCAACGCGATCCTGGTCACGTTTTTGACGTTTCGCACCCTCCTCTGCTACCAGATCGCTCAAGTCCTCCTGATCGGCAGCGGCACCTTTCCATCCACCACGATTTTGACGAGCACTCTCGCTTTCGTACTGCCGGCTGATCTGTTCCTTGGATAGTCGGTCATCGCGCTCCAGTGCGTCAGGGTCGATGGAGGCTTCGATGTCGCCTGCCTTGCGCTTTCGTCCTCTGTCATCACTGTCCGATCCCAAAACAGGGCCACGCGAGGCACTGCTGAGATCATAAGCGCGATCACCGCCGAAGAAGCCCTCAGACCGGATTGAATGCTCCTTGATGACTTGTCCTGCCGAGCGGGGTACATTAGTCTCCTCTGTCTCAGTACCGGGCCGGGATTTCCGCAGTGTGAAATCTTGTTGTACGCTCTGCCGGCCATGGGTATCGGGTACCGAGCTATGGAAACCGCTGGGCGTATCGGTTCCGATACTGAAGTTTGTCTCCACGCCGGGTCCACCAGCACCGTCCTCATCGTCGTCGTCCTCTTCTTCTTCCTCTTCATCCTCCTCCTCGTCCTCCGGTTTCTCTCGGGGTTGTATCTCGCCCCATAAGCTCTTATCGACCGGCTCATCCTTAAGAATCGCCTTTTCGTCCTTAGCTCCATCTCCGTCCTTGTTCTTGTCCTCGCCCAACAGGTCGTATAGAAGCTTGCCGTTCGAATCCACTGGCGGTTTGCCCCATTGGCCAGGTTGATAGCCCCAAGATCCCCCGGGTGGTGGCGGTGCGGTCAGTCCAGGAATTTTGAGCGCAGGATAAGATGGTGGGGGTCCATATTTCTGCATGTTGAGAAGCCACGGCGGTGGTGCGTTCGGTGGCATATTGAGCGCCTCACGGAGCTCATCACTGATATCGCCAGGTTTCAAATGGCGTAGATTGGTCTCGCTCTCCTTGCCCTCATAGTAGACCTCTCCATAGCCCGTCAATGTTGGCCGCGTTTGACGATAGAAGAATGCGTCGTAGTATGTTTGGTAGTCGATATCGTACTTTCCTAGCTTCGGCTGCACTCTCGCGCGCTGCTTCTGCTTCAAGGATGCGTTCTCCTGCTTCTCTATTGCGGCCTGGCGCTGCTCCGTGATACCTGTCTCGGCGATGTAGGGCGGCAAATTGTACTGGGGCTTCTCAATACCGCGTTTGCTGCTGAGGTATTCTCGCTTCAAGCTCCAATGTGAGGGTACAGGAACGACGTTCCGATTGCTTTTGATTGTCACCAACATTCGCGGGTGGTGCGCGGAGACATCGTGCCACTCGACAACCTCTGGCATAGGGACAGCTGCTTTCAATTCAGCAACTGACAGCTTGCCAGCGGTCTTGCGCGCTTTCTTGGATATGCGCTTCTTCATTTCTGCCTCCTCCTCTTCGTCCTGGATGTAGTCATCGTCGTCCAATCGCTCAGGTTTGTCATCTCTTTCCGGCGCATCCCCGACTGCTGTAGATCCCGAGCCCCCAGAACCCTCTTTGAATCTAGCAAAGATGCCAGCGAATTGCTGATACAGGCTTCTGTCCGTAGATTCAGCTTCCTCGACGATCACCGGTTCTTCCGACGGTTCGGGGGCGTTTCTAGCACTCCCATATGCGGCGCCATTGCGTCTGTCCTCGATCGGTGCATCTGTCCGCGGACTATCTGATGGCGCCGTTTGTTGTGAATCCTGCGATATCCTGTCAGAAACTGTTGCATACTTCAAACCGTCTGAATTGAGACTCACTTTCAAGCTCTCTTTGGCGCCCTGCTGCTTTTTCTCCTGCTTCTGCTGCTTCTGCTTTGCGCGACGCTGCTCATTCTTTGTTGGCTTGCGCGTGCCCGCGCCTTGGCTCTCTGCAATGATGCCGGGCATGATGGCGCCTACCTGCGTGCTATAATGTCATTACCAGCGCCCGTCGCCTTCCTCCGCAAAGCTGATTGAAGGGCTTGCGCCCGGCTCTAGGGAATGCTGCGCGCAGAATCTGATGGTCTCGTGCGATGGCGCACGAGCAGATCATCAGTCTTTACTCAAAGACTTGATAATAATTCAAATAAGGCGAGAGAAATAAATGCTGGACAAAATTGCGATCCGAAGTTCGACAACGCGAAGCGTCACAGTCCGTTCCAAGATGGAGCGGACGCACGTGACTGTCGACTTCACCCAAATTTCCTTTGCGTCCAGAGCAGGAGAGATACAGCAGCAACGAATGGTGATCATTGGGCGTTTGTTTCACTTGGTATAGAGATGGCTATGTCATTGACTATAGACTACTCGTCTCTCGGGAACTCGTCTCCCAATTCCAACGTTGCCTTAACATTCATGCTCATCAACTCTTGAATCAGCAACTTTGCAGCGTACGGCATCGTCATGCGCACCACTCCACGGCTGCTGCCACAGCTCTGACACCACATGTTGTAACCCATCATGCCGCAATTCTGACACACATCAACGTTGTGCGCGTCCGAGCTCAGCATCAATCGTTCGAGTAGCAGCTGGCTGGCACCATAGGCAATCAGACAGTCACGCTCCATCTCTCCCAACCGAAGACCACCTTGTCGCGATCGACCCTCGGTCGGCTGCCGCGTGAGGATAGCACGCGGCCCGGTGGAACGCGAGTGCATTTTGTCTTGGACCATGTGCTTCAGCTTTTGGTAGTAGATGGGTCCCATGAAGACATAGGCTGGCAAACTCTCGCCAGTGATGCCTGAGGTCAAGAAGTCTTTGCCAGAGTAGCTAAACCCGTGCTTAACGAGTGTTGCACCCATGTCCTCGACCTTGCTACCACCAAAAGCCGTGCCATATTCTTGTTGTCCAGCAAGGACACCAGCCTTGCCCGAGACCAGCTCCAGCATCTTGCCGACCGTCATACGCGACGGGAAACCATGAGGATTCATGATGATGTCCGGGTTGATACCGCGGTCTGAGAACGGCATATCGGCCTGCTCGACAAGGAGACCAACCACACCCTTTTGTCCGTGGCGCGATGAGAACTTGTCGCCGATTTCTGGTCGACGCGTTTGACGAGTCTGGATCTTGATGATCGTGTTGTTACCTTCGTTCGTAGTAATCATGACCTTATCAGCGTAGCAAGGATCTGGCAATTTGTAGGACATGTGCATCGGCGACCATTTTTGATCTTTTTGAGGGATAGCTGAGGCTTGATTCAATGGCTGCTCTTTGAGCATGTACATCTCAGAGCTTTCCAGTTGCGAGCCGACCTCAACAAGACCATCCTTGCCAATCTTCTGATGCCTCGGGTTCTTCGCGTCACGATCAGCTAGACGGTCCTGATAGCCGTTACCGTATGTCTTGAGCGGCATGCTCAACTTCTTAAAGACTTGACACCGTCCGAAGCCCCGATCACAAGAAGCTTTATTAAGCACGAGGGCGTCTTCGATGTCGTAGCCGGAATATGACATGACGGCCACCACAGCGTTTTGACCTGCTGGAAGCTTGTCGTACTTGACCAGCTCGATTGTACGTGTGGTGACCATAGGCTTCTGCGGATAGACCATCAAATAGAGTAGTGTATCGATGCGGGTGAATTGGTTGTAGGCGATAGCTCCAATAGCTTGTTTACCCATAGCGCACTGATATGTATTTCTTGGAGATTGATTGTGGTGCGGATATGGAATGAGACCGGCCACAGCACCCAGAATTGTGAACGGCTCAATCTCAAGATGTGTAGTATGCTGGTTGATGTCCTTCTCGTAGATAGCAATGTTCGAATCGTTTTCCTCATTAACATCCAGATACTCGACGATGCCACGCGACAGCGCAGTATCGAAATCAAGTTTGCCCTTTCGCAAAGACTCGAGAACGCGAATGGTGACCTTTGACTTGCCTTTCTCGACGACAATCAGAGGCCGGCAAACTCGACCCTCGTCCGTCGCGATGTGTACACCGTTGTGATGGTGATTGATATAGATACTGACAAACTCTGATATTCGGCCCATTCGTCGAAATTTTCGGAAGTTGACGAGAAATTGCTTCGGCTGTCGAGTGAGTGCTATGGGTGTGCCGTTGATGAAGATGATGTACGACCCGTTGCCAAATATCTCTGTTCCGGAAGCAAACGCAATGTCTTCGGCGCCAAGCACGAAGACCATTTTGCGGACAGGCTCTTCGTCGTCAGCCGTTGTGATATGGGTCATCAAGGCCAAATTCTTTACCAACCCACAGGCTTCACCTTCGGGTGTATCTGAAGTGCACAGCATACCGAACTGCGAAGGCTGCAATGCTCGAGGGCCAGAAACCTTTCTGGTCTTCTCGAACTGACTGGTGATTCTGGTCATCATACCCAGAGCACTGATATAACTCAGCCTGCTCAGAACGTGGGTCACACCCGCTCGGTCCATGCGGAATCTTTTCAAGGTCCAGTTGCCGGTCGAGATGGCACGCTCCATGCCACTTGTGATGCGAGCTTCGCCTTGCTCGATGATTCGTGACGGATCGAATTCCTGTGTCGGATTTGGTTTCTTGAGAAGCTTGTCCATGTTGACTTTGATCTGCCGGGTGAAATCCTTGAAGAGGTCTTCAAATAGCAGTGCAAGCATTTGACCCGCAAGCTCCAATCGCTTGTTTCCAACATAATCACGATCATCGACAAGTTTCGGGTCGTGTATTGCCATCAGCACACGTCGAGTCATGAAAGCAACATAGAGCGCTTTGGGTCGGAAGTTCAAGCCTTCAACTTCTACGTGCGGGATGATGGTTGCTGCTAGCTTCTCCAGCGCTTGCTGCTTCGGCGTTCTCTCACGGTTCCCAAACTTGAAACGCGAGTCGAATCGCTCCTGCTTCACACGACTTGCGATGTAATCGAGAGCTTGTTCCTGTGTGAACACGCCCTCCCTTGCAGCAAGTTCCATGTTCTGTGCGAATTCGTCCTGATATTGTGCATCATTTCCTGCCGTGAGTAGCAAGATCTCGTGGTCGGATTGAATGCCCATCGCTCGAAGCACGATGACCACCGGTATATCCTCGGACAAAGAGTTGTGCTTGAGGTAAATGTAGCCTTTCTTCGTCAGAACGTAGGTTTTGGTCTTCACGTTCGCAGTGTGACTCGTCACCGAGGCTTGAATTATGCCTTTCATCGACTCTACGATGACACGGTTCTTACTGAGTTGCTCCTGAACCAAAATCACCTTCTCCTGTCCGCGGACGATGAAGTACCCTCCAGGATCAACGGCACACTCGTTCAGATATGCCATCTCAGACTCTGGACGCCCATAGAGCACGCATTTGGAGCTACGAAGCATCATCGGCATGCGGCCGATCATGACATTCGTTTTTCTGACATTTCCAGATTGCCGAGGGTAGATGAAATCAACATAGATAGGTGCAGCGTAGGTCATGTCCCGTAACCGACATTCATTTGGCGTCACTACCGTTTCGACATAGCCGAGTCCTGAGTCTGCCACTCGGCATGGCTTGCCGACACGGATGTCGGTGAAGCGAACCCATTTCTTATTGTTGGCATCTGACACGATAAGAGAGTTGGCCTCGACGATCTTTTTAAGTTCGACGTCGGTGAAATAGTCATAAGAATCGATATGCTGCTTGACCAGACCCTTCACTCTCAGGAAGGCGGGCAGTAAATTCCACTTGTCTCGGGCCGTGTTGATCGGATCCGTTAGCTTCTTGCTGTAGTAGAAGGGTTTCAATAGAGCATCCAGATCATCCCTCACAGGTGCTACCTTTCGCTTCGAAGGTGTCTTCTGCGAGATTGTTCCATCTGCTCCCGCTGCAACTCGATGGCTAGCTCCATCAGCCAAACCATCAGACGTGGGCTGCGAGCTTGAAGCCGTGGCGGCACGCGCCTTGGGTGCTCGATTTGAAGCAGCCTGCAAGAGTCATCAATAAATTTTTTTGGCACAACTTTTAAAGCTGAGGAAACACACCTTGACAGTTGTAGCATCAGCAGTCCCAGCGCTGGCAGTCTTCTTTGCTCGCGGAGGCATTTTGCTGCAGACTGCCGTTCACCTCACTGATCACCATAATTTTCATTCATGTCACGCATGTCAAGCACTGCTGTTGGTGGAGGCCAGCCCGAAAGCGGATAGGTTTAGCGCGCTGCTCGGTCACGGCGGGAGTGGGCGTCTCCCGCCAAATCCCGTCGCCGCAGCTCGTCCTGGGCACCGCGCTGAAGACCAAAGCGGCCGCAAGGTTGGCGCGCTTCCTCCATTCTGGTCATTGGACCGGCGTTGGGGCCCGTTCCGTCAGTTTGCTGGTACACGATTGCAGCGGCTCCTAACCGGCGATTTATCTGAGTATTGATTGACAGTCACGCTTGCGCACGTCACCACACTGGACGGTCACCGCTCTTTGCCATCTGCGTGGCACGCGATGTCCTGCAAAGAAATGATCTCGGGTCGCTTGGCGCCCGCAAATACTGTGACCCAGCAAATGCCAGCTGCAGCGTCACTCCTGAGAAGCGACTTCACTGCAGGGCCACGCTTCGAGACGGAGCTTAAATCGCCCACACAAGCGCCCAAGTGTGGAGGCGACAAACGAAACTCTGAGGTCACCTTGGGAATTTCACTGTGTCAACGATGATCTGGGGCCACCCCATTCTTCCTCCCACTTTGTCCGCATTCATTGGGCATCGTAAGATCGAAAGCAATTTTCCGTCGTAAACTCGAACATCGATCAACCCCACTGCGGGGCTGCGACAGCCTTTGCGATTCAGAGCAAGCCACTTCAGCTCCGTAAGAGCCCGGTTTGCTTGAGAATGGTAAGAAATCCCACGGAGCTACGCGAAGATCTGATCTCGATTGCGATACCCCGCCTTGAGACTTCCGAGCAACGACGTTCACGACAATAGCGACGAGTACGGGTGCCCGTCTTTGAGGGTCGCAGCCCACTTCGCGGGAGGCAACTTAGAGAGACTATCGCTTCGATACCCCAGCCTCCAGATCGAGCAGCTAGGATACTTCTCGTCTGCTCCGCTAGCGCAGAAGCGCCGCACAACACAGTAGCACGTACGATTCGTAGTCTCTTGACGGGGAAGTAGGCTTGTTCTGGTGGAGGCATGTAACCAGGTCTGCTACACCGCAGCTCTGTGACCACAGCTGCGCATCCGATTAACGGCGAGTGGCGTCAGGTGACACCGAAGGAATCCTCGTTGCAGTAAATAACCCCGTCCGGCGTGACCCACATACAACTTGCACTTGTCGATGGCGTGAGGGTCCTGAGTCTCACGGATGAAAGCAAAGAGTCCACATTGAGGCGATCGATTGTGAGGCTTGAAGGATGAAGCACATACCACATGGTGCTGGAAGAAAGACCAAATACCGCAAGGGCACGATTCAGGCAGGCTGGACTAATTACTGCAGACTCACTGGTAGACATAACGTTGACCCCTATTGTGGAGAGCTCAACAGAAAGGATTGTGAGACTGTAATTCCGGCTATTGGAAAAGTGCGGTGCGCAGTTGCGAGCTGGTCTCGGGACGTGCACATAGTGTACCAACAGAGGTCGGCACCGCGGGCATATACCGCCTGGCGCCGCTTGTTCCATGCTGCACGAAGGGAAAAGGGTACCAGATGACGGAATTCGACATGGCAGGCGATGGCCAGGGCCAATTAAATCGGGACTCTCGGCTGCCACAGGCGCAACGAGCGCACAATGCACAAGAGGTACAAACTTGCTGTGCAGCCCAGAGAGGTGCGCGAACGGGCTATCCTTGGCTGTTGCCGCCACGCTTGTTCTACCAGGCTCTTTGTTGTGTCCAGTCCCTGGTCCCACGCCATCGGCCTGGCCTTTATGGCTGCTTATACTAAAATGGACTTGCCTAAGTGCATGGTCCATAGTGCGGAGACGGGAAGAGGGTGACGATACTAGCAGAAAAAGGCTCCAGTGGAGGGGCAATAATTGGTCAAAGACTGGAGACCCTTGCTGCTTCGTTCAGCAGGGTGACAGTTGTCCAGCAGCAGCGAGAGCTGATCATCTGCCGTGCCGCCCAGTCTACCACTCAACACCCAGCAAGCGCGTGGGCTTCCCCGACTGGACTGCGCTGACTGAAGTGGCGGGGTTTTAGGATCGTCCATCGCGAATGCTGTTCTCCACGAGGTCCGCAGTGCCGCTCGATGCGTGTGAAGTCGTGGGCCTCAGGACAATGCTCTGTGCTTGGCTCTTCGCGAAAGGGAACGAAATGCGGTCAACATGGGCAACCCGACAACCAATGTTGGTAAATTAGCACAACGCGAAATTCCCCCACAGACGCCGCAAAGAGAGCGGAACCTCCTGTAACATCGTCAGTCAATGGTAGCCAGCCAGACTAGACGTTACAGCGTAAGACCGGGCTCTTTCCTGCAGGCGTGGAAGCCCTGCCGCCACGGGCTTTAGCACAAGTGCCCTAGAAAGCTTGCGATGCGACACCAATTCTCACCCACATCCTCGTCTGTCCGATTTGATGATCGCCAACCCTCCCCCTCTTTTGTGTTCTTCGTTCGCTCGTCTGTTCTCGCCGTCTGTCATTATAGGAAGAAGCGATCCCGCATACCTCTTTCGTCCTCCCTTGCGTTGTACAGATATTCTGGCCGGCTCCGTCCTGTTGTATCTGTAACCCCTTCCGCGTGCCAACGGCGGTCCGCGCTGTCGTTGTAGGTATGACCATCCACCCGCCCGTCGTTGGAATGTGCCCTCACTCGCCCACCAACCTCCTCTTGGCCGTCCCCGACGCGACCGCGCGCTCGCTGACCCTTCTGGTGCTTTTAGATAAAAATGGCATACTATCGCGGACCGCAGTCGCCACGAGACGAGCAATATACGACAAATGCGTTCTCGCCGCCGCAGCAACGCAATCCGAACCGATGGAGCACCAGCATGGCCGCCCCGGCGGACATTCGCGGGTCCCTTCACCGAAGATTCACTACAACCACCGTCCCAACGATCAACGGCCTGTCCCCTCTGAACGGACTTTCTCCGATCGGGCAACAACGGCGCCAAGCTGCTGGTGAAGGGCAATCGGTAAGTTCCGTGGACACGTGAAGAGCACGCGAGACACCAGGCAGGTGGAATGAGCCTTTGGCAGATAGTGATTGGAGTTTGGCGAGCTGGAACCTGGTTCAAACAATACTGGTGTCGATATCGAGTTTCTT
The DNA here is from genome assembly GCA_002368545.1 of Ramichloridium luteum. Taxonomy (NCBI): domain Eukaryota; kingdom Fungi; phylum Ascomycota; class Dothideomycetes; order Mycosphaerellales; family Dissoconiaceae; genus Ramichloridium; species Ramichloridium luteum. Next base: position 116,514 of record MTSC01000030.1, on the reverse strand, counting down.
ACGCGATCGCCCTTGTATGGACAAGTCATTCGCGGTTTGGCGCGATCCTGGATGGCTGTTGGGAGCTCGCGCAGGCCTGTCTATACCCGGGCAATAACTCGAGGTTAGGCATCAAGGAATGGCTGCGGATATCGCAGTCGTCTTCATTGTGCATATGCCATGCTGCTGCGACAACGGCCGGCACCCAAACTGGATCCACTCCCTGAATATCCGAGCTATAGTCACATGCTCCAAGGGCAACCTGTCGGCGACCCCGTACGGTTCTTCTGACCGCTACTTCACCAACCTCAGGGCCTGACGTCGAATTCACATTCACAGCAAGATTCACATTATCGCAGCCCAAACAGCCCTGGGTTTCTTGGTTGCAAGATGAATTCGCCTGCCTGTGTGCTGAACATATGCTTCACATGTGAAATTTGCAGTCATTGAAAATGACAGAAACTGACTGTTTTGAACAGAATGGCTTGCACCACCGCTACGAAGCACTTCTTCAGCAACAACGACAAATTCAAGAAGAGCTCGACCGCATCGATCCTGAAACCCGCCGAGAGGTCGACGAGAACATTCGTCACGAACAAGCCGTGACACAACTGGTTGCGCAGAGCGAACCCACGACCCCACCTGAGTATCATAGCACATACGCCGGATATCGTACCAATCGATACTCTACTGCTAGCTTGACTTCGCCGCCTGGTCTAGCAACTCGTGCCAATCGTGCCTCCACACAACTTACATCGCCAAGCTTGAGTCTGGTTGGTTCACATGTGAACGGTGGAAACAACGTGTCGGGCTTCCCATCTCAGTCGGTGCCAGGTTCGAGGCGACACTCTGATGACGAGGACGAGGAAGATTACAGATTCCGCTTTGAGAACGGAGTTCACAGGTCCGCTGCAAAGTAAGTCTGCTCAATCATGAAAACCATGTGAGACTTGAGACTTTCTCCACTGAAGCGTGTGACAAAGTCACACTTTCTATTAACACCACGGCCGTCACACTGTGCCCGTTGATCACGCTTCTCTCGCCCCATCTTGTATTCGACTCGCAATCTGACACTCTCCCGACAGGCCCAATCGCAATTCGATGCCGATCGCTCCGTACGACCGCCACAAACGTGCCACGACTGATCTCAGTCTTGGTCCCATCAACACGACTGGATTCCTATTTGGACCAGACGAGGAGAAGATCATCAATCTCTCGCAGACTAGCACCAACACGTCGCCGCCTGACACGAAGACATTCTTGAAAGTGCAACACACCGCTGACGGCTTCCCGAAACTCATTCGCAGCGAGCAGACATTTGACCCTCAGGGCTCTGTCGCATCCTCAGCCCTCGACCTTGCCTCATCTGCGAATCCAGAGCAGCAGTCATCGGTGCGAACGTCCCGCCACCGAATCTCCCTTCCACCCACTTCGCTCGGCGGCAGCATGAACATTGCTCCTCTCAACAGTATCTTGGCCAATGGTGCAGACACCAGACCAACTACGAGTAATCGCCGTTCAGTAGATGTGAAGTTCACGGCCGAGCAAAAGCGACCATCAATCATGGCTGTCACTTCGCGACCGTACACCAGCGGTCCATCACACCCCTCGTCTTTCTCGACCAGCGATCTTCCTACACTGAAGAGCATCAATGGTAACGAGGGCACAGACGGTGGTATCTCATTCCATTCTCCACCGCCACAAGCCATCAAGTCTGTCGAAACCACTCCGCGCGATCGCAACACCGGCATGTCGCGCCTTTCTTCGGCACGTCAGAGTCATGACTTCACGGCCCCTTCGCTCAAGCCTGAAGAGCCCCAGGACATCTTTGGTCAATCCCTTTTGCAAGGCAACGCCATCCCGTTCGGGCCACTCCCGACTGACAATGCCACGGGCATGCGCCCTTTTACGAGCCCGATGGCACCATATGGCCAAACATTTTTCAACGCTTACAGCTTGCCAATGCTTGCCAACGGCTTTCAAGCCATGAACCTCGGCGCAGCCAATGGCTTTGCGGCGCCACCACAGTTCAATGGTGTCATGATGAATGGATACGGCATTCAGCACGGATTTCCCGGCTTCCAACAATTCCCACAGCCGGCCCCTCAGAACGGGAACGCCGCTGCACGAATCACATCTCCGCCACGTCGCACCACCGCCGAGGAGGCGCAGCAGAGTTTTAACTCTATCAAGCTTGAACAAGTTGTCGGACAAATTTACGCTTTGTGCAAGGATCAGCACGGATGTCGTTTTCTTCAGCGCAAGCTTGATGAGCGCAACGAGCAGACAGTCGAGATCATCTTCAACGACGTGAAGACTCACATGGTTGAGCTCATGGTGGACCCTTTCGGGAATTATCTTTGCCAGAAGTTGTTAGAGAGCTGCAACGATGATCAGCGCACTGTGCTCGTTAAGAACGCCATGCCAGCCATGACGAAGATCGCACTGAACCAGCACGGAACTCGTGCCCTTCAAAAGATGATCGAGTTTATCTCGAAGCCGGAGCAAACTGCTTTGATTATCGAAGCACTTCAGAATGACGTGGTCACGCTGATCCAAGACCTCAACGGCAACCATGTGATCCAGAAGTGCCTCAACCATCTCTCCTCGGAAGATGCCCGGTTCATCTTTGAGGCCGTCGGTAACAATTGTGTAACTGTCGGCACTCATCGTCATGGTTGTTGTGTCCTCCAGCGGTGCATCGATCACGCAGACGGCCTCCAAAAGGGTGAGATGGTCAATCACGTCATTGCCAATGCGAATGCTTTGGTGCAAGATCCATTTGGGAACTACGTCGTCCAGTACATTCTCGATCTTTCTGAGCCGTGCTTCACGGAACCGCTGTCGCGAGCCTTCCTGCCAACCATCGTCTTCCTGTCGAAGCAGAAATTCAGCTCAAATGTAATCGAGAAGTGTATCCGTTGTGCTGGTCCAGACACCCGGCGGGACATCATCCGCGAGATCATGGTTCCTCAGGCACTCGAGAAGTTGCTCCGCGACAGCTTTGCCAACTACGTCGTGCAGACCGCGATGGACTTCGCCGATGAGGAAGTCAAGCCCACCCTCGTTGAGCACATTCGTGCCATCCTGCCAACGATTCGCAACACGCCGCACGGTCGACGTATTCAAACAAAGATCACCGATTATGAGAACCGCATGGCGAGCTCCAATGCATCCATCCTCAGCCCGCTCGATTCCGCTACCGCCGTGACTTCGCCTTCCAAGCCAGCGCAGGCTTCAAACCGTTCCAATCGGCATGGCATGGTTGGCGCGCCCCAGCAATGGCCCGCGAACAATAATACTACCACCACCACGAACAACTATGGTTTCTCTTCCTATGCTCTCAGCGGCAACGGCGCCATCTCTGGAGATAACATGAACAACCACATGGGCAACGAGATCCTTGCTCCGACCCCTCAACGCGGCAATGCAAACTTCATGCTCAATGGTGGCCAGGACTTCGTTCCCACCAACGGCTTTGCCGCGCAGCAATTCCACGTCCCGGGTACCCAGGCCTATGGACACTTTTAGAGACTGTGCAGTAGTCTCTGTCGTCGGCTGTAACAGTATTACGACTTTCCACAGGTCCTTTCGGGCCTATCTCTGGCGTTTGGCATCAGCCTACGAGCTACGAATCACCAACGCAACGGCCGACCAACAATATGATATTAACATCTTGGCGCGGCAGCTTTCTTGTTTGGTTTTCTCTTTCTTGGGATCCTGGCAGGCCCAGTCCAGCATTATCAATGACCTCTGCAGCTCAAAGTTCCGTCCTCCCGATGGATGTATGCATCTGCTACGACACGAATTGACGTCCCCCCAGTGAAGACGTCACTGTAACAATATAGCGAGCGATCTGTGCCAACATTACGAGCAAGGCGACACGAAGCATCCATTGGCCATGTGCAGAAGAAGTCTGGCAATTTCCATTGTGTCTTGGATGTTTGGGCGTTTGAATTTTTGTTCATCACCTGCTCTCCTGTTCAACATTAGCCTCCTTGGCAATCTACGAGATTTTGAGACGACCGCCCGAATGGCTAGGTTTGTATCAATAACGCGAAATTTCCTTCAACCACGTCCGAGCTTGGCAGCCGCTTGCGGACTCTTCACTTTCGGTTCCGCCGATCGCAAATACTGTGAAGCTATCTGTGGCCACCGACCATCGTTCGAAGCTTGAGCGGATCACAATCAACCACAATCTGAAGAAACCTTGCATACACATCATGAGCCCAACGACAATTGCATTCTCATCACGCATGGCCTCTCGTCACCACAAATTCATGGGTTGGATGATTCGATGGGTCCCTTCCTTTTCTTGTAACCGTTTGACGTTTCTGTTTTGTTGCACATAAATGCGATCTGGATCGACGATGTATGATAATAACTCTATATCGAACGAATCAAAACTGATCAATACTGTCCTTGCGTTCTGGTTGCCGTCATTCTGAACCTTATAAATTGGTTTTGTCAAAGCAAGGAGGGAGTTAGGTTCCTTCTTCGCCAGGCGATGCAGCTATGCACGGTATGACAGGCCGGAGATCGCGCTAGTACATTGTTGGACTAGCGCCTTACTCCTGCCTTCACTGCTGTGAGTGTGTGAGTACTGCCTACGGTTCCTGCATGCAGCGATACTTGCATAAGGGGGTACATCAACCAGTCTCCGTCTCGTTCGTCTCGATTCCGAACTGTTGCGCATCCCAAATCCCGGGACCTTGACATGATGTCTTTTGCTGCGCCCTATCAAAGGTTCGATGCATCATCACCTGGATCCCTGCTGTTTGACATTTACGGAAGGAGCGATACTAACACCTGCCCGCAGACGGACGCTGAGGAGCAGAATAGCTACTGCGCACAACGCGTGACTGGCAATCGTCACGTTACGCGGAGCTCACCGCGTCACGGCAGCCTCCCGTCCCTGCCGACCATACGTCAATATGGGTCTCGCAGATGGCCTGCTCGAGGGCCTCGAGCGGCTCAAGCTCGCCGACAAGAAGAACTCATCGGATCCATCAGAACCGGTCGAGTTGCCAAAGGAAGCCCCCAACATGAAAGGCGCGCCCATTTCCTTGCGGACGCGATCCAAGCGCCAAGGTGTGATCCATCGCTCAGCGATCCCTTGTCTAATGTACCCGCAGAACTGACAATGCTGAACGCCTCAGGTGCGAGCTCTAGAGCTTCAAACCAGGCTCTACCATCGTTGCTCAATGTCAACGCGAGGCCCTTTGTGCCAACTGGGCAGGCAGCATTGGCGGTATCTTCAACGAGGACATTTGTTAAACAGAGCTACGAGATCGCGGCGCCTCCCAGTCAATCACAGCATGGATCTCCCACGAGACCTCGACGAAAACGAAAGGAAAAATACAACACTGGGAAAGAGACGACCCCTTCTGACGATGCAGACTCCGCAAAATCTAGCAACATCTCGAGCGATTTGCGCCACGATTCGCCTCTGCAACAAGTCAAGGTACCTTTTCGTCCTTCGCCAAGAAAGCCAGACTCAAAACCTCGTCTATATTGGTTACCTGAGCCAAAACCAACAAAGACTTACCTGACCAAGGCCGCCAAGGCCGCAGAGACGTCAGAATCGAAGCAGTCGCTGCTGGTCATCCTGGATTTGAACGGCACCTTGCTTTTCCGGAAACAGAGGGGCGGGAGCAAGTTCGTCGGGCGACCGCGCGTGGAGGCCTTCATCGACTACTTGTTTGCCAATCATCACGTCATGGTCTGGTCATCTGCGCGACCCGTCAACGTGGAGAACATGTGCAAACAGCTCTTCAGCCAAATGCAGAGCGATCAACTTGTCGCAGTTTGGGCACGCGATCGCTTGCGCCTGACTGAGGAAGCCTATAACAACAAAGTCCAGGTGTACAAGCAATTGTCCTGGGTCTGGCAGGATGCTGAAATTCATAAGGGGCAGGGGACACGCGCTGTACCCCAGCGGTGGAGTCAAGCGAACACCGTTCTCATCGACGATAGCGTCGAGAAGGGCGCCAGCGAACCGCACAACATCGTGCAGATTGAAGAGTTCGAGGCGCGGCCGGGGCAGATGGAGACTGATGTTCTCGGCCAGGTCATGGAGTATCTGGATATATTAAGCACACAGAAGAACGTCAGCGCGTACATGCGCGAGCACCCTTTCGTTTGCGGAAGCGATGCGGAAGACAACTAATCGCATCCGCTCGGGCGAGAGCTGAGCTCGGTCAGGAGCCTTCGATGCGATAATGCTCACATTCTGCACAGCAACATGAGCTTTGGGCGTGGCAATACGGTATTTGGTGGTTGTCCGTGATCTTACATGATGCCTGCCGCGCGCTCTGCCCGATCTTTCGAATTTAGGATGAGGAATATGCACGATGCACTGCTGTCACTATATGTCAGTTCTTCGGAGTTCATGTGGGCATCGAGTCATGCAGATTATGATGAAAGACATTGCTATAGTAAGAGCTTCGCATGCCAGACCCGTGGCTACTTAGACTGCACGTCTCTACGAGTCACGTCTCTCGAGTTGCAGCTTTCCCCGCAAAATACATCACGATTTCAGCCTCAACCGCACCCGAGGTCACTAGTCAATGTCAATGCAGATATGAAAGTCAAAGAGTGCTGCTGTTCCACTTGAATAGTGGCTCGCATTGATGAACGAATAATCAACACACCATGAATTTCGACCTACCACCCGCGCTCGTTGATTACCTTGCTCGTTTGGACGAGTTCATTGAACGTGAGGTCAAGCCCCTCCAACAACAGGATGACAACGAACGATTCTTCGATCACAGACGCGAACATGCTCGCACCGACTGGGATCGGGACGGTCTACCACGAGAAGAATGGGAGGATCTCCTGAAAGAATGCACTCGCCGCGCAGACAAAGCTGGCTTCTTCCGCTTCAGTTTACCCCGAGAATATGGTGGTCAGAACCAAGCAGACGGGCGAGGATCCAATTTATGGATGGCTGTGATCCGTGAACACTTGGCCAGCAAGGGCTTGGGCTTGTTCAATGACCTTCAGAACGAGCACTCCGTTGTTGGAAACTTCCCGGACGTCATTATGGTTCAGCATTTCGGAACGCAGCAGCAGAAGGACGAGCTTATTAAAGGCCGACTTACCGGCAAAGTCCGAATCACGTTCGGCTTGACGGAGCCTGAACATGGCAGCGACGCGACCTTCATGAAGACCCGTGCTGAAAAGCAGCCGGACGGCAGCTACCTGATCAATGGTGCCAAGATGTGGCAGACGGGCATGCACAAGGCGACGAACTGCTTCATCTTCGCCCGCACAAGCGGCAAAGACGGCGACGCCTCTGGAGTGACCTGCTTCAACGTGCCCCGCCACACGCCGGGACTCGAAGTGGTCTCCTACGAATGGACCTTCAACATGCCGACCGACCACGCGACGGTCGCGATCAAGGACGTGCGCGTGCCGGCCTCGGCCATCATCGGCCCCCTTGACGGCGGCCTTGCAGTGGCACAGGCCTTCGTGCACGAGAATCGCATCCGTCAGGCCGCATCGTCGCTCGGCGCAGCGGTATATTGCGTTCAGCAATCGGTTGCGTACGCGCGGAAACGAGCGCCTTTTGGAAAGCCGCTGGCGGAGAATCAGGCGATTCAGTTCCCGCTGGTCGAGCTGGCAACGCAGTGCGAGATGTTGCGGTTGCTGATCCGCAAGACGGCTGTTGAGATGGACGCACTGCCCCATCGGGAAGTCGCGCGCCGGCTGAGCGACAAGGTTTCGCAATGCAACTACTTCGCGAACCGATTATGTACGCAAGCGGCAGATCAGGCGATCCAGACGCACGGCGGTTGGGGCTATAGTCGGCATCTGCCTTTCGAGCATATCTATCGCCATCACCGTCGATATCGGATCACAGAGGGAAGTGAAGAGATCCAAATGCGGAAGGCCGCAGGCTTTTTATTTGGGTTCATGGGCCCAAACAAGGAGGCAATCAAAGATGCTGCAAAGCTGTAAATCGTGGACGGATTGAGCATTGTGATATTGTAAGGGTAAGTCTCAGGAAAGCATGCTTCGAATTTCCATAACAGTGTCGCCTTTTTCATATGCTGCAGCGTGTGCTATTCATTTTCCGTGCATAATTATCGCGTAACAAAAGAGTAACATCAATCGAGCCGTGAGTGTAGACAAGAATTGCACATTGCCCAAATTCATCATTCGTCCCGAAACATCCATCGCCCGCTGGGCCGAAGAGCCTCGCGCCACCGTTCCTCAACGGCATCAGATTCAATCTGACGAGCCTGAGCACGATCCTGCGATGACTCTTGCGTGGTCGGCATATCAGTCCTCCAGAATCCGGGTGGGGTACTCCTCCGTTCAAAAGCATGTTTGTGCTTGCCGTTCTGCTCGGCGAAAGCGTGCACATGAGCTTGGTCCACCAGGTGCTTCCGTTGATCAGGTCCATATGAGCTGATCACGTCTGTCCAGAAAGGCCCAAGGTACGACTCTAGTGCTTGTGCATCGGTCTTCCCGGACATCGCCGTCCCACCCAGCTCGATCACCTTACGGAAAGTTTCACCACAGCAATCTGCTTTGGTACAAGTATGGAGCGACCGCCGTTGATCGCGACCGCGAAGTGTGTCTGCGAACGCAAAGTCTGAACCCATATATCTTGGATTGACCTTGAAATCTTCGAGCCGTAGTGCTGCCAGCGGACGGATGCGTAGCGGCTCATCTTCGGGCCGGATCGGCGGTGGACTTCCCGCTCCATGGAACACATCATTCGCTCGTGGCTTCAGCGCAGAAGTTGGTTTGTCCTTTGTTACGGCTTTTGAAAGGCCCTTCACTGTCGACCCTGGAGTTATAGCCCGCTCAGGAGGTTTGTGACTGACTTGCTCATGCGGTGGAGCCTTGTCATTCTGCGGTGTCATCGGACCGTGGCGCCTCGTTGGCTCCTGAAGGATAGCATCCAGCCTGCGAGAAGAGTTTTTCCTCGCTCCGGCGTTATAACGCTTACCTGGAGATTCTTCTCCGTCCTCTGATAGCATCGCAATTTTATCACTGATGCCCGTGCGACGAATTCGATTCTTCTTGTAATTGGACGGCGTTGTCGACGCCTGAGCCATTGGCACATTCACGCTAACAGGAGCCAATACTCGCCTTTGTCCCGATTCAACCATACCATGTCGTGTGGAGTGACCTCTGGGCGTGTGAAGATCTAAAGTGTGGGTACATGCTCTAGACGGAGCAGCTCCCGCGTCCTGAGAGTGAGCTCCGGATGATAGTCGTCGAAGCTGCGGTCGGAACTCTTTATTAGTCGCTCCCTCATCGCCATCCCGACTATGTCGAGGTCTTCGCGGCGTTTGTATGGGGCTGCCGACTATGTCCAGGTCTGAAGTTTTCATGCGGACTATCGGAGGTCGTGGCGTTTGCATGGGATCCGAGGACAGCTCTTCCACCTTGAAAAGCCCACGTGGTGGTGATTGCGGCTCGTCTTTGATGCGCCATCTTTGTCGAGACTCCGAGAAGCTGTCGCGTTTCCTTTTCAGATTTCGTGTTGAAACAACGATGGGCTCGTCGCCCGAAGGGGGCTCCTCCTTCACTTGTACGTCGGGCGCTTCATTCTCGACGTCCTCCATAGTCGTCTGACTGGATGTCACGCGAGGCACGGTGATATCAGATGGAAAGTCGGCAGCACCTTCATTCCTGCCTGACAGAGAATCTGAGTGTGCCAGAGTGGCATCAGATCTCTCAACAACATGCTCAGTCGTGATATTCACCCTCGACTGTGACTCCACGCCAGCTCGTTGACTTCCGCTCTCTGCACCAGTTCGACTAGCAGAGGGCGACAGCAGTACCTCGTTCGTACTCCTATGCCGTAGCATCGGTCTCGCTGCCGTGCTATTAACCTCAAGCAACTCCCGCTTGGCGAGGAAATCGCGCCATTCCTTCACACGCTTCGCCGTGTGCACGGCCTTGTCATGAGCAGCCTTGAGCCGGACTTCGCAGTTCGCATGCTGTCGCCGTAACTGCTGGTATTTTCCCAGGAGTCTCGCGTAAGCAAATGACCATTCTTCGTCCCAATCGCCCGTCTGACTGTCATTGACAGGCGCTACCGCTCTGTGGGGACTTGTTGCGGTAGATGCTCGTGCATGTCGAGATGTTTGCGACGCACTTCGACTGACACTAGCACGAAGCTGCGCATTACGGTCTTCGAGAAAAGAGATGATGGCCTGGTTGCTCTCTATCTCGCGCTGAGTGTCGTCATGCCCATGCCAGCGACCTTGGTGGACGGGCGTTCGCCCGCTGCTACTTTGGGCCGACATTCATGTCAGTGCCGAGTCTCAGATCCTAAGGATCTTGCTAAGGTGTGGATTTTGCCCCTCCTGGTTGTCCTGTGCAGTTGACTGCGTATGTTGAAGTCACGGAGTATCAAGGGTGCAAGGTTAGTCGCGTCATACAGGTGCAACGCGGGTCGGAGGGGTCCGCGAAACACGAAATTGTGGCAATTTCACGTGACCCAAATGCAGGCTGCATATATTCAGATGCGTAATGTGCTCTCGAAGGAGATGCACTGGGATAAACTCAAACAGTGCTACTCAAGCGGTGCAATATTCAGATGGAGCTCAAGAAAGTATGCTCCATGTTTGGCACTCAGTTGCATTCGTTTGGGTCACAGTGTACATCGATGGAGTTTGCCATATATCGACAGAGTGGGAGGTATTGCACCAATAATCTCTCAGATTGCTCATCTCAAGTCCATATTCTTCGTCATCGTCGTTATCATAAATTTCATTCCTCGTCTCATCTCAGCTCCTTCCATATGGCCCGTTCTAGACCTCTCACCTCACTTCTTACTCTTCAAACAACGTCTCAACCTCCTCCTTCCCCAGAAGACGGCATACACCCTGTTCGCAAAGCTGCACAATCGGCTTCGCCGCATCCAGATCCTTGAGGATAGGGTTCCTCTCCCGGAGCCACTTTGCGCCTTCTCCATTCACTGCGTCCGCATCCGCCGCAACAGAAGCCGGGCCGGGAACGCGCAGCACCGTGCAGTTCGGGCGAACGTTCTCGCGAGCAATGCGCAATGCCACGGCGACCGCCTCGTCCGCTTCATCGCCGACGATTAGCAGGCTCTTCATTCCCATGTCGGCCGCGACAACGGAAGACAGCATGCCGCTCATGAGACCCGGGTGATGCGCCATCTCGACCTCGAAGCAGGCAACGGTGCGAGTTGCGCTGCGGGTGTAGTTGGCATCACCGAGCAGGCTGCCGAGACGGAAGAGGTTCGCGGCGCTGACGCCGTTGACGCTGGGTTCGGCGTTGTCCATGGCATCCTTGGCCCGAATGAGAATATCGGCCTGGTTGGCGGGAGTGGAGAAGAAGCCTGAGCGTGCGGGATCCCAGAACAGACGAGTTTGGGTCTGTTGCAACGAATCCGCAAGTGCTAGCCAACGAGCATCGAAGCTTGCCTCGTAAAGGTCGAGCAGACCCGCGATGAAAAATGCGTAGTCATCGGCAAAGCCAGGACCATCGCCAGGACCATCGCGGTAGACACGGCGCAAAGTGGCTGTGGTGGGGTCATATAGGTGCGTCTGAATGCATTCGACGGCACGGACGGCGGCCGCAAGGAGCGCAGCCGACTCAGTTGGATGTGATGAGCGTAATGCTGCGCTTGTACGTGCGAGACCGGTTACTGCCAATCCGTTCCATGAAGTGACGATCTTGTCGTCAAGAGCAGGTCGTGGTCGGTGCTGTTCTCGGTAAGCGGCAAGTTTGGCCGCGCCGCTCTTCACAAGCTGCTCGGCCGCATCTGCTGGCTGACCAGTCGCGCTGGCCAGCGCAGCGAAGTCGTTAAATTGCACGCAAAGGGTGTTTTGGCCAGCAAGCTCTCCTTGAGAGTCGAACCGCGGGTCGACATTGCCCTCGGGTCGCACACCCCAATAAGCCGAGCAGACAGCGTACTCATCTGTGCCTAGAATCTTCTCGAGTTCAGCAGCAGTCCAAACATAGAATGCTCCTTCGCGTTTAGGTCCAGTCGCGCCGGCAGTCTCTGCAGAGTCAGCGTCTTCGGAAGCATGAATAGCACCCAGTGAGGAAACCATAGGCGGACTCGTCAAGTAAGCAGCGATGTCGAGTGCAGTCTCGAGGAAAAGCGGAGTTCGAGTGACAAGGTAGGCATCGAGGTAAAGCGGCAGCAGCTGCGCGTTATCATAAAGCATCTTTTCGAAATGCGGCAAGCTCCAGTCACGGGTGACAGAATACCGCGCGAATCCGTGGCCGATCTGATCCTTGATACCGCCTCGAGCCATGCGCTCGAGTGTGTGGATAGCCATGGCGCGAGCCTCGGCAGCGACTGACTCGCCGACAATTTCACGCACAACTTTGGGATAGCAACCGACTCTCAATAATGGTCGCAGGTGCACAGGAGTCGGGAACTTGGGTGCGCCACCAAAACCACCATACTTGCTGTCGTACCGGTTGCGGTAGTGGCGAAAGGCATCGTCAAGCAAATCCAGCTCGAGCCCAGAGCTCGTCGGCACGTTCAAGTCCTGGTCAGCCGGCAGGCCATCCGCCGCACCGCCGAGCATGCCCTCCTGGGCGAACTCTCGCAACTGCTTGGTGATCTGTTGGGCGCTGGCGCGGCACCGGGCCTCCTGCTCCTTCCACGCCTGGGCTACCTTGCTGACGACATCCTGGAACTCGGCCTTCGGCCAGTACGTGCCGCCAAAGATCGGCTCGAGATCCGGCGTGACGAAGACGTTCAGCGGCCAGCCACCGGAGCCGACGGTCGCCTGGAGGAAGTCCATATATTGCCGGTCGATATCCGGGCGCTCCTCGCGGTCGACCTTCACGGGAATGAAGTTCTCGTTCAGAACCTGGGCAATGCGAGCGTCCGCGAAGCTCTCACGGGCCATAACATGGCACCAGTGGCAGGCCGAGTAGCCGATGCTGACGAAGAGAAGGCGGTTCGAACGCCGAGCCAATGCGAGCGTCTCGGGTGTCCAGAGCTGCCATGCCGTGGCGTTGGTCTCGTGTGAGCGAACATAAGGACTCTTGCTTTCGCCGCATCGATTGGTGAGAGCGACCGTGCGGTCGACATCCGGAGTGGCCTCGGGTGCGGTCACCGCAGGTGCCGGACCGGTCGGAACAGCTGTGGTTGCCATTGAATTCTGTGGCTACAATAAAATCGACAGAGGTGGGGTCGTTGCGGGATATAAATGTCACATCGATTGCATTGAAACAGCCTCCCAGCACACCGTGAGCCCGGAGAAAACGTGTCCAGAGAGGATGAAAAGGAAAAGAGTTCGCAGTAGGTTCTCGCCAAGTCGACGAGACAGTTTGGACACTTGAAGTGTCGCTGCTAGGTGCAGGTGAGATACACCTGAAGCTGTGCGGGCGGGAGAAGAGCTTAGAAACAGCACAATTCAAGGTTTGAGCCGACGAAAAGCGTGGCAAACAATCGCAAACGTGCAAGAAATCCCGCGGAGCCAAGCAATGAATTTTGTTTCTAGTGGACCAGATCTGAGTACAATTGAAGCCGTAGAAATTCCGGCGCAGATCACGAGTGAAAAAAAAATTCTCTTCATCAGCTGAAGTGTTTTGGTGGCCAGAGGTGGGTCTCGATTGAGAGCGGCCGCAGGTACCATTTTTGCAGGGACAAGCACGCCTCGATTGCGGGCGGGGTGAGAACCACACAGTGTGTGCATCGCGTCATCGCCGATTCGCGCGTTTCGCGATAGCAGGCGAGGGCGCGTGGGCATGTCAGGCTGGTCTTGCGCCCGCCTGCGATAAACTGCAAGCAGGCATATCTTTCGCCACTGGGAGGATCTCTGGAGAATTCTGTCAGCAGAGAGGCGATGTCAAATAGAAAATGGACCCTGCTGCGCGAAGGTGCGATAAGAACCGCATCGACGGAGCCCAACCTCCGGCGGGCCAGCAATCGCTATCAGCGGAGCTGATAAGTCGACAGCAGGGCCTCACAACACCTTGTCGTCGTCAAAACATGATCTGAAGTGCTCTTTCTCCCCATTGAGCGAACGAGAACAGCATCACTTGTGTCGCGGACCTTAGTAAGAAGCCCGCAAGGTCGCCTTGAACTCTTTCCTTCAGCCCACTGCACGATCCTACAAGCTCATCATCTCGGCTACTGCCCGGATCGACAAGCAGCCGTTCTCGTGCCATTGGAGCGAAGTTTCAGTGCCGGGTTGCCGCGCCTGGAACGAACATGGCGATCACCGTGATGATGTGTGACAATCAAAGGGTAAAATTATGTTATTTCCACGGCGTACTTGCTACTACCACTCCGTATCCGGGACAGGTGAACTAGATAGTCCACGCAAGCGCGACGCGTTACGGTGGCCCTTCCTTCGGTTCGGACGGCACGCTTAGACTGAGAAGTTAGACTGAGAAGTCCTTGCCTGCGGCTCGAAGTGACAATTGTAGAGAATATATTCGGTCTAACAGTCGAAGAATAAAGACTGTATACAAAAGAAATATAGGCATATAAGTCATGTCATAATGGAAAGGTGGATAATAAAGGGATTGGCATCCGCTTGATCTACGTGCCTCAGGAGATCATCGCAATCCCGAAAACCACGTGCAGCTTCAGGGGGGTTGAAGAGCGAACACGAGAGCAAATAAGCTCACCAACCAATCCAGCCACCAGGACAAATAGCCTCACAGATTGAGTAGTGGAGTCTGCAATCTCACCGGCACATCCTTTCAGCACATCGAAATATTGCCCAAGCGCGAGATAGACAGGGACTGGGCGTGTTCGCAAATGACGCCCACGCGGTTCCCCCTTGACCAGGCGAGAGAGCATACAGGAGATACACGCTACAAGGGCCGTCAGTATGCACGTTGAGCAGCGCGCAACAGCCTCTTCCAGGATAGTGCGAGGCTCTGACCGCGCGATGAGACGGCACGACGGTAAAGTTGTGCCAGAGGAACCCCATCGGTTGGATATCCTCTACTGTGCGTTCCCTTATCCGTCACGGCCGCGGGGCCGTTAGCAGCGTTTGTGTCGCGCGCAACCGTTGGCGGTCAAGAATAGCGAGCGAAGTCAAGGTCAAGGACCCCTTTGGAGTCCCGCGTAACGTGGGACTGCGCAAGAACGCGCTCGATGGAAGATATTGTACAATTCGCAACGGCCACGGCAAGCAGCAGCGAGCACACGAGGCTTCCCGTACCGTCGTCGTTGACCCGTTTGTATGGTTTGTCCTGACTATGTGCCATTTCCGATAGCGCAGGTGACTACGAGTGTACATCACAAACACAATGGCTATCAGCCAGAACGAAAAAGTGCAGACAAACAAGTCATCCCGCAAGCCTGCGTGCGCAATGTTGTTCGTGTGATGAACGTATTCGGCTAGCACCAATCAGCGGGCTTGAAGTGAGCGTGGGCCTACCAGTCACAGCGATTTGCGGGGAAGCCAATTTAATTTTAAAATCGGGATCGCCCAGCTTGTGGCGGCACTGTAGGCAAGCGGCCGTTGGCACGAGGCGAGATCAAATTTCAAGTTGGCATAAGCGCTTCGTGAATTCGTGTCAGAATCGAATTGTAGCTACCGCAAGCACGCCTTTCCGCAGCGGGAACAAGGCACCCCAAGACAGAAGGTATGCGCATGAGAAGTGAAATGCAGAACCCGGTGGCGTCATAGGTGGCGCTCGTCGCTGCTCAACAGCGATGAGTGACAGAGCCATGCGCGGTCGGGAGTTGGGTATGTAACGAGTGAAGGAAACAAAAAATGCTTGATGAATTGCTGCGATGCGCATTGTTGCGCTTGTTGAAACGATGACTCGCAGTAATCATCGCTCTCCGGACCCAGCCAACGGAACCCACACGGGTAAGAAGGGAAAACAACGTCAACACATGTTTGCCATTTAGACGTTCACGGCAATGACAGCGCTGCCCTGGACAGTCGGCTGGTTGAGGGGAGCACCGATGTTCTTGCCGTACTCGTTGGCGTAGTTGCCTGGAATGAAGTTAGATACAGTGTGCCTTACGTCAACGTTCAAAAAAAACCTACCAGGGTTCTTGTAGTTGCAGACCGTGAAGTACGGGGCGACGTCGCTGCCAACGTTACCGAGACCGTTGGGGCAGTACTGGGTGGCGCAACCGACGTGGGTGGTGTCGGCCCACACGATCTGGGAGAAGTGGCCCCACTTCTCGAAATCGGTCATGTCGGGCTGAGCCTCGCCGTACATACCGGCGTAGTAGTTCACTTCGCCATTGTAGAAAAGGTCGGTGATGATGGTCGCGATGTCCTTGGGCTCGACACCAGCGGCGATGTTCTGGCCGTATCCGCCACCATCCATCTCGCTACGACATGTTAGAACGTACTACTGAAGAGTGACGTTCGAATTTGAACTTACGTGTTGTGGGCGTAGACGCAGGATGCGGCAATGTCAGCAGCCGACTTGGCAAGACCATCATCCCAGGCGAGGTCAGGCGACGAGTGGTTGGCACGGTGGAGGTTGTGCTGGTTTACAGTGATGCCGGAGTAGCTATCCGAAGCAGGCGCCGCGTACGCCGGGGCGGATGAGCTGGGAGCGGCCGGGGCGGACCAGACCGAGGTGGGAGCCACGTACTGGGACGTGGGCGCGACGTACTCGGAGGACGACGAAGGCGCAACGTAGACCGGAGTCTCGGTCTCGGTGACGACGGGGGCGACGGTGGTCGAGGTCGCCTCGGCGGACCAGGTGTTCGACCAGTGGTTGCCGCCGTGACCCCAGTGCTGGCCAGGGGTGAAGTCGTTGTCGCTGGAGGCAGCGGCAGTGGCAGCAGGAGCCTGACCCTCGGTGGCGTAGACCGTCACAACGTCGGTCTGGTAGACGACGTCGACCTTGGTGAAGTAGTCGCGCTTCTCGTAGGGAATGGCGACAGCGCCGGCCGCGAAGGCAGCGAGGGCGAAAGTGGAACGCATGGTGAAGATAACTTGGTCTTTTCGAATGTTGCGAGAATGCGATTTGTTGACGGATACCGGATCCTCTTGACGGTGAAGTTCAGGTAAAGACTGAGGTCGAAAGTCAGCATGACGATGTCCCGAAATGAACGTGTGGTTGGGAGCGACGGCGAAGTTCGTGGTATTCGAGTGTCATGAATGAGTGGAAGTAGCAAGAAGGAATGATGAAAGCGATCACACCTCGCTCGACGACCGGCACGTGTACATTGCGATGGGACGCTGAGGCATCCCCGATACAACGCGCGAAACGGTGGGCGTCACAATGGGACGGCGACGACACCATGCAGGCGGTTGATCTCGAGACGTGTTGACCATGGATGGGCCAAGTCATGAACGACCACTGAAGGTCATGCATGTCGCGTACGTGCGATGAAGTGTGGTGGAGGTGGCAGGGAGGCACTCACTCGCAAGGGTCCTCACAGAGGTTGACCGTGGTTCGTTTGGCAGTTGGGCGAGCGACTGTCGACGCGGTGGTGGGTTATGAAAATGGTGTTGAAGGCAAAGGCTTCGGTGAGAGAGCGTGGGTGCAGAGCTGGCTGCTTTTGAAGGAACGAAAATCTCTTTCGAGAAGAGAAGGTGTGTGAAGGCTTGCCCTCGGTGCGGTTGCTGATGGAAGAGGAGAATCGAAGGAGATGCTGGGTGGAGGAGAGCTGGAGGTTTTGAGTGCGCGAGGCGGGCCTGCGCTAGCGCCTGCTTTGGCGTGTTCGCGCATACTAAATCCCCGCTAAGGCTTCTGCGCTACTGTAGGTACTGGAGTTTAATTGTGTGTTACACCCGTGACACCACACTGGAACACCACGCACTCCACCCATAAGCGGGCCCCCATCCGACAGGGGCACCGCCATAGCGTCAAACCTCTAGCCGATAACTTAGCGCTATGAAACAAGCCCCCCGACCCTCGTGCGCCCGTCTACCTGCTGTACGGTGCCTGTGCTGTAAATTACCCGTAGTCAATGGCCTGCCCACCCGGTAACGCACACGCACGCACGTACGCATTCCTTCACTCACATTGACGACGTGATGATTCTAGACACACGAAACACTATTGCAGCTTTGATGCAGCTCACCTGCAATCCTCCAGATTCCTGGTGATAGCACGGCAACACTCGGCGAGCAAAATTGCAGGCTCACCGAACAAAGGAGGAACATCGCATTTACCGGGCATCAAACTGTTCTCCTGCCTTCCGTGGAATCCACAGGCCCTGGAATGCGCCTTCTCGTTCGTGTTAGATTGCGCCTGCCCTATAGCCGAATCCACCACTGGACACCGCGAACACTGGGCAGGCGCGGCAGTCATGGCAAGGCGTGAATGGGGCATCCTTTCGCACGCGCCTGTCTAGCCGCCCCCGGCATCGCTCTTGCATTGCTCCTTCCCCGACCGTGACAGGCAAGTGCTGGTGTGGGCTGCTGCTTACCTTGCCCTCTTAGCTCTAGGGATGACAGCAAACCGCCTGATGAAACGCGTACGATCACCTACACCGGGTACAGTCCAAGTCGATCATCATCGCCACCTCATCTGTAATACTTCAACAAAGGACTCCGTTTCAGCGCATCATTCATCACAGACTCGATGATGACGAGGCCTGTCAATGTGACGCTCGCAGCCCACCGGGAGACTGGTATGCAGCCGTGAAAGCTGGCCGGAAAGACGCTGCCGGCTTCTGAAACATCTTCGCAATCAACAGATGCATACATCCGGTCGTTTTCCGCTGCACGCAGCTACATTCCCGACGTGATCAAGCTATGAGGATGGGAACCGGCGCAAGTTCGTGAGTGGAGTGATGAGGCGGGCATTCGCCCGTGCAATACGGGGTCTCAGCTGTTCCAGCCTGCAGTAGGACAGCTTCTCGCCTGGCGCCCTGACGCCAGCGCTCCCGAACAGATGGAAGAAGGCGCCGGCGCCGGTCTCACCCACATCCACTGCAGTACGTTTCGTAAAGAGTAGAACCACGGAAGCACAACGCGCGGCACTCGCATAGCACGCCCGCCATGGTCGCCAGCATCTGGGTCTCGCCCGTTGGCGTCGCAAAACGCATCCGATAGCTGGACGAACGGCTCGCGGTTCTCTTGACATCACTGCCCGCGCGTGCTGGAGAATGGGGCTTTTTGTCACGCCCAATGCAAGGGAGCGCTCGCTCTCCTTTGCCCGCAGCTTGCGCGCGCGTACTGTCATGTGTGCGGCGGTAGTTGAGCTTCGATGTCACTTGCTAGACGGGCCCACCCAAGAATGTCGTCTGCGCACTTCTGCTGTGCCTTGCCGGCGGCCAGCGCCTATGTGGGCCTGCCGCAGCCGGGTGTTACCATGCTATTGGAGACAGCCAGTACGCTTCCTCAGATGAAACTTGGCGCGCATCGATTTGAGTTTGCAATCGACAGGTACGCATCTTTGTCATTGGTTGGTTTTAGATCCTGCGCTGCAGGAGCTATGGGTATAGTTGCAAACGGCTGCGCAGCTGACAGCACGGCTTCAGCAACAATTGGCAGGGCGGCAATTCGCTGTTGAATCCCAACCAGCACATACAGTACACCCGGTTCTCAGAATGCTGCTGTGCATCCACACGCGAGATTCATGGTTAGGCAATGCAGTTCAGCTGCTAACGATAGCGTAAGAATGTCATCATTCTAATGCACTCGACATTCGTTGTTGAAAGAATACAAACTTCAGTTGGTACGACTAAGGTACCTGCAGCGACGGAGTCCACGCGTAGTCGTTTCAACGTCTCACGCGGCAGCCCAAGCGAAGCTTTTTCCGAGATCCCCACCTGTCTTCCACCTCCGCTTGATCTTGTCTCGAACAGTAAAGACCCACTCTGCCGAAGACTTCCATCTGCAGATCATCCAGTCGGGCCTTGTCTCACCATCATGCATCCCAGCCGAGTGCCGCCGTAGCTGTCCGAAAGCTCTCCGGGACCGGTTTTTGATGTGAAGAGTGAGCGGTGGCGTGCATTTCTCAGCCCGTTCTCGAAGGCCGCCCGAGGTTGCTGGTGACAATTATGTGTCTCTGAAAATCAACGTCTCCTCCCATGATCAGCGTGAAATCTTTCCGAGAGGGGGACTGTTACTGAGACAATTCCGAGGCAACGCAGAACAAATACGAGAGTCATCCAGTGCAGCGCGGTCGTTCACTGCGTTGAAAAGCCGATGTTTGTCGTCAGCAACACATTCGATCCTGCGAGCTTCATCATTCCCCAGGCCGGACCACCATCCAGGTGTTCCGCAGCACTTAGCCTTGAACTCGCTTGTGAGGTTCCGCGATGCTCTTGTCTGCCTAGCAGATCTGTGGATCTCAACCGTTGAGATTCGCACGTGCTACTAAGTTACCGGCGGAGACAGTAGTGTGAGGGCGCTGCTCAGCCATATCCTCTTCGCTCCAATGCCGATAGTCATGGTGAAAATGGCGCTGTTGATCACAGCACTTTGTGACTGAGTCCAGCGATGTGGTGTGCGGCCTGACAGTCGGTCGTGCGGCGTCCACATGGACGTAAGCACGCTCGACACACGGCAAACCCTCGCACTATGCACCTGCCTCCTCCACCGCGGCAAAGCCACCCGCTGCCACGCATGCAGGCCTAGAGTCCAGGCAGGGACGCGCACACTACAGCACACCGCAGAAGAGCTGTCGCTCTTTCTTCTTATGCAATGCAATGCACTGGAAAGCTGCTGCAGTAGCATCACGGCGCCAGCGTCTCAGATTCTGCTTACGCTCTCCGTCGCTCGTCGGGGCAGCTTCCCGAAAGGCCCACCTGCGGACACGCGGCGCGAATGCCGCCGAAGGGTGCAGCTCGCCTGGCAGCCGAAAGCATGAGGCAGGTAGCAGCAGAGGTTGGAAAAACTCGTCGCATTTCCCGCCGAGATGCGCTGGGTTGTCACTGCGATTTGCGGCATCATAAATGGAGCTGTCGTGTGAGGATTTTTTTCCCTGTAGATTTTTCCTTCTGCTATTGCCGCTTCTGGCACTGGAATTCCCTCGTCGCATTGCAGCAGGAAGGATGACCGAAGGGATTCGTATCCCAGCATCGGGTGGATGGGGCCGGAAAGTCCCCTTCTTCAGCTTCCTTCTCCACCAGGACAGTGTCCGTGCCGCCCGCGCTCCTCTGCTCTCTTCCCTTCCCTGCACGACCGTTGCCAACCCGATCGCGGCGCAGACGTTCCCATAGTGCCAAACCAACGTGTTGGTATGATTTTAAATGTCTTTCTAGAAGAGCGCGATTGAAGATTGTGGCTGAACTGGTCTCCTTGGATTCCGTTTGTTGGGTTGTTGTTGGGCACTGCCGCAATGCGACGCGATTTATGATAGCGCGTGCATCTGATCACCTTCAGGCTGCAAACCTCGCCTCAGCCTTCCTTTTCCTCACCGACAGGACGCGTCGTTGTCTCCACATCGTCGGCGATTCCTCTGAAATCGTGGCGTGCCGCCTGTGAGAGACCTGGTCCCCCCGAGCTGGGCCTTGGCCGTGTCTGCCGCGCGTAGGTCACAGTACAGCGACGCCAAAGCGCGAAGTGGATCACGAAGTTGCCCTTCCGTTGTGCCCCGTCCGCCGCGGCCGCGGCGGCTTTGCCGCAAACATCCTCGTGCGGCGTCTCAACCTCCCCTTCCCGCCCAACACCAGCATCCGCACGGGCACGTGCAGGGCAAGGAAACAGTTGCGCCGACAGGGACGCCTCTCTGAATAATAATTTCTTAACCTCAGGGACCAGGCCCTCTGGGCAAGGCCTTTCCGTAGGGCTGTGGTGAGGCTCCCGGGCGATCAAGGAGCCTCTCCATCGAATGTTCCTTGATCAACAGGACCATCCTGGCCAAGGAGGACCAAAGGTGGTCATTCGGCCAATGGCGACGAGGAGCCGCGCTGGCAGGGCTGCGATCTGTTACAGGCGATGCTGTGCCCGGGCAAGCGTGCGGCCACGGTGTGCTAGGATTTCTTTGGGCGTCTATCGAAACTGATGGGAATCCCCGCTCTTGCTATCACTCCACAGTCGAGAGCGTCGTGATGATGTCGGCGATGCGATGTTCAATGATCCTACCAGCTCAACGATACGCGCCGCCAGTGTAGGCTTACTGGCAGCGCGGCAGCGCGATCTCTCGCGCGACAACGTCTGATGCATTGCAGGTCATGAGCTATCTATTATCGTGTGATTCTTGGCGATTGGTGTCTCATCGTCAGGGGAAAGATGCAGGTAGATCCTGGGCAGATCTGCCGCAAATCTCGCTTTGCTGTCGTTCATTGCCTGACCGGGCAGGGATTGATTGTTCGCATGCACGTGGCCGTGTGCTGTCAGATGCGAACCACGCATACAGGACGTGGTGGGTAGGACCGAGCACGTCTGATTGAGCTGCGCGTGAACACAAGAAGGTGCAGTGTGCGTCCACATTGTCATGCTGAGGCAAGCGGCGCGCTACATGGCTGAAAGCCTTCCTTTGATCAACGACGTATGCATGATGCGCTGTCTTGTGTGATGCTCGTTGACGAGGGTGACACCGAGAGACATCTGATATTCGACAACGACGACGATGATGACTTGACTGCAGAATCGTGCGAGCAATGTCTTTCGACTTCCTTCAGGAGGGCTGGGATAAATCTTCGATCGATGCCGGAGGAGCAGATTCCCCATTCACCTCCAGTTGAAACGATTATTACCATACTCAATCACATGTACATACAATGTCCCAACGTAATCCTTCGACGACGCCGCGGGTTCAGCTTTGAAGAGACATTTTGTTGAGTTGCTGTGTTTCACTGCTGTTTCTGCCTCACAATGTCCCTTCAGGAGCAGATCAAGGCGCGCAACCGAGTACTACCCTCGTTTATTTCCTGCCTCGCGTACCCCGAGTACATACCTGTCGAGGGATCAGACAGGAGTATGTTTGCGCGTTGCCTGCCAGCCTCCTTGCGCGACAATGGAGCCGGCCGGAAATCATGATCTTCAATTGACGCCGATCACAGCGTTGACGATTCCATGTTGAACTTCAATTCTAAAGAGGCGATGTTGTGGAAAAGTGCAAGGAGGCATGCCGGCGCGGCGTTTCAGAGAGGCGCGCGCATCAGTGTGGCTTGCCTCATGATGTGCGAGGTGTCTCCAGTAAGACTGAACCGCGGTGGACTCAAGGATGTATCATTTTCGCCTCTAGCTAGTGCAACCTACCCACAGGCCTATACTAGACCAATCGCCGCCGCCGTGGTATCATCACTCCCGGTCATGTTTTCCGCACCTACCCGCATTCCAGATCCCTTGACCCTTCCAATTTTCATAGATTGCCAAAACCCAAGCGCCCTCAGCTACTTCAACCTTGCATGACCTGCTGAAGCGCTGCACGTCCTTGGTCGTCCAATTTCTCGTTGACAAATGAGGCGATGCGGCCGTTGTGGCGAGCATCAGCCTCTCGCAAGGTCTGGCCTACCCACGCCTTCACGTCTTGAACCTGAGGCCAGGGATCCTGCAGAGGGCGCTTGCAGGTGTTGAGCTGCGTGAAGGCAGCGCCGAAGCCCAGCTCGTCCACGTCACGGTCTTCGATTGAGTCATCCGTAGCTGGAGGAAGGGGTGGGTTGATTAGCAACTTGAGCAGAGCTTCGCAGGTGAAGCCCCAGCCCTTCTTAGCGTAGCGATCGGCGAAGGCCTGGCTGTCGGCGAGCGTACGAGTGAGCGAGATGCAGGCGATTTTGCGATCGAAAGGTCGGCTGAGCTTCTGCGTGTCCGGCAGGATGACGGAGAGGTATACTGGTGTGAACACGTTCTGCTGAACACTGTCGGTCACGCTTATGAAGAAGTCTGCGCCGAGTCCCTTATCCGCATGGGCGGAGACGAGATGGTAGAACTTGACGAAGCGCAGCGTGAAGTTCTCGGTTTTCGAGTTGTTCAATCGTGCAAACATCAATTGCAGAATCGACGACCAGAATTTCTCGAGCGCGCTTGCGGGGAAACTTGTAATGATTGCTTCGATCAAATCCATTGCGTGAGTCTCGTAGGCCTTGCTGCTGACAAGTTTCTGGAAGATTACCAGCAATGCCTCGGTTTGATTTGAAGACGCGATACCCGCTGCTGCGCCCGGAATTATGTTCACGAGCAGCCGTGTCAGTGCAGGTACGTTTCCCTTGATGTCCCAGAGTGCTGGTACAAGAATTGGGGCAACCAATTGCTGAAAGTTTGCTGAAAGTGTGGCCGAGGGATTTGTGGCCACCATGAGGGCGAACAATTGGAAAATGTAAGGTGTAAACTCTTCCGTCTGACCTTGTAGTACTTCCATGAACACAGGAAACAGCTTCTCCTCGATCTTCTCCGGTTGCACTGGTCCCGCAAATCTGATCACGGCACCCAGCGATTCGAAGTGGTAATAGCAAAAGCCTGGATTCGATGGGTTGTGACGGATGACCTTAGTGATGTTGACAAGGTTGGTAAGGACAAGATCGCTTATGGACGTGACACCCTCTCGAATCACAATCAGAACCCGCATCACGCATTTGATGAGAAACTCGTTCTCCTGAACTTTTTCTGGTTTCGTGTCCTTGGTGATGAGTTTGAAAAGATGCTGGAGGAGGTCTTTAGAGAGCGGCGCAATGCGCTCTCGAGGAATGATGGGCTGTCGCTGTTCGTTGGTCAAGTTCAGAGCCCGGTCAACAGCGATGGCTGCGTAGGTGTAAACGACATAATTGTCAGAGTTGAGATGCTGTACAAGTAACGGAAATGCTGCTTGCCACTGATCTGCCGAAAGAATACTCCGGTAGACGTACAAGTACTTTATAGCATCGACCTTGAGGAGAGGGTGGACGCTCGAGCTCGTCAGGTCTTCGGCGATATGCTTCTGGAAAAAATCAATCACATTGACGTTTGAGTTAACACTGAGCACACCCTTTGCAGCTGTGGCAGCACCTTTTGCTGCGATTGACGAAAACAGGTGAACGGCGGTATCCTTCTCCTTCCAGTTGTTGCTCTTATCCTTGGCGTACTCTGCAAGGTAGTGGTTGATGTATCGCGTCACGACATCCGTAACGAGCTTCTCAAATTGCTCCATGAGCTTCTTCAGAAAGTTGGTCGCAGCCCGCCTCCGAGTGTCGTCATCGGAACCCTCGAGATCCTGGCGAATGAATTCGATTGGCTCGTCTTCGAATGTCTCGATGTCCGACTCCCGAAGTGATAAGTTGGGGATCACAACACGTTCCGTAATCGAGCCGAGGACCTCCGCGCTATTGAAGCTCTCGGCATGTTCGCGAATGCTGGCAATTGTCGTCAAGAATTCCAGGGCACGACTGACAACGAGGTCGTTCTTGGCCTCAGGTCCGAGGGCGGTGAGCAGATTCCACGACGTTGCGATGAACTGACTGATCTTCTGCTTGAACTCTTCCTCGTACTTTCGCGTATACAGCACCAAGACTTTGAAGACGCTTGCTCGGACAAGCTCGATGGGACCAGCCTCGTCGTCGTCGCCCGTCTTCAGCGCGGGTGTTTCGTATGTGAGATACTTGTGAAGTAAGCTCGCAACAGCATCCAGCTGCGATTCAAATTGAGGCGGCATATCATGTGTCGACAGATCGTATATCAGCTTGATGATCAACTCTAGCGTCACGAAGTTCGCTTTCAAAGTCTTCGGGTCGTTTTGAGATTGCTCGATCATGCGATCGGTATTCTCCCAGAGCTGCAAAAGAGGCGTTGCAAACTTCTCCAGCACGTGGTTGATCTCGGTATATAGGTCATCCGACCGGTAGAGCGGCTCCCATCTCTTGAAGATCGAGTGTGCAACCTGCAAGACTCCGTTGTTGACCGTAGCATTGTCGGCGGTCAATCGAGAAACAAGATCATCCACCAAAGTATCCCATCTTTGCCAGAAATCGCTGTCTGCAATGACGCTGATAGCGTCACCCAACTGCGCCTGAATTGTCGGAGGTACCGTCACCATCAACCCAATCAGCTCGCTCTTGATCGTCGCGACCTCGTTGGCTGGAAGTTTGTGTTCGCCATCCTCGGTCTACCGCAAGATCAGCCTCGACTCAATCACTCACCATCGATCAAACGACATACCGCCCAGTTCCGCTTGACGAAGTTCTTGAAGAAGAGCGCACTTGCCAACCTGGTGTTCAAAGGGAACGACTCGGTAGCAACGATTTGCAACAATGTGAGGGAAAAGCCTGGCTTAGCCTCTTCTTGCCGTAGTGACTGTTCCGCTGTTCTCGCATTAGCTACCGGGCCACACTGCCACCGTCCACACGTGAGCACTTACCTTGGCGACTCTGCGCCGGGTCAAGACTTGCGTTCAACAAGTCCGCAATCTGTTGCGGGTTGACAGCCATTTTCAAGAGAAACGAGTCGTAGTCTGAATGACGGTCTTTGGCGATGGACAAATTGTCAGCGGCGGCACAAACATTCCAAGGTCCCGCAAAAACAGCTGCCACAACTAATGTACTGATTTGGCTAGCCTGTCGTTCGTCAGGGTAAACACAAATTCCCCACATCAGTCAAGTTGATGGAGCTTGGACCCCCTGCCGAGCGCGTCCTTCGGCGACTCGCGAATTCTTGCCTGCATTGTTCTCGGAAAATCCATACCTACATACGTTCATCGTGTCGGCCATGTATCTGATCTCAAGGTATTCACTCTTGCCCAGCCCATCCTCTGTAAATTCTGACCAGATTCTCAGGACGATCGATCCTATTTTCGCGGTAAGCGTCGGAGCCGCCGCGGCCGCGGTCCGCATCAGTCGAGACGAGCAAGCCAAGGGCCATTCTACGCAAGACACCATCGAAAGCTTCAAGAGGAGGACGGCTCTGTTATTCAGCAACAAGCCACAGCCAAAGCCCGAGAACAACAATGCTGCATGAAGTGGAAAGGCTACAAACCTGTTGAATACTGAGGAATCTCACCATCGACAAGAGCAACCCCGTGCGACACCTTGCGCTCTCAATTTTGGCAGTTTAAGAGCAAGCTGGCCGATATTTGAACGTTCTCATGCGACGGTGTATTCATCAGCTCTCTTTGCTAAGGCTGGTGACGTTTGAGAAGAGGCAGTCGCACTCCGTCCGCATTTGTGCACGCAACCACCTCTCGCTTCGGCTTAAAAGAAATTCGGAGACATGAGGAAGCTCCTCATGTCTCCAAGGCCTTGACATACCGCGATGCTCTGAGATCATTGCACAGCCAGTCCAAGCAAGCGAGCGCATTGCCCGACAGCTTACTAAGGCTTGCAGTCATTGCTGTGCGGATTATGTCGAGCGAGATTCTATTTGTTTTCAATCCTACCCTGGAAATGCTCATGGACGGGCCTTCTACAGGCCATGGCTGTGCCATAGGCTCGTGTCGACATTTTCCTAACGGTTGAATTGTTCAAGGATTCTGTAGCCTGCATATTGCTGCGGCTGATTCGAAAGAAATTTCACAATTCGCTCGGAATATTATTTATCTCCCTTTCTCGCTGCGGATGGTCCAAGGCGGCCAAAGGATCATATTCCACACTTTCCGTGAACTATCCTGCAGATCCCCGTTCAATGACCACCATGACCACCATGATCTTCGAAGTGTTGGAGCTGCCGGTGATATGTTGCTGGGAGAGGTCATCATGGCAGAACATGTATTTTGCCTGCACTGAAATTGCAGACCTCCAGTTGCCTCCAAACACTCAATCAGCAGTAATGACGATACCGCTTAGTTTCCCCGTGTCCGAAAAGTGAAGCCTAAAGCCAATTCCCAGATGGCGATCAAGTTACTTGGTGACAGTCCTCCGCTACACCTCAATTCAACGTTTCATTTACATAATATATGGCAAGACCAACGGAACAACCATTCCTTATTCCTACCCTCTCGAAAATGACACCTGCGCCGAATTACATCCTCTCGGCCTCCACCACAAAACATGCCGGTGCTTGGTGACCATCCGCCGTACGCGTCACCATTGCCACCTCATTATGCTATCGTCAGTGTGGATCATAAATCTTCCATGCATGAATGGATATCGTTGGTGTCAGTCAGTGCCCATGTCTCCTGTGTCTACATCAACTTGTCAGCACTGCTCAATTGTTCAGTGCGAAAATCCCTGTCGGGAGTTTCCACGACTGTGCAACTCTGCAGGACATGGTGTGCATCAAACAAAATCGCGTATGCCATTCAGTTCCCAGTATAAGAACGAGAGTAGCTGACATACATGGAGTAGAATATGGTTGAACCTAGGTACGGGTATTGCTTTGGACGAAGGTCAGCAGCTTAGGGTTACTAAGACACACAATGTTGCAACACCAGAAGCATAAGGTCGGTAACCCTAAGCTGGTAGTCCGTGTGGCCAATCACGTGGCTCAGACAGCGCTTTCGGCATCGCCCGCCACTACAACGCGTCGTCCCGCATATGGATCAGTTTGTTTACTTCGCTAGTGAAGCGGGCACGATCATGGTGATCGGACAGACAGGTCGCGCGCAATCACACAAACGTTCAATATTCTCACCCTGCACGCCACAATACGCGCGGAAACATCTCGCGCCCTGACCACTTCCCTTCTTGGATTCTCTAGCAATATTGGTGTACACAAGCTGGAGGCAAACAAGGAAAACCGGCTGCCGCGCGCGATGGCACCGGCGAAACAGAATGGCAACATGACGCCCGGCCGGCGGGGCATTCGGGGGACGAACAATCAGTACTTCGAGCCTGGCAAGGTTGGAAGGTGCGCTCTCAATGCTGGTCAAGATGAAGGACATGCGGCTGACATGGGAGAACAGAAAAACGGGAATTACGTTGAAAGATACCGGAGTCCGAGATGAACATGGCATGGAGCCTTTGTCTGGGATCTTTTCCTCATCGCCAATCGCCTCGGTAGAACAAGCGGATGGATACGCCATTGCAAGCGACCGTATGGACGTGCAAGAAAGTAAGCGATTCCGGCGCATAAGCAAGCAGGGTCGCCAATGGCACTGTCGCGTTGTTCGCAACGACCGCTAACGTGTCGCACAATCAATAGGCTCCGCTCCAGATGTTACGACAACACTCGGACTTCGAAAAACGCCGCGACTTCCACCACCGAGACAGTCTACGCCTAGACATACGAACATCGGCTCGCCGAAGCGCATGTCCTCCGCACGACCATCGGCAAGGGCGGTTTCAATCGGATCCGAAGATGACGCAAGCCCCTCGAATTCGCGCACGAGTCACCCGGCAAATCGAGTTCTTGACTTCGCTGGAGCAGCAAATAAGGGCCGGAAGAGTCTCCACATAGTCGAAGATACCCAGAGTCCGTTCAAGCCGAAGAAGGCGCTTAGGAGATCACAAGGGCCCATTCGTCCCGACCCTTTTGACATTCAGAGAAGCCCCGTAGCGCAGGCTCATGCGCCGACGGCTGAGCAATACGAGACTGTCGCTGATGCAGAGGAGGATGCCGCGCCACCTCCCGAGGATGGGCCGGCGGATTGGGACGATGCGCCAGCGATGGGCGGTGATGACAACTTTTACGAAGCCTACGAATCGCCCGCGGAAGGCGATGGCGATGGTCACCACGAAAATCAGGCTCCATTAGCAAAATCAGGTCAAAAGCGCGCACGATCAAGTCTGCAAAGCACGCACGAACGGACCGCATCGGATACAGCGCAAGAGGAGGAAATAGAACCGGCGCAGAAGAAGCGAAGAGGGCGACCCTCAGCAGTGAAGGAGAAGGTGATCGTGCACACCGAGGATGGGCCAGAAACGATTGACCCGTCACTGATCGCATATGGGGATTCCTACGTTGTCGAGACCGATAATGGCGAAGGGCCGAGTGTCTCGCAAACAGAGGCGGCCGGCAAGCAGAAGAAGCGCGGCCGAGTCACTGGCGGTAAGGCCAAACCACGAGCACCAGCCCCGAAGGCCGCGTCTCCCGTGAAAGTATATCAGCGTGGTGGGAGTGTCGGACCCATCAGCAACGTAAATCTTCGAGCTACCACCCCCTTCGAGGATGCAAACCAACGTTCGTCGCGGTATGGACGAAACCTGATCAAGCCACTGCAGTACTGGGCCAACGAGACGAGAATCTATCGGAACGGTGACATCGAGGGTATTGTGCGCGCCGATCCTGTGGAAGTGGTCAAGGAAAAGGCGAACAAGAAAAAGAAGAAGAGCAAACGTAATGCCAAAAGGTTAGACGATATCGAAGAGGTCAGCGATACCGAATCTGTCCTGGCCGATTCGTGGGAGGATGAGCAGGGTGTTCTGACCTACACTTTGGCGAACTACAATCCAGAAACGGGACTCGGAAACCCCGACGACCCAATTGAAGAAGGTTCGTTGAGCTCAGAAGGAATGCACAACAATATGCTGACACATGGCAGACATCGCCTTCGCACAGTCCTCCATCGTTACGCGCGACGTGGTCAACTCCAACTTCCGGTACGCAAAAATCATGACGATACCATTTTTTGGCGCCGGTTTGGTTGAGCTGCCGCCGAGTGGTTTCAAGCGAGCCAAGAATAGCCGTAAGATGCAGATGGCCTTCTTTGTGCACGAGGGCAAAGTTACTGTCGATGTCGGCGGCGGCGAGGGTCTCGACGTCAACCAATTTTCTCTCAGCAAGGGCGGTGTCTGGATTGTGCCAAGAGGTAAGTTTTTTTCTTTCTTGTTACGCTTGCTGTTCACATCTCTATCATTGCTCTGCATGTCGATCGTACGTGCTTGGTCTGCATATGACCTCGATGGATATCCATGTGTTGGTGTCCAGGGAGAACCATGGCAGCTGTATTCCACGGATCTGTGCAGCTCGTGCAACTCTAGCCGTTCTGGATAGCGGTGAACAGACCACTGGACACCAATGGGTCCCTCATCCAACGCAGCAGGTGGCGATGGTAAAATCGACGAAAGCCGCATGACAACATTCTGGTTGCTCGCGGCCACAACAACCAACCGATTGTCCGAGGAAGCGGTGTAGACTCCGGCCTGGATGCACTCGACATATAAAAAAGATTACCCAAAGCGTGGGCGGGCTAGCGCGCAAAAACGTGGCACAACCACATCAAGGGACCAACATCTGCCGCGTGGCGGCGGGCTAAAAGCTGAGACGAACCATTGGATCGTGATATTTCCTCAGCCAAACTTTTCGACTACCGCAGCGTCGCATTGCATTGCAGCTCTGGTCCGGATCCGAACCATGTTCGCATGATTGACAGCGAATTCGCAAACCTGGCAAACTGCGCACGACATGCACGCAGCGGCAGACAGAAGTCCCGCAACCCTGCACACCTGTGCATTCCGGCGGGCCTGCCCGCGCCAAATTCGCCGTCCGCTTCGCTTCCCCGGAAATGTGGCGTCGATCGTGTTACACTTTTCCCTGCACGCGTATCAATGTCCTTCTTGTCTTTTTTTTATTTTTGGTTTGGTGCTGGAAACTATGACGCTCGACTGACTCCGTCATCTGCAGGGAACAATTATTCCATCTCCAACCCCAGCTCTACCCAGACCGCCAAGGTTTTCTTTGCGCAGGGTTGCGAAGTCGATGGATCGGTATCACCTGCTTGATGAAGACGAGGCTCGTTCTTGCACCATCTGGCGCTTTGCATCGCGCAGCAAGAGAATGCATGTATGTGCCTCGCTGCTTGTGCAGACCGCCCGACCTGCTGCATTGATATGCTAGCTGGCCGCAGTCGCTCCGAAATCGACGACCTTCCCTCCATGCTGAGGCACGAGGGAGAGTATGTGGTCTGCAGCAAGCAAGAAAGAAAGAAAGAAAGAAAGATGTCAATCGTGCCACAGGTGTTGTGGATTCATGGCAGTCCGTGGCCACGAAACACGATCAACATGTAGACCTTGATTTGAATGACGCTTTGGGATTGCAAAACTTGACGACGAACACCTTATGAGAAGATACCGGGTTGGATGGTTTTACACAAACGCGCCATGATGTGCTGAGCATTTTCCGAGGGTTTTTTCTTTCTGGGAAGAAGGGGGATTTTCTCTTCGTATCGATACCCACTTGTTTTGTTCAGATTCAGGCTTGCCTGCATGATGCCGCAACGTTACATTGCAGTGTTGTGCGTCTACTTCATGTTTGAAAAACACATGTTCGTGCATTTACTTTGGTCAAGGAATACGAAGCTGTTGATAGCGCCAAGGACAATGCTCCTGTGATTATGATGACAAGATCTTGAATGAGAGGAAAAAGTGATATATATAAGTGATTAATTGATCGATTGATCGATTGGTTGATTGACCGATTGATGCTTTTGAGTATAGACTTAACTTCACTAGAACTCATCATCTTCATTCTCATCGGCGAACTCGTCGAGGACGGGATAATCCCCGACCTCGACACGTTCGGGATGTATGAAGACGCCGTGCTTCGGCGCACAGGTGAAGTACCGTTGCTCCTGAATGCTACCGTCATTCTTCCCCGTTGGCTCATCGAGCTCGACACCGACCCACGGGACACCTTCGCCTTTGTCTTCGCCAGCAGCAGCAGCGCCGGCGCCGGCCGGGATCTCAGGCACGGGACCGACGAACCGCACGGTGCCGCGACGATGGTCGGCATCCGGCAGCAGGCGGCAGCGGCGGCCGACGGCAATGTCTCGCTCGGCGACGGCACGGCGCGCGCGCTCGACCTGCTCCTGTGCCTGCGCGGGCGCGGCGGGATCGAATCGGCCCAGGCGCTGGGCCTTCTTCCAGGCGAGGACGGTGTCGGCGCGCTGCTCGTATTCGGCCACCGGCATCTCATACTTCGGGACCGAGGAGACATCGGTGAAGTTGGCCCGGGCGCCGGGGGGTCGCGTGTCGATGACCTATGTAGCAAGCGCGCGCGAGCAAGGGGCGCTCTGGTTAGCATGAAGTTCCTTATTTTGGCTTTTCCCCCATTCGTTGTTATTTCGGTTTTCATGTTCATCTCAATGGTTCTCTCTTGCTAGCTATTCGCTTGGCAGGCGCAGCATGCTGCATGGACTGTGTAGTGCAGTGCTGGCGAGATGGTGCAGAGGAGTGGAGAAGGATGAGGAGCAGGCAGTGAAAGCGAGATGCCGCGGCATCTTGCGTCAGGACTGGCAGGGCTATTCTAATAGTAAGGGTTCGCAGTTGGCCCCACCACTACCCGCAAAACCGCAATCACCGTGCACCACCGAACAGCCGCGGATACACCCTGGCGCCTGCAGTAGAGGCATTGCGAGAGAGGCCCAGTGGTAAACGGCGATGCTTGCGAACGTTGGCGTTGAGTGCGGCTTGGTTCCCTCGTAGTTCGCGGGGTTTCTCCAGCGTTGGGCTGAAGGGGTGAATGAGGGAAGCTTAGAATCGATCCCGCCCGAGATTGCATGGGCTTCGGGCACGCGCCCAGCACCATCAATCTTGGTACAGGCAAACTCTCTCCCAAACCGAACGCGACCGGGAAGTTCGCGACGAGCGCACACGCATGCGATGTGCGCGCGGTCTGCCCGGGTGTGTACGGGTCGCGTTTGACCAAAAAAGAAGGCCTGTTCCTTCGCGGGCCTAAGCAGCACACGCCCTGTGGTCCGGGAGTGCCGTTGGGATGGTTCATCCTCGCGGCCGTTGGTCGTGATCGCGAAATCTGTCTCGCCCTTGGTCGTGTCTTTCACATGTCGGCGCAATCATCGCTCGGGCCCTCACCGGCCGCATGCGCACCGCCACGCACGACTCCGGCGGAGCGGTGGGCGCATTTCTTCGTTACACCCGATGGAACGGTAGCGGCAAGGGAAGGGTTGAGACCCAGGAGTGTCGGGCCATCGCCGCACCAGGAAAGCAAGGACAGAGAGAGACGATTGACGAACGATGGGTAGGGAGGATCGAGCGGAGAAGGGAACGATACAGGAATGACGTTGGACCTACATGGAGCTCTGCGTATGCCTGGAGCGGCCATGCGCCAATGCGTGTCGCTTCCTCGTCAGCAGCCGTGATGTCCTGCGCAGGCTCGGAGCCGAGCTTCAGGCTGAGGCGCTGGCAAGACGGCGGGATGCCGGTGATCGGCTCAAGGCGGGTCTTCAGCTGGGCGATCGACCAGGCGGGTGAGATGCGTCGTTCCGAGGAAGACGTGTCCGACCGGATCAGCAAAGGCACGTCGCCTGCCGTCTGTAGCCCGGCCATGGTGAGTGAAGTTTCAATTTCGGCGAGAGGTGAGTTCGAGCAAGCCGTGGCGGTGGTGAAGAAGTGGCGTTTCGTGGATTCCCTTGCGTGGCTGGTAGTGGAGGGGTGGAACACGATGACGATGGGATGTTATTATTATTTTGGTGGAATGCTTCCGAGATGAGTTGCTTCGGAGGGATTATCTGCCAGGTACGGGGAAAAATAGTTCACAGTAGTGACCGGACACAGCCAGTTCATGACGCCGCTGCGTCTAGGCTACCGCATTCTGTTCCTGGCCCTTGCCCGAATGCGATGCCCTATATGCCAGCTGCAAACACCTCTAGGCCGGCCAAGTCGCCAGCAGCTACTGGTGAGTACCTCGCACGCCTTAAAATGAACATTCCGGTACATGGGAGCAATCGTGCGATTTATTAGGTGCAGGTACCAAGAAGTACGAACCTGCCCGTATGATGAGGAGACAGCGTGCCCGTACCTACATTAGCACGCGATGACGGCGTGGTCCAGGGTGGCATTCCATCGCTCGTGGTCAGGGTAAACATGTGCTCCCGACAGCATGCCGCCGATGTAGATTAACCATAAGTTAAGACCGCAGTGCATTCGGGCCAAGTCGATGGCCGAACACAAAGAGAGCATGGAGTGCGATCACAGCATGATAAGACAGAAGGAACATATGATGAGGACAGAAAACGCAGGCTTTCGGAGCAGATGCGGCGGAGTGCAGTAACTGGATGAGGCATAAGAGTGCTGCTCGGCACCTGGCGCTGAGGTCCGAAGCTCCGAACCGAGCAAATACAAGGTGACGTGCTGCCGTGGGTCCGTTCACAACTAAGAGTAAGATGTTCGTCAACGATCGTAACTATCTGAGCACGGGTGAACAGGTATTGAAGTTGGATGCATGCTGCTCAATTGCCATCAGCCCTTCGCTCCTCGACTACAAACTCTCTTGCACGATCCAATGGAATGAACGAGGGGTTTTCAATTGATCCTCGGGATCTGTTGTCTTCGATGGCCAGATGCTGAACACGGGCGGAGGAACTATGCCAGGGAACCAGGAGGCGACTATTGCTCACACGCCAGACGAGAGGAAATATTGTACATAAGTTATTAGACGATGCGCGTGCAGCAGCTCTACTTCTTTGGCATGTGAAGACGATGGGAGCGGCAACGGTAGACTAGAACGGCGCATTGCAGTGCCGCTCGCTGGTGAGACGACATCAGCGCATGTCTCACACTCAAATCGTGCCGCGGTCTGTCCACTGGTTGTTTCCCTCACCCGCAAGGCTTCACCGCTGCGGCCGCGCGCCGCCGCTGAAGTTTTCTCCCGAACACGCACCACCATCGGGTCGAAACGCGCTGCGATCGTATGTTCCCTTGTCCGTGCCTGGCTACTACTGCTGCGGCCATGGCCGCTGCCTTGCTCCGCCCTTGTTGATGCGCAAATATCATTTCGATCATCATTATGATGATCAGCACTTATCGAAGCATGCACCGCGTGCGTTTGTGCCGGTGTGGGAACAGTTCGGCGCTCCAATGGCGTCATTTTCCCCAGTGCTATCCGGTTATCCAGGGCAGACTCTCGCTACTGCTGTCCTTACAGCGCCATCTGCTGCTGTCACAGTGGTTTGGAATCAATAGAGTTCATCAATTGTCCCTTCAGCACTGCCTCATTCTGGTCAAGCAGCAAAGACGTAGGCTTAATTTCTTGCGTGTGAACTATTTGACAGTCTACCCTCATGGCAAGTAAACTTAGTTGGTTGCATCATGGTGATTGTAATGTACTCTGCTGTTTGGTCTTGACATCGTGGTTCCTTGACTTACCAGACACGCCAGACTCGCGCGTGCGCTCTGTCCGCAAAGCCGCGGTCGAAAAAGACCCATGGACGATGGGCAGTGCGGACCGGCCGAGGGCTCCCATGGGTCGTGAACGGTCGTGTGGCCCTGCTTGCCATGCGTTGGGAACCAGACCGATTTGCAGGGCGGGTACAGTGAGTGAGCGACGGACAGCCGCGGCAGGCTTGATGGTCGTGCCCACGAGGCAAAAGAGCGCGGGCAAAAGTTTCAATCTCACGGTACGACACGCAGCCAGCGGACACGACGAAAAAAAAGTATCGTCACCACTACTGCACCGCAGGCGCTCGCTGACGACGCCGCAAGCACGATAGAGATGCTGGGGGTGCACTGCCCTCTCGGCTCTAAGAACCGAAAGAAACCGCAGCAGGGGAAATAAGATGATTCGTTGTCTTTCACCGTCATGGCTGCCTCCCGACTACTGTCGTCGCTACTCGCGCTAGCTGCAGGAGAGTGTAAATTTGAATGCTTGTGTAGTGGCATAGCGGTACGTACATCGACTTCACAAACGCTGCGTTTCCCGATGCGCTACATTTCTCCGGCAAGTTGGCCGTGGTTTCCTCAGTCTTGCTTGCCTGCGGAGGCTTCATCCTCGGCCGTCGAACATGCGATCTGTGCGTCGTTTTGGTCGGGTTCCTGCTTTGCCCTAGCTCGACCGGAAGTTCAGACTGGGGTTTGGACAACACGGCAAAAGGGCCTTTGTTGAGTTCCCAGCGAAGAGTATGAGGCGCAGCAAAACCTTACAGGCTGCGTGCAAGCAGGACTGCATCTACGACCGTAACTCACATGGTAATGCGCGACACCGAAAAATCAGATCAACTTCGATATGCTGGCTGATGGGTCAACATGCAACCAACAGAGAGTCCTGCATCATCAATCCAAACGCATTTCACCGCCCTCGGCGCCGACGAGGGCCGTTGTGCCCGTTCGTCGCCCAGTGCGAATGTACCACGATACCTGAACGATGAACCAATTTCTCAACATCTACTTTCCTTTCACGTGCAATATAATTCCTTACAAGAGATTCGAGTGATCGCAAAGTAAATTGATGACCTCTTTTGTCCCTCTAACGTAATTTAGGAGCTTGTCTGTCCTCAAAGCTAAGATAAAAAAAACTTAATTGTCGTCATTTCAATTGTAAGGCAGGCATCCACGATGGTGATCACGAGACGATGCACTCATGCATGTCCTGCCAAATCGTCTGCGGACCAGAACAGGGAAGTGCTAAGTACGGGGGAGATGTAGTGTGATGATGGGTGGGCATGCGCGCGCACATGCAGAGATTACAGCGAGTGTCCGCTCTACTTCCTACATGCCCGGCGTGGCTTCACACTACGGCGATGCTGAGGTTGATAACCAATGCTGGGGCAGGCCTAGCACTGTAGTCGACCCCGGCAGTTCACCGCTGGAGGCCAGTAAGGGTGGAAAAGCTCTGGCCTGTGATGGCGCACCGTTGCCCCGTGCATTTTTCTGGTGGGTCGATGGGTTCCGATTTCCTCTCGCGATGTGCCGGAACCAGACACGCGCGCGGCGGCGCCTGTTTCGCCCTCTGACCAACGGGGGAGACGATGAGTTGATCGGTGCGTCCCGCCTCCGCGAGGTTCAGGCACAGGGGAGATCGGGAAGACACGGCGGAGTCATCTTGCCGCGGCGAGACGTTTGGCAGGGCAGCCCAAGGGCAGGCCACTCGTTCGTTCAGTCACTCGTTCGTTGATTGATTGATCGATCTGAAAATTCGAGACACCTCGACAAACTCGCAGCTTGGTTTGGAACGTGCAGCTCATATCGCGCTCACGGTACGTCATCAGTGCCTCATAGAAGCTGCATGTGTCGCTCGTGCGAGCAAGTGGTTTGTTAGAGGACAGCAGGTACAGGTTCAGCTGTAGTGCTGACCTATGCGGTTGAGTTCAGGATAATACAAACAACGAAAGTGTATTCCTCGTAGTGTCTCGCCCGTTGGTGTTTCGAACTACATAATGGCTTGAACGTCCAGTGATGATGCGACTAGGGCCGCCGTTGGACAGAGAGAAGTAGCCAAGTGCGTGAAAGACCCTTTCACGACGCCTTCTTTCCTCCATTGGAAAATGCGTCTGCCTGGCGAGCCGGGGCACCGAGCAGATCAGTATTCGAGGTGCCGAAGCCGATCGTAAATCGCCCTACCGAAAGAGCCCCTCTCATCGGATCTTCGTGGGCGAGTGCAGCCGAGTGAGATCGACGACTAAACCATATTCGACGCCAGCCAGCCAGACCACCTCCATCATGATCCCGGCACGTCTGGCCAGCCGCCGCAGCTCGGCAAGCATCAGCAAAGTGAATTGTGCCTATTGGTTGGTCAGTCGGGAACGAGCGAGTTAGCCCGTTACATCCACACACAAGCTTGAACAGAACACGAAATCGATTTGGATGAACGCTTCGCTGCTAGTCCCACTCGCGCCATCTGAACCTTCTGCGCTCGCGCTTCGTCACACATTAGCCTTTCAGGCAGCTCCAGAGAGAAAAAAAAAGGACTCGCTCCACACACATCATTTGGTGTTGATGCCCCTCATCCCCTCGTCGTCCTATGGCGGAGCAGGAAAATCACGAAAATTATCCGTTCGGCAGGTCGGCTAGGTGGAGCAAAAATTTCCACCCCACCATCAGCTCACTTTGCCCGTACACATAGTGTCGTTGATCCAGTGCTTGTCCTGGGGTGGGGACCTGAGGTGGTTGATGATGTGCAGATTGCGGGAGGCTGTGTTTGGGCGGCGGAGGCGGTGTTCGGTGGTCTTAGCGAAGTCAGTGCGAGCGGATGGTGCAAGCTCGTGCAGATGGTGGCAGTTCGTCCCAGATGGAGGGGGTGCGGTTCGGAGAGAGGGAGCGGTTCGGCGGGGACGGCCGGGCTGCCTGGGCGGACGCTCCCTGATGCTCATCAATTCATTTGGGCGGACCCTCGCAAGAAACTCGAACTTCATCGTTTCAGCCAGCCTGGAAAATATACTGTTGCTACCTAGGGAATGTTCATCTGAGACTCTCCTCGCCAACATCGCATCCCGTAAATGTGTCACGTTGCCAATGTAATGCAAAAGGGCTGGAAAGTCTGGTTCACGACGGCCGGCATGTACAGATACAACCGCCGGCGGACAATGCAGGTCGACGTATTATCCAACTGCACATCCGCTGCTGCAGCATGCAAAATACTTGCTGCCTTGTACATATTGCACAACGGCACACCACCGGTCAGAGAGTCGGCGGAGCGGTGCGCCGCACGGCGGCGCGGCGCCGAACGTTTCGCAGATGGCGGCGGTCCTGCACATGTCCGTTGTGTTGTTGAACTATTGCATCCCTGTCCGACGGGGATCATTGATCGTACAGAGACGTATGCAAGCGGATGGTGGCTGCTTGCTGCTTCCTGCTGCGCAGCGCACGTTGCAAACGCAAGCAAGTCTCGAGACCCGCCTCAACCAGGTAATGGGCCTGCTGCAACTACGCACGCCCAACCAGAAAACCAATCGCTGGCCATGGCAGCATGATGGGAATTATTCTGGTGAACGGGTCGGTCAAAGTCAGTCAAGACCGTCTGGCCGGCCTCCATTGATCCCACCGCTCCGCCGCCCGCAAATAGTCGTGCGGCTACAAAAACCTCGTCGTGTCCCGGAAGCGAGAATGTGGTGATAATGCGTGAATGGATTGACAAGAGAATGCAACGGATTAACCAGGAAGGGCTCGGCGCACACCTGGACTGCAGTTCCTCATAATCACCTCCGCCCGGGCATATTCTAGCTTCAAGGAACCCGTCTCCGTCCTATTCTCACACCGTCCCTCCACTACCGTCTACGGGAAGAGAGAACCCCCCCATTAAACCCTCGTCGACGCTCCATGTTCTGTGCCTGGCCGGGCGGGCTGGCTGGCTTCGTCTGTTTGCCTCGGCGACTGTCCTCGGCCCCTACGTCAACCCTAGAAGTGCACTGTCTCCCTCCGCCGACCACAGCTGCCAATCGATCACCTTGCTAGTCGAGCGAACGAAAACGCATTGGGTTTTGCTTCGTCGTGGAAATTTCCCTTTCGCTATAACATTTAATTCCTTTTCTGGTCGCGGTCGGCCACTTCTCGTGCTTTTGGGCCCTTTCCTTGTCTTTCCTATTTTATTTTCCCTCCCCACCTGCAACAACCAAAGGGGAGATTTTGGTTTTGCTATGCAGGGTCTGCCGGCCGTCGAAGGGAAAATCAACAGCTTCCATCTTGTGGGACTAGGCCTGAGGCGAGATAATTGTTCCGCACACCTTGATTGGATCTCGTCGTTCTCACTATCGATCTCTGAGGCTTGAACGACGGCCACTACCGTCGCGCTTCGATCGACTACGACCTTCTCGAGACGTTTGCGTCTCACACAGGACACTACCTAGGACCTGGACCTCCTTCCGACCGATCCCATTGTCGATATTGCACAGTTCGACTTCGTGCAACGCAGTGTCACGCTTCGCGCAGTTGTATGCCTTCGTCGATACGACCCTAACATCCTGTTGGATCGAAGTCGACACCTTTCCGACCCTTTGCGACGACCAATTAATCCTAATCCCAAAGAATAATCGAGTCGCAACGCCTTTCCCTCGCACTTGAGCTGGCCGTAACGCCAGCGCCCGCCGCAACGGTGGATATCTCACTCTTGCTCGACCGCAAGACAGCAGGGTCCCCAGGCAATGCGAGCACGACTTCCCGAACCTCTATTACCAACGGCGCGAAGGAAGACTCTGCGGGCTCCGCGCCCATCTCGGCGGCAACCACGACCACATCTACGACGATGACGACCAAAGCGCCCTTGCCCATGTCCATCCCGCCGCTGGATATGCCGCCGCGGGACCAGCAGCAACATCAGCCCACCCATCAATCACAGCCTCCTCCACTGCCGCAACAACAACCTCCCGCCGCGTATCCTCCCATGCAGACGGCGCCATATCCCCCTCCTCATTATGCGCAAACTCCCCAGCCTTACCATTCCCAACCGGCCGGCTACGCTGCTTACCCGCCATCTAACCAACAATCCGATCCCCGGCTCCCGCCTCGGCTAGCGACGACAACGGCGTCGCAACCAGGAACGACCGGAATGAAGCGCGGCCCACCGACGCAACCTTTGCCGGGCGAGACACCACCGAAGAAGAAGCAATCGAAGTGGACGGGCGACGAGGACCGGGAGATTATCGACCTGCGCGGCCGCGGCATGAAGTGGGAGGACATC
Source organism: Ramichloridium luteum (assembly GCA_002368545.1). Lineage (NCBI taxonomy): Eukaryota > Fungi > Ascomycota > Dothideomycetes > Mycosphaerellales > Dissoconiaceae > Ramichloridium > Ramichloridium luteum. The sequence goes on along the minus strand of MTSC01000030.1, from coordinate 75,556 downwards.
TCGAAGCGCCTACCAGGTCGTAGCGCAATCAGTTGTCGCCTGCGATTCCAGAACTACCTTGAGCGTCGGTCTGAATGGGACGAGGAGAAGAAGAACAAGCTTGCGCGGTTGTACGAACGGTATGTCTTTTTGAGCAATTGCTTTCTGCTGACCTACCTCGGCGATTTCGCGACGTTCCTGGTGTTATCGATGCTGACGTTCCGATTTTGCATTCATAGATTCAAGAAGGACATGTGGGAGAAGATCTCCAAGGAAATGCAACTTCCCTGGCGGGCCGCCGAGGCCATGCACTGGCAGATCGGCGAGATCGAAATGGCGCAACGCGCCAACGTGCCCGTCTTCCACCTCGCTGGTCAACAAGGCGGCGGTAACAACCACTCGGCCACGCAAGGCGGCAGCGGCAATGGTCCCGGACCTGGTTCTGGTGCGCCCGGCTCAGACGGCAACGCGAGCACTTCACCGACGTCTGCTACAGGCACAGGCCCGCCGCCGGGCCTGCCCTTCGCCCACCACTCGCACTCCCACGCGCCCAACAGCCATCACAGCCTCGGCCATGGGCATCCGCACGGCCCGCACGCGCACAACCACAACCACAGCCTGCCGCAACTCTCGCTTTCACCTCACCACCACCCGCACGCTCACCCACTCTCGCCTGTGGACCGCTTCCGCCGGAATAGCATCGACACCGCGTCCCCGAATGGCAGCAGCGGCGGGCTGAACTATCCAGCGCCACGCCGGCGCGCCGACAGCACGCGGTCCATTGCGTCGTCAGGCCTGCTGCATTCGCGTGGCGCCGGCAACATGCTTCCGTCGCTGGATGAGCTCACGAGCGCAGGCCCAGGTTCGGGACGGGAACTGCCGGGCAAGTACCCACCGTCGCAGTGGTGAGGTCGGTACGATCGATTGGTTCCGGAGAATAGTGCGAAAAATGTCCTCAAGCATCAGAGGCAGCGCGGCGGGAGTCTGTTCTTTTCCAAGCATGGTGTTCACGAGGCGTCGGCATTTTTCAGCGATCATTGGGGCGGCATAGAAAGCGTGGCATTTTTTCGTATTTCTTTCTTTCTCCGAATGCGCTTGTCCTTATCCATCTCGCAGCATGATGGTGATGACGGCGGTGATGGTGGTGGCAGACTCAACGGCGACGGCACGGGAGGCGTGTGCGTCTTGTTCACAGATGATTATCAGTGTCATCGAACCCAAGAAATGAAAAGAAAGGGGTGACATGGGGGCCATTGTACAGTATCACGACATTGACGAGTACGATGGAACCGCCTCGATTGTGATTCCATGCCACTGTGATTACTACCTAATGAGCAGATCTGCTCCATCTCCCTGGAAGCTAGGACGCGGCAAGCACAGTCTCGTGGAGTCGGCGCTTTGACCATTGGCTTCACTCGACTCTGCTATGCCGCTCGTTCGTATACGTTTGCGATGAACGGCAGCGAAGCAAATGAGCTGGATGCAGCATAGTCTGTGAATACTAAAGCTGCCCCTAGATACCCCAAGAGCAGATGTGCAGCAGTCTTTGCAATGGGGTGCACATTCTCGACTCGCGCTGGACACCCTGGGTCGTGGCACTGCCACTACAAGGTCTGTCCGCACACAGTACAGAGCGAGACCAAGCGTCGTGCTGTTCAATTCATTGCACTCGTGAAAACCTGGGCATAGCAAGGGCGACTTGACGCAAGGGATACACGAACGCCGCTTGATTTCACCAACACTCATATCTTGATTCCATCCTCACCTAGCGCTTCCTGCCATAGTCGTGTCATTGTCTTGCCCATCTGCCAATTCTCAGGTGCCTCCCAACAGAGTCTGCATCTCTCAGAGTCACTTGGTGACTGATCCAGAACCGACTCATACCCACGAGTCACAAAGCAGGCTTCGAAGCGAGGGCAGCCATAATTCGTGCGAGCGCAAGGAAAAGTTTAACATAGACTTGCAGCTTTTGAAGCCGAGGCATTTGAACAGCACACCGGGCTGTTGCTTCGAACAGGGTGCGTAGGTCTGTTGTAGGCCAGACACAAAACAATCTGAATGGCTTGTTGCCGATGACACGATCCTCGCGTACTTCGTCATGATAGTCCTCGACGCGCTCGAAGAAGGAGTCGTCTGGGTCATAATCAGATCCCGATGATGCGTTGCGCACATCTTCATCGTCAAATTGATTATCGTCCTCGTCCTCGTCGTCTTCTATGTTTGAATGGGGATCACGACTTAGACACCAACCACCTCTGGGGTTTACCGGTGAGATATCAACCTCGATCAATTTTATGTTGGGCCAACGGACGCACATCTCACCATGCCAGAACAGTTCTGGAGCGATACAAGCTGGACCTTTCAAAGTGACGCTGACACGATTGTTGGATATTGACAAGTACTGTTGTAGACCGAGACTCAGAGGATCGAGGCCAGTGACCTCTCCACCGCAAACGTTTGCAGGCTCAAAATGATGATCGTTCGGTGCCTCGTGATACAGCATCAGGTCCAGCTTGCTTCATTTGGGAGTAGTCACTGAAGCGACCTTTGGTCCAAATGTGGTCCGCATCTTGCTACGTAAAACTGAGAATTTTCTCTCAATGTCATTCAAGTCTCAGTCGATGAACTCGAGACTTGGGAACTTCTGGGCGATGAGAGCCGCGACGACAAGGTCTAGGTGTCGGTGACCCAAACCATCGATACTAAGCCTGCTCACCCGCAGGATGTTTGGTAGCATTCTTATAGTGGAGCTTGACAGATCCGAGTGCTTGTATCCTGTGCCTAGGGCATGAACCAGGTCTCAGCTTTGTCATAGACCTGTTGAACCCTTTTTGAAAAAAGGTAAAGTTGCTTGTGCGGTTGCAAGGATGGCAAATCAATGTCAAAAGTGCTTCCGCGTCGCATTGTCTCAGCTCACAAGCCCTATCGTGATAGTCAGACTGGGATACCTCGAGGATTGATACACGAAGTCCCATGCACGAATCAATCACTCTTATGTTGGAACACTGGCATCAGACGGCTGACACCTTGAGGCATTCAATGCTTATGCTTTATCTATTCACAGTCACAGGACGTGCTTATCATTCTTGCTGCTCCGGCACGACACGGTATTCGGTCCACTGATCCGGCGAGAGCTGCTTGAGCAGCTCTCGCAGCTCTAATCGGTTCGTCTTGTGAGAGATGGTGAGCGGTCTCCTTGGTATTGGCACCCACCAACTTGGCACCATGTTCGGGGCCAGGTTGCCTTCCTGAAGCAATTTATTCATTTTCTCGCAGAGCAAAGCCTTCGTGATGACCGCGTCACGCCACGGCAGCAGTGTCAAGGGCATTGTTGAGGCAATTTCTGACCCTTGATTATGGCCGCAAACAAAGCCGACGATATTTTGACTCACTGCGTCGAAATCCGCAAAGCAGTCCGCATCTCTCGGCAGGCCAAGTCGCTCGATGTGGTAGTCGATTTCTCCAAGCTCGACACGCTCGCCATGCAAGCTCATCTGACCATCTTGTCGACCAAGAAACGTGACTGAACCGTCGGGGTTTTTGCGTGCCAGATCACCGGTCCGGTAGAAACGCGCATCGGGACCGGCTGTCGTCCATGAGACCTGCTTCAGGAATGCGCGAGCGGTTTGCTCTGGTTGGTTAATGTATCGGCTAGCCAGTGCCCTGCTCTCAATCACCAGCTCGCCACTTTCGCCATCCTTGCGCAGAGTATTCGCGTCGTCAGCGTCTACGACCCACAAGCGGCAAGCCTTCTCAAGAGCGAATCCGATGTTCTGTGGCTCATGGTGGCTCGCTATGGGTGGCGTCACCGATTGCAATATCGTGCCTTCTGTGCAGCCCCAGAATTGGACAAACCGCTTCTCGGGTGTACTGGCCCACAATTCCACTGCGCTGCGGTCAAGCGACTCACCCATGACGCTCAGGACACGCACGCTGGGTATTGAGCCCACTGAGATGCTCTTGAGCATAGTTGGCGAGAGTGTGATGTGCGTCACTTGGGATTGATTCAAATGCTGCGCTAGCTCTCCAGGCTCGGGGAGGATTAGTTCTTTTTTCCTCATGATGCACAAAGCTGCACCGGTGCCAAAACTCATCGCAAACTCCATCATGGCTACGTCAAAAACGTAAGGAGCAATCTGAGCGACTCTTGACGACGACCGGACATCAAGGGCAGCGGCCAATGCCCTGCTCATGGTGACAATCGCTGCGTGGCCCTGAACAATGCCCTTAGGAGTACCAGTTGATCCAGAAGTAAATGCGATGAAAGCGTCGTCTTCTGGCTTGGCAACATTTGCAACATTGATCCGGCTTCGAGTCGAGTCCTCCTGATCTCTGGCCGGAAGCCCTGAAGGTTCCTGAGCAATCTTGGATGCGGATAGATCAAATACAGCGAATTCAAGGCGAATTTGCTTGTGTGTATCGTCAGCGCTCTCAACCAAGACGCTTGCAACCCGAGATTCTCTGAACATGGTCAATTGCCGCGCGTGAGGGTGGTGGATGTCGACTGGTACTACCGCCGCTCCGAGCTTCATGATGGCCAGTATACTCATAACGGCGTGGGCTGACAACGGAAGCAGAATGCCGACACGGACACCGGCGATGACACCTTGGCTTTGGAAAAACCCCGATAGTTGATCAATCTCGTTCCACAGCTGCGAGTAAGTCCACTGCCCGTGGTAACTATTGAGGGCGAGGGCATCTGGACTGAGGCGGACTTGCTTCTCAAGAAGTCCAGGGACCGTCTCTGGGATCAGCTCCAGACCAGTGCTATCCAGCTCGGTAACTGCAGCAGCCTCGCTGAATGCATCATTGGAGAGAGAGCGTTGTTGTTGAGTGGTATTGGAGTGCTCCTGCAATATCGGCTGAGATCCTGATGACGAAGACATCGCGAGTGTATAGGTACGGGGGAATGCGGTTCGATAACTCGGATCATCAAAATTGCAATCAGAAGAAGTGAAATAGATAAATGTTTAAAACCACACGCTTTTGACCACTGAGTCTTTCGCTGCACTCCTCGAATCCGGTAGCATCGATGCAATGAATGCATTGGAGTCTGCCTCATTCCCCTCTGCTGCCACCCTAGCTCACGGAATTGGTTCACCGACGCGTTAGCAGCTGCAATTTACACGCTGGTGGCGTGGATAGCTTCGTATTGCCGTCTGTGCTCCTGCAGATCATTGAAATCTATGCTAAGAAAAAGATTCGTGCCGACAGGAGCTTTTGACAGCACTTAGAATATACGGTGGGTCGATGTAACTTGGCACACTGAGTTGCCCGCATTATAGCTCATTCCGTATACACTGGTCCGATTGAGTATTTTAGTCGTACTAAATTGTGTAGTCAGAAGCCGCGATAATCGCATTGCGTTCTGAAGTATAGCGTCACGGTCTGTTAGGCTGGCACGTCGGCACCAGGGCGTGCATGGGTTCCTCCAAATTGGTATCTGCAGACTGCTCCCAAGAAATGTGAAACTCCCATTTTGGGTGTAGCGTCACCTTACTCGTACAGTCTCCACAGCGCGTTAAACTTCCGATTCCGACACTGTCGATCTTCTGCTTCCTTCCCAACAACGGCTCTGAGAACCGCTACACGATTTTTCCGTCAATGCTGCAACATGCCTTTGCCACCTACGAATGCCATGACGGGTATGATCATGATGGCGCTCGCTAGCCCTAAACTCCAGCTTAATGTGGACCAGCCCGCCGACTGTTGCAGGAAGCCGCCCCATATGGGACCAACCGCTAAGCCAAGGCTGTAGGAGGCCCACCACAGACCTTGCGCTTCAGCGAAAGCGCTGCGCTGCCCATCGCAGGTGGCATCATTGATCTCGTGTACGACGTGAGCGATTTCGGCGCTAAATATTGAGACCGTTGTTCCAAGGAATGCACCGATCAGCGCCAAAAGTGCACACAGCAGTACCTTGTCGGCAACAATGTTCTCGTCGACGAATCGTAGCGAGACAAGGACGGGCGTACACAGGGCGAACCCAGCTACCAGTACTGGTCGTGCACCGAACCGGTCGGCCATCATACCGACCAAGGGGCTCGCGAATGACGGCAAGCAGAACGCCAGATAGACCAGGCCTGCCTGAACAGACCCCCAGTGGAAAGTTTCGGCCAGGTGAATGGTGAGTGAGCCGTCAAAGGAAGTCAGAATGTACGCTTGCATGAAAGCGCCGAATAGGGCTGAGGCCAGCCTCGGCGAGCGGAATAGTTGCAAAGCTGCGAATCGTGGAGACGACGGCCCTCCAGATTTCGCCACCGGCCGAGGAGCTTCGACCAGGAGCAGCCGGATTATGAGGTCCAGGACCGTGACACCGTAGACTGTTGCCCAGACAGCATAATGACCAGCTTGATCGAACATGACGCCTCCGAGAATGGGCGCAAGGAAAACGCCGAGCGAGAGGCTCAATCCTGTGAGACCAAGGGCTTGAGCTAGCTTCTCTTGTGGCACCTGGTCAATGATCAAAGCCAGACTGGTAGACCAAACCGCGGCTGATGCAATGCCACATAGAATCACACCGCCAATCCAGAGGCCAATATTGCTTCCGACAGTGACGAGGGCGAGTCCGGCCCACTGCACAGCTATCGCCGCCACGAACAGTGGTTTCCGTCGGCGAAGGTGGTCACTGAGCCAGCCGGCGAAAGCTACTCGATATGCCAATACAAGTAGCTTTTCTGACAGGTAAATACTTACGTCCGAATGCCACGATGGCGGCTGCGGTGAGAGCAGGAAGTATGGCCACCCAGCGTTGAACTTCACACAGTCAATACCTTCTCAGTACAGAAGAAGTCAGGTCCGCGAACCTTGATCTGGTGGAATATGCGCTATCCTCGGAAGGTCAAAGGGAATGACTGGAGGGAGAACGGCATACCCAAATACATCCTGCATCCGATTAGTGCTTGATTCTTGAGAATGATATTGCACATACACTGAAGCATGCCACGCAGCATGACACCAATACGTACGAGGTTGACGATGTCACCTTCTGCATTGTTTGGGGAAGGAAGGCACTTCCTGTCATGTCCTCAAATATTTTTGGCCACACTGACGTCTCTGCAATCGACCATGCATGCGCCTCTCCAATCCTTGGAAAATGGTCAAGACTACTCTATCAAGGCAGATGCTTCGAATTCCGAGATCTGTATCATCCATGGGATCCGCACACCTGGGCAATAATGGCCCAATGGACCGGGCCACGCGCACTCAGTTCGGACAACAGGCCTGCGCGTGCCTGCGCTAAACTAGTGCTTGAGCGATGTCAACCCGTGGCGTGAAGATCTTCGGTCGATCCTTAAGTAGTGCAATTGCCACAATAGGTGCAAGCACGCATGTGGACTCGCGCACTCGTGGTACTGTGGTGGGCGACGGATCGTTGAGCGATGGGGTGAAACAAACGTGTGAACCCGGCTTGGCCCAGTGCAGGTCGCGATGCTTCACGAGCCTCACCTGGAAATGCGAACGAATTGATGCGCGGCCTGAGATTCAGAGCTATGACTGATCTGCAGATCATCATGAACTCAACAATTCGAATATTTCCAACGGCTGTTCTCATTGTGTACGGTAGGCATACTGCGTTGCGCATGCTAGTGGTACGGACCAGCCGTTCAGCAAGAAAAGGGCTTTGTCTGCGCCATCGAAGCTCTTGAGTAAATCATTCCCTTGTCCTTTCCAACAATCACCTAAGCATTTGCCCTTTCATTTTCCCTCCTGTCCCTTGTACAGCCAGCGCCGTTTCACACTTTCCGAACCAATGGCGCAGTGTGTTCGCCAGATATACAGCAACTTCAAGCTCGCATTGAAACCGCTCTCTCGCAAGAGCCCGGACCAATATTTCAACGACAAGTTTGAGTAAGATCTATGTACTGATAGTTGGTTGTGATTGAATGCGACTAATACAGCGTAGTTCAGAGAGCTCCGATGACGAGAATGAGAAGGAAGTCCAAACTTTACACCCTGCCGTCCTAGAGCTAAGGGCATATATCGAGAGCAGACCACAAATGCGGATGTACTTCCACCAAATGTGGGAGGATGCCGAGAAGCCGGAGTTCGAAGGACATACGCTTGTGCGAGTTACAAGCATATGCTTGAGCTCTTAAGCACGTTCATTCAGAATCCGCCGCCATGGTCGCCTGCCACGTCGATGCTGGGTTCATCTGGCCTGCCATTCAGCGACATCTTCTATTACGTCGTTCTGACTCCGAGTGGGCATGCCGCCTTGTCGGATTCTGGTCTGACCGCAAAGTTCAAAATGCTTCTACAGGTTTGGTGTGAATACCTGGACACCCCCGCCAGTGTTGTAGGACTTGAGACGTGGTTGAGCGCAAGCAATGGTTGCTTAGAGAAGCTGGTTCAGAGTGCCAACGCGCCGCACGAGACGTCCCTATCTTTCGAGGAGCTGTTTGTCTGCGATGCGCGCAACGAACATTATGGTTTCACGTCATGGGATGACTTTTTCGTTCGGAAAATCCGACCGCACCTGCGACCACTCGATACGGATCCGGACGCCAACGCCAATGCTTGCGAAAGCATGCCGCTGAACCTGGTACGGAATGTCAACCTCCAGGACCAGTTTTGGTTAAAAGGATCAACGTACTCCCTCGTGGATATGTTCAACGATCAGGCCCTTGCCAAAGCTTTCGAGGGTGGCACGGTGTACCAAGCATTTCTCAGCCAGTACTCTTACCATCGCTGGCACGCACCAATTTCTGGGACCGTAACGCGGAGCTATCGCATCGACGGGACATACTTCGTAGTCCCTCGATCTGTGGAACCACAGTGTGCCATCGAGACAGGGCTTCTGGAGGTTGAAAGATGCCAAGTCGCGCTGACTTCGCTGTCCTCTCGCGCCGTGGTAACCATCTCCTCGGATGATCCTGAGATCGGAACGGTGGCTTTTATTGGTGTCGGTCTACACGAAGTGAGCACAACCGAGATCACGGTGAAAGCAGGCCAAAGAGTTGCAAAAGGTCAAGAAATCGGCATGTTCCACTTCGGTGGAAGTACAAATTGCCTCGTTTTTCAGAAGCACGCTGCCGTTTCGGGGTTCCATATGGAGTCAAGAACAAACGTACCCGTCAAGTCAGCGGTCGCAAGGATCCAACGACGACAGCGATGATGCGAGGGAAAGTTTTTGTTCAAGGTTGTCTAGCGATGCGCTTTCAATGATAGAATAGAACGGCATGGGCAAAATATATTGGGGGTTTGAACGATTCATGACTTTATATTGAGCAAATGGCAAATGGATCTTGACCGAACTGTGTGATATCGATGCGTGAGTGCCCACCAGGATGTGTGAATCCAATTCTTCACGGTTTCCGTGGCGCGCACGGCGCGCAAGCGCGCATGAGTAATGGCAGACAGGCGGAGTGACATTGGTTTCAGGGGAAGGTAAGGCGAGCATTGCGGAGTGTCCTGATTTGTCGAGGGGTCCGAGCTTCAATGCTCGATGACCAGTTGCCCCAAGTGTCCGGGGACGAGTAATGTGGAAAGTTGTTGTTTCCACGAACATCCACATTTACTTTGATTGCGCTGCATTGGAACTTCCCTCAATCTTTCACTTCGTCACAGACCGAACCTCGAAGAATCAGCGGAATTATACCGGCCACTGGCCGAAAACGTCAAGATGAACATCTTTCGGATTCTAGGTTTGGTTGTCGCATGAAACATCGAAAGGGCGAATGCTGATTGTGTATATTCTAGCGGATCTTTCGCACCTGGCTTCGATCTTCATTCTCATCGCTAAAATGCGCTCCTCGAGTGTAAGCCTGTCGCCGTGTACCGGAGCTGGATGGTCAAAGAGCTGAGTTGTTCTATCTGCAGAGCGCATCCGGAATCTCCTTCAAGTCACAATTCCTGTACTTGATAGTATATGTCACGAGATATCTCGGTAAATCGCCGCTCTGAAAAACATAGTCGCCAAGCGCACATGCTCATCTGTGGCAGATCTACTCTGGACGAACCCCACCAAATCCCTCTGGAACACGACTTTCAAAATCATCTTCATCGGTGCACAAATCTACATCGTCTACCTCATGCTTAATGACTATAAGCCAACCCATGATCCGAATCAAGACACATTCAAGGTGGAATACCTCCTTGCCGGATCGGCTGCTCTGGGCATACTCCTTCCGTATGCATACCGGCCGTCAGAGGTAAGCAAGACCAGAAATACGTTTTGCGACATGCGCTGATCGGCGTGGCGGATAGATGCTCTGGGCTTTTTCGATCTGGTTAGAATCAGTTGCCATTCTCCCGCAGCTGTTTATGCTTCAGCGCACAGGTGAGGCGGAAACGATCACGACACACTATCTCTTTGCGCTTGGCGCATATAGAGGTCTTTACATTCCAAACTGGGTGTGGAGATACTTCACAGAGGTCAACTACCACTGGGATCCGATACCGATCGTGGCTGGAATTGTCCAGACCGTGTTATACACGGATTTCTTCTACATCTACTACACGAAGTATGTATCGTCCGTGATGAGCCGCCTTGGGAGAACGGATAGTTGGTCTGACAGTATGACAGGGTCCTCCAGGGTAAAAAGTTCAATCTGCCCGTGTAATCATCTGTGCTTCGATCGATCTCTCCGAGTTATGATTATGGTTGAGTGACGATGAGGCACCAGTGTGCCCATTAAATTTAGACGACGGGGTCCGCAGTGCGCAGACCAAATTTTGCTGGCGGATCATGCATTGTATGACTTCGGAACGAAAGCGCAAAGCTATGTATCCATTAATTGAGAAGCTTCAGAATCACATGTTCGTACTCAGTACACTAACGCGCTATGCATGGGGTTTGTTCGAGCTGTCAAAGCTCCCTACTTTTCTGGGGTTTGTGTACGCCATAGTGACTGTAAAACTCTGTTTGTGAACGATAGAGTATCTGCAACAGAGCGAGCATACCTGACAACAGACGACAACTTTCACATGCCTGACTCTGAAACACGATGGTCATACAGCTATAGAGGCGCTACTGCCTATTTGGTAATTCAGCTTTCACGCGGACTTTGACGTAAAGCTGCCAAGACAAACGGTTTAAGCTCATGTGTGCTGTTCATCATTACATGATTCATTCACTCATTCCTGTTGCCCACTTCATTAAATTTTTGGTCTCTGCACTTTGTTTCGCGTCAAGCCAGCAGAAAAACATAACAGACTTGCCGAGGTTCTGCGTGAGGCGCGAATGACTTGTCTATGGCGGACCTTCAAGAGCTGTTCTCTCGGTTGAAGGCCACAGCGCCTGACACGGCCTCTACGCCTCCAGCAAAATCACAGAGCCCATCTCACTCCACAATATGGGCTAGGATACCGAGTCATCAGCAGTCGTCGTCGTCCTCGCCACTTTTCAGCCCCCCTGCCGCAACGGAGACGGCAAACAATGCACCCAGCATGACTGGCGCAGTGCCGCCTTTCACTTTGGCGAGCGCCCCGGCATCGAACCAGGAGAGAGCAAATAATCTACTGAACTTGCTCAAATTCAATCAATCGACTCCGTCCCCATCAAATGCTTCCGGACCAAGTGCTCATCTGCAGAACGTGGGCGTGTCTCGCAGCCTATCCGCACGTGTCCCTATCTTGCCTGGTGAGGGCTTCGACTCTCGTTCGCTTTCCACCTCGGATGTCGTGGCAACACTGAAACAGCGCACTCCACAGCCGTCGATTCTTTCCCAACCCACCCTAGACGAAGGGCGACGCGAAAACGTCATGCCACAAGCTCCGACGAGGCAGGATTACCTGTTGAACCTGCTCAAGCCAAAGATCCAGCAAATCGACCATGAACTCGGAAACACATCGTCGCCCGCGAGTCAAGCCGACTTTCCAAGCCAACCAGCGGAACCGTTCTTGCAAGGTACTGGCGCGTCGGCTTCGACTCACTCATTTCTCGAAGCACCCAAACCGACAAACCCAACCAAGTTCAACTACGTCAATCCTTTTGACGAATTACATTCGTCGTCACCATTGAACAAACCAGTGAAGTCGCCCCAGCCGATTGAGGCAGCAAAGAGCTTCGAAATTATGCAACGTGCACGTGTCACCCCTTTGAGCCAAGAGAAGGAATTATCACAGACAAAGACCAACAATTCAGGAGAAAGACCAGAAGAGGAAACCTTGGATTTACTTGCGGCCGGCACTAAGAATGCACAAGAAGCTGCAAGAGAGGACGCTGGCAAGAACGGCCGGCAACGTGAGCACCCCGTGGTGAAGGAGAGCACCAATCATGCTGCAGTGGGTGCTGGAGTGCTAGGACAGAAAGCAACGAGTTCGGACTCCGACTCTCACTTGCGCAAAGGTGTGTCAGATCCGGATAATGTTGGGTCGAGCTGGGAAAGTGCGGAGGATGAGGAAGGCTCCGACTTCAAGGTTGACGTCTACAACTTTCCCATGAAGCCTTTCGTCTCGATACAGGTGATGGCTATGCCTACGGCACGACCGATCCGCTCTGAAAACTTCATGGTCGTGGCGCAACTCAAAAAAGATTTCGACCAGATCGACCGTTGCCTGGTCACGGCAAGCCAGTCTCATATTGTCTATGCTCAGGTTGCAACCAAACGAGATAATGCTGGCTTCCGTATAATACGCCAAGACAATGGACTTCACAAGCATGTCTTTCGATCCACAGGCGAAAGAGTGTTCAGTGTTCAGATCTGCAGCACGAGTGTGCGTGGCGATGACCTTGAGACTGTCTTGGGCACCGGAGTAAATGGATCTATCTTCTGGAACTCCTTGGCCAAGACTCGAGGCGATCTGTTCGAAGATGACGATGTTGAGTCCCAAGGCTTCATTATGCCCCCCGTTGCCACAGTTGAAGAAAATACGTCCGGCTCGCCTGTGAAGACACGAGCAAAAATGAGTTCTCGCCACCCTCAATTCTTTGGCATGGCGAGAGGAAAGCAGATATTCATCATCTCACCAGAGACCGTGAAAGGATCGGAGTATTGCAATAGTAGTACGCGGCGCGTGAATAGTGAAAAATTCTTCGCAGAGCACAGTCTTAAGATCAACACCGGAAAGGCCGGCAAGGACTTCTGCTTTTCTGAAGATGACTCGGTCATAGCAAGTCTTGACAAGAATGGACGATTCAAGTTTTGGGACATTCGTGAGCTGACAAGCCGCGCGCTTGACCCCCAGGATGCAAAACACGAACCCGTCGAACTACGAGAGCCGCTCTGGATGATGAATGCGGCAGCTTCAGGAACCAGGCCTGACGAAAAGCCTTCGGTATCATCTATCATGTTTCTGGACAAGGAGCGACCGACTGTGAAAGGCGCTGCGCTTCGATACATGATCATCGGTTTCAAGCAGAATCATATTCTACAACTTTGGGATCTCGGACTCGGCAAAGCCGTGCAAGAGATTTGTCTTCCTCATGAAAAAGACAGTGACGGCATTTGTAGCATCAGCTATCATGCGAAGTCTGGAATCATTGCAGTTGGGCATCCAACCCGGAATAGTGTTTACTTCATCCACTTGAGCGCACCGAAGTATACTCTGCCGTCTATGGATCAAGCAAAATACGTCGACACCCTAGCTCGTGGCAATCCTGCACTTCCAAGACCCGAGAGCACAGCCATCATGAGTGGACTTAGGGAGTTCTCATTTGCTAAGGTCGGAAATCTTCGAAGTGTTGATATGTTGAAGACACCAGTGGAGAACGCAAGCGAAGGAGGCAGCGCCGAAGAAACGTTATTCGAGCTGTACATCATGCATTCCAAAGGCGTCGTATGCGTCCCAATCAAACGAGAGGATCTTGGATGGGATGCAGCCGGGAAGATGCTCGATCCGAAGGATGCGCTTACCGAAGGAGTCATCGATGTTACGGATTTGAAACAGCCGCACAGACAGCCGACAGCGAACGAGCAGGCTGGACCAACGGATACAACAATTAAGCAAGCGAGTAAATTAGCCGCATCCAGAAAAGACGACCAAATCCGGCCGACAGAGCCAGCCAAGCCATCAGACGCTACCAAGTCGTCTGTCACATCCAAGGCTGGTGGCAGCAAAGAGTCTTCACAGCCAACAAAGGTTGCAAACGGCTCACTGAATGCCGAGCATATTATTTCACCGCCCACCCGAAGCTTACCAGACCAGGCATCTGTGACAGAGCAGCAAGGCGGCTCAGAAAGCCAGCAAGCGAGTCTTGCAGCCTCCTCGATCGTAAACCAACAAGCCAAATCGCCAGTCAAAGATAAGACGGCATCAACTACAGCGAATGTGGCCAGAAAAGCCGTCCCAGTGACACCTCCCTCGAGCACTGGGTCCGTTGTAAACACAGAAGAGTTGCAGTCTCTGCTTTCCAAGAATTTCGAATCTCTTTACTCTCGAATCGATAGCGAAAGGCGTGCGCAAGATGCATCGTCCGGGGCTAAACAAGAAGCTCTCCTGCGTCTCGTCTCTTCGACATTGACCGAGAACGTCGATCGAAGCCTTCACTCGATCGTCAGCTCTCGCATTGAAGAAGATGTGCTTCCATCCGTGACTACGACCACCGGACAAGCTATCGACCGCAAAATCGCAGAGTATCTTCCACACAGGCTAGATATCGGCATCCAAGAAGCCGTGAAAGCAAATCTCTCGGATGCTTTGCAGGCACTTCTAATGGACAAAGAGCTGCACCGTACGCTGTCGGAAGCGACTTCAAGCCACGTTATTACAAAAGTCCAGGATCATGTGTCGACATTCCTTACAGATACTGTTCAAAGACTGGCAGGTCAAGCCTTCCAGCGAACCGCAATCGATCTCGAGCAGAGAATGAACCACAAATTGCAAATGGCAGAGTCAAGGCATCTTGAGGATGTCGCGAAGATTGACGAGCTCGCAAGCGTCATCAACCGTATGTCATCTACGTTGGACAGATTGGCAGACATGCACGCTGTTAGCCAAGATGCCATCTTGAAGCTGCAGCGCGACAATGCAGCGGCCGCACGAACACACATCGGTTCGATCGCAGCGCATGAAGCCGCGGAAGGGCCCACGACGCAGGCTCCCGTCGAGCTGCAGTCAGAACCCGAGGACGAAGAGATTGCCCAGATCACAAGAGCTCTTGTGGCCGGAGATTACGAGAGCGCAACCATTCAGGTAAAGATTATCGAGGATACCGCATCAATGCCTGTGCTGACCATACATTAGTGGATCTCGTCGGATCGTCAAGCGGATCTATTTGACAATCTCTTCATCCGTGTGGACATGAACTACCTCGATCATGTGTCCCCACTGGTCTCTCTGACCGTCTCTGCTGCGATCACGTCCAGCTTTGCAACGAACATCGAACAACGCCTTGAATGGCTCGAGAAAGTTCTAGGATCTATTGACATTCGACATCCAGACATACGCGATGTTGCGCCAAAGATCATGGACGTTCTTTCCCAACGTCTGCATGGTGCATACTTGGTCATGTCCGACAACATTCCCAGGCCGGAGTCCATACTGAGATCAATCAGCATTCTCAATCGCCAAGTAGGGTATGTTGCGATCTCAAAATTTTCTACAATTAACAAATGTTCTGACCAGCCTACAGCGAGGTCCGCCGACTGACTGCTTGACTCGCCGGTTCTACAAAACTCGGGATGATCATGACCGAGGTCTCGGCCAGGTAATGATCATCAATACCACTAGCATACTGAGAGGCCTGTTCTCTATGGCCAGCGCAGGAAATGACACTGTTTCATGGTTCACAACGACTTCCGTTCGCGGCTTCCATGGTGCCCAGGCGAATGTGCTTATCACACCATGTTTTGGACTGGAATTGCTTTCCCGAATTGTTATCCCCACTTCGGAAGGGTGTAGAATACCATGTAGATTATTCACGGCATCAGCTCTAATGGTAATAAAATAGCGGAATATGAGCAGGTCAAGATCAGTGTCAAAATCGAACGTATGGGCTACTCCGCCAGGTGTCGTGGAATTGTCGGTGGGTTGGCGCTCACGCGCTTCAGCTTTAGATCGCCAATACGGAGCACTTTTCGAATTCCAGTGCTGAACGTCCTCCGCTTCTTCTTTAGACCCGCTCGAATTGATCCATGTCTTGGATCAAATTGTTCTACAATCGCCGTTTACCCGTACAAACTGGATGATTTGTTCTTGATGCAGACAAGGGCAGGTAACGACTGACCATAAGGATTTGTCACGAGGAGCAACATTGAGGGTTTCGTGCTCGTGTGACGGGATAACTCCGATCGACATTCCAGGCAGAGCAAACAACACTCGTCCAGTGCCACCTCACGACGATCTTATTTACCCGTCGCTAAACATTTCAAACAAACACGCACATCTCTTTCACATGGCAGTGGTAGATTAAAAAAAACGAAACATGAATCGATGACCGTAGCCTTGCTCCTCAGACCTTCGGCCGACTGTTTCAATCATGGACACCCAAGACCACGATGTTTTCATGCACGATGAACGCGAGGCTTTCGAATCTTCCGAGCCGTTCAAGGACATCAGTCAAACTGCCGCGGATCTGAACATCCAACATAGTCACCATGCACAGATCCGATCCTCAGCCCCGGTGCTACTGAAGGGGCTTGGCTCGAAAAGAGATGCCAATCTCTCTGGCTTCACCACCGACCTCACATTTCGTAGCGATGTGCCGACTCCGGCAAAGTCCAAGAACCTGCCGTACGGTACCCTCAAGACAGGACTCATTTACGACGTGCGAATGCGCTTTCACGTGGAGGCGATACCAAGTGCGGATGACGTGCATCCCGAAGACCCAAGACGCATTCACGCAATATTCGAGGCGTTCGTTGATGCCGGCTTAGCGTGGCGCGAGGGAGTGTCTGAACCATCCACTGAATATTACATGGGCCGTATTGACGCCCGGATGGTCACTCAAGATGAAGTCTGCCTCGTGCACACGCCCAATCATTGGAAATGGGTGCAGTCTTTGCAATATATGACTGCAGAGCAGCTTGAAGAGGAGCTTCAACACGACCCCGAAGCTAACGATTCCATCTACCTCTCATCTAGCACGCCTTATTGTGCAGGTCTATCTGCTGGTAGCGCGATAGAAGCTTGTCGGGCCATACTACTTGGCAAAGTGAAGAATGTCTTCGCGATCATCAGGCCGCCTGGCCACCATGCAGAACGTGAAGATGCTAAAGGCTTCTGTTTCTACGACAATGTAAGCATTGCGACGAAAGTCTGCCAGCGTGAGTTCGGCGAAAAGTGTCGCAAGGTCTTCATTCTCGATTGGGACGTCCACCACGGAAACGGGATTCAGCAGGCAAACTATGATGACCCGAACGTGCTCTACATATCGTTGCACGTACACAAGCGGGGTCATTTCTACCCGGAGTTTTCGTATCGCGATAAGCGAGGGCCGTACGGTGACCATCTCCATTGCGGAGAGGGCGCTGGCCTGGGCAAGAACGTGAACATTCCATGGTCGAAACAAGGGATGGGCGATGCAGACTACATTTATGCCTTTCAACAGGTTGTCATGCCGGTAGCTACTGAGTTCGACCCCGATCTGGTCATAATCGCTGCGGGCTTCGATGCTGCAGAAGGCGATATGCTTGGCGGATGCAAGGTTACGCCAGCAGGTTATGCCCACATGACCCATATGCTAATGTCGCTCGCCAATGGAAAGATTGCAGTATGTCTGGAGGGAGGATACAACCTCGTATCCATAGCACGATCAGCCTGTGCTGTAGGCCGCACGCTCATGGGCGAGCCTCCCGACAGGTTGGAGAATATGACACCAACAGCTTCAGGCGTCGACGATGTCAAACTTGTGCTTCGGCAGCAGAGCAGGTTCTGGTCCTCATTATATCCAAAAGATCCTGCCGTGCGAGAGTCCTTAGCAATGCCTAGCGAACGGATGCATAATCTGGTTCGCAAGTGGCAGGCGGATACTCTCTGGGAGGAGTACTCCATGTCCCCACTATTCATCCACAGGGAACAACTTGCGAAAGAGTTCGAAAACCAAGTTCTGGCGACGTGAGTAGGGACATCTGCGCTGTTTGGTTACGTCTAACCTCTGGTAGTCCGAATTACAAGGAATCACGGCCATTATTGGTTATCCTTCACGACCCACCCCAGATGATCGCGTCGCCCGATCCGCGCACTGGAAAGCTCGAACTGCATAATACGTGGTTGGTATGTATAAAGAACACTCGTGCTTCCCAAGCACCGCTGACATTGTGAAGACTGATATTATCAAGACCTACGTCGACTGGGCTATCAAACAAGACTTTGCCGTGATCGATGTCAACCTCCCTAAACATGTTTCGGGATTTGATGTGGATGGCGAACACGAAGACAACGACTCGATCGAAAACCGGACCAGAGAGGCGACGTCATTACTGACATACATATGGGACAACTACATCATGCTTGGCGAGTCCACGCATGTCTTCTTGATGGGCACCAACACCGGTCACGGCGCCATCCTGAATTTTATAAAGGCTAACGAGGAGAGAGCGCAAGTGCTGAACACCGCAATCTCCTTTGTGGAGGACGTTCCTTTGCTGTCCGCGAAATCGCAGACTAACGATGCCTTTGCGCGATGGTACTACGGCGCCTCGCAAGTCTTTGTTTCGGGTGAGCATGGGTTCTGGGCCACCGATTTCGCTCGCAAACCGAAGAAACGATTTGGTAGAGTGATACAAAGCTCGCAAAGCTCGCTACCAGAAATGCTACAGGCGCACAGTAGTGCCGTCTTCGAATGCCTTGCCGAACGCACAGAAGGATGGAGCAACTCTGAAAACGTCACTGACGAGGACATGGGCACAAGTATTGAAGCGGGATCGTTGTTGATTAGTCCACGAAGAAACCCTCCAGAGGGAAATATCGCGTTTTCAGCGGGCACGAGAGCCATGACTGCATCGGACGAAGTAGCTAGAGATGTGTAGGAGTAATTCGAAGCCTGAGTTCTACGTCGAGGTCACGCTGTTTGCGTGCATATTCGTGGACGTTCCACTCTGAGGAATGATTCAAATGTAGCGAAGACGCTGAGCCACTGTGAAACTAAGGAAGATGCACTTCTGCTCATGGTCTGGCACGTTTTAAAGAATGTCCCATCGGAATCGGCGCGGCTCACTGAGTGCTGGGTTGGGCGTGCTTGGAGTCAAGCTTGGACCCTGATACACCTGGACGCGCAGGAAGTCTCGCTGAGCCGCAGGCCTGCGCAAGCGTTGTTAGTTGTCGTATCCAACATGTAGCGACTCTCCTATGCCGAGCCCATGTCCGTGACCCAAGTTCGCACATCATGTGTCGGCAATAATTCCAAAACTTGCCGCAAATGTCCAAGTTTCGATTTGAGGCCCCCATGGCGGTGTCTGACCGCTGATTGCAAAGGACTGCCATTTCCTGACGATTGATCCATTCTGCGACGGCGACACGACGTCTCACATCTCAAAATCTACGCGAACATCGCCTGAGTCAATTCAAGATGCTCAATTTCGCCGTGGCTGTGCTAGCATGTTGGCAAGTGCACAATCCATTTTTCGTATCGGCAGCTGAATTGTTTAATGCTGTTGAGCCATCAAGAGAGAGAGAAGACCATATAAGAGGCGCATCAGAAAGGATACATCAAGGTATCAAGGAAAGGGCGGTACAACAAGTGCAGGTTCAGGGAAACAACATTGGTACACCTCAAGATGCGACAGCCGGGAGTCTTGCGATTTGGCAGTATCCCAACAGATTCCTCCAGTCAGCCAACACACCTTCTGGCCCGGGGCTTCCAAGCAGGATTGGAAAAGTCGAGAAAGTTGCAGGTATCGATCGCATCGACCTTCGAAAGCGCGATCAGCAGGACGACCCATCGGAGGATCTGGAGTCGAGACAAGGAAGCACTGGGACAAAACCGATCTACATTTCTGCAAACACATGTAGACAACCTAATTGGGTCAGCACACAGCCTCAGACAGAACCACCGCCCCAGCTAGTGCTCTACGTTTCTACGACCACTGGAAATCAGCAACTCGGTCCTGATGGCGACGATAATGCGCAAATTGTATATCCTTTTGTGAACGGGTTCGTGAACGCAACCGTCCCGAATACTTCTGGTGATTGGTACATGGCTGTGTATGCACCAAACTACTCCACGAACTTCACGGGCGCATGGAACTACATGCTAGCAGTCTCATTGGACGATTACTTCTTCAATGCGATCCAAACCGAAGAGGAGTCCTTACATCTGGTCGATACCGACAATGATGCTGCACTCCTTATATCTGCAGAACTAGGGACCCAAAACGCGACCGAATCTGACCTCTTCCGGAAATGGATGGATCTGACTCCTCCCTTTATAATGTTTGCCATGAATCAAAATGTGACCAGCTACATGGGTGTCGAAAGTTCTTTCTGCGGGCTTCAGAACGCAGTCTCGAGTGGCCGACAGATCCAAGCAGCTACCAGTGATCTTGGAGGCAATGTCACGCATGTCCAGATGCACATGATTTCCCGTGGGATCGGCAACTACCCAAGACAGCAGTTTTACATTACCAATCTCAATAGCTCCAGCCACTATCATGGATACATGGCTATGGCGGGCAACTCAACTGCCGCTGGCGATGGAGTCGTTGGAGGTGGCGGCACGGTCTGGCCTCAGATGAAGTTCAGGACGAAAACAGACGGCAACTGCCAGCTAATGTTCGATCTCCCGTTTTGCGACGAAGTGGCGTATGCTGTGCCTGCCAATCCCAAAGGACAAAATGCGTCCCTGGTCACACTCGACGGACTCAGACAATTCTACGATAATTACACCTCGTTCTGGTACAGTAATTTTGCAGACAGCTTACAGCTCTTGCCCTGTAATATGACCTCGAACGCGCAATATTCTCTGGCGAAGAACTGTAGCGATTGCTCGGCTGCCTACAAGGAATGGCTTTGTGCAGTCTCGATACCACGATGCGAAGACTTCAGCAACACCGCGGAGTATCTGCAAGTCCGCAATGTCGGCCAACCATTTTACAACAATGGCTCCATGCTGGATGCCAGCTTTCTCCAAGCAAATTATACCCCAATGCCTGGAGCACCAACGATTGAAGGAAGCAATGCCTTCCAACAGACATACATTTCTAGCTTCGCCACTAACCAGTCACGGAATCCAGTCATCGATGCAAGCATAGCACCGGGTCCTTACAAAGAGGTAAAACCGTGTGAAGACCTTTGCTATAGCTTGATGCAGAGTTGCCCTGCTGCTTTACAATTCGTATGTCCCTATCCAGGGCGTGGATTGGAAGCCAGTTATGGACAAAGAGGCGCACCGGGAACAGTTGAGTGCAGTTTTCTCGGCGCGTATTATTACCAGAGTGATGCACTCAGGGAGTCAGTGCAGCTGCACATGACTCTTGCGTTGACCGCCTTAGTGATTGCAATTTCGCTATAGTCGCAATATCTTCAGAAGTCAATAATGGTTCATTTTAATGGTCCATGTGTTCCTTTGGCTTTGCGACCATGCCCAAATGTGTGTATGGGGTGTAAAACTCCTGTAACTTGGTGACATTGCGCCGAGAACAAACGACGTCACCAAAGCTTAGTTCGGAGGTGTTGCGGAGACATTTTTTGCATGGACGAGACTTTCACG
The DNA here is from genome assembly GCA_002368545.1 of Ramichloridium luteum. NCBI lineage: Eukaryota > Fungi > Ascomycota > Dothideomycetes > Mycosphaerellales > Dissoconiaceae > Ramichloridium > Ramichloridium luteum. The sequence continues at coordinate 54,045 of MTSC01000030.1, read as the reverse complement.
ATCTTAGCCCGTGGTGCCAGGCCTACACCTAACCTAGGCAAGTATCGCCCCGCCACTCGAGTTGCTTATCTAAAAGTCTTGGTGACGGATTTTCGTGCCGTGCATCGTTCCAGGCGCAGAACCTACCCATCATTTCATATCCCGTTCGACCGACAGACAGTGCATGCCCACTGCTTAAGCTGTCGAGCCCTCGAAATCGGAAAGATCCTATCCTCACGGTGGCGGTCTCACATAACTGCTGTGTTTCGCGGTACCCGAACATTACCAATGATTCAATAACACTCGCTTTTACCCCGAAAGGGAATCCTTCCTCTGGCGAAAGACGGCCGTACACAGTGGGACAATAACATCACCTGCCAGGTAAACTGTAGCCTGGCTCGCAATCAATCAAACACTCTAAAGCAAGACACCCACCGTATCGCATTATTGCTCTTGCTAGTCTGAGCACGACCTACCCGCCGCTGTATCTGCCGGTTGTCACAATGCCGACCTTAGACGTAGGCAATTTCAACATCGTCTGCGCGACGCTTGGAGGCTTTATTACTCTCTTTGGTCTTGTGTCATATCTTCTCAAGGAGAAGTACCATCTTTCCGAGGCGCTGATCTCTACCTTGGCTGGTCTCATCTTCAGTCCGCACGCCACAAATCTTATTCGACCTTTTGAGTATGCCAATTTCAGCGAGGAAAACTTGGAGACCATTACTCTATACTTCACCCGGCTAGTCCTTGGAGTGCAGCTGGTTCTTGCTGGCGTTCAGCTGCCGAGCAAATATCTCTGGAAAGAATGGAGAAGCCTTTCAATTTTACTCGGCCCAGGCATGTGTCTGATGTGGATAAGCACGTCGCTCCTTGTTTGGGCAATGGTCCCGAACATCAACATCCTCATGGCATTAAGTGTTGGCGCGTGTGTAACGCCGACAGACCCTGTTCTCTCCAACAGCATTGTGAAGGGTAAATTTGCGGACAAACATATTCCACCACCTCTCCAGAAGATTATTATTGCGGAATCCGGCGCCAATGATGGTCTCGGTTACCCATTCCTATACCTGGGACTATTTTTGTTGAAGTACACCAACGATGGCGGCGCTGGTCAAGGAGGTAATGGCGGGACTGCGATTGGATATTGGTTTGGCGAAACGTGGGGCTATGAAATCATCGTCTCCGTCATTTATGGCGCAGTCGTTGGGTGGATCGCTAAAGAACTTTTGCATTGGGCAGAAGAGCGACGTTACGTTGACAGGGAGTCTTTCCTCGTCTTTGCCATCACGCTTGCCGTAAGTTTGTGTTTTCGCTCTCTAGAGACGATAGCTGACATTCTCACAGTTGTTCATTGTGGGCACTGTTGGTATGATCGGGTCAGACGACGTGCTCGCCTGCTTCATTGCTGGCAACGCTTTCACTTGGGATGACTGGTTCAGATTGGAAACAGAGGACGACAGTCTGCAGCCAACCATCGACATGCTTCTCAATGTTACGGTCTTCATTTGGTTCGGCGCGGTATGCCCCTGGCACGAATTTGTTGCCAACAACGTGATCCCGATATACCGACTTATCCCGCTCGGAATACTGGTCCTACTCTTCAGACGACTCCCAATGGTTCTTCTATTCCACACGAAGATCCATCAGATTGAAGACCTTCGTCGCGCCGGATTTGTTGGCTTCTTTGGCCCTATCGGAGTCAGTGCCATCTTCTACCTCTACGTCTCGCGCGAATTTCTAGCAGGCATTACGGTCGATGGAGTACAGCGTGAAGACGCTCAGCATCTCTCCGAGGTCATGAACGTGGTCATCTGGTTCCTCGCCATCTGTTCGATCGTTATACACGGTCTTTCTATTCCAGTGGGCAAGGCAAGCTTGAATTTACCGCGCACCATCAGCACGGCTCTTTCATCAGAGCGAATTCCTCGGTCTCGGAGCAGAAGCCCAGTGGTGCAGCAGAGCTCGCGCTCCAGTTTGGCCAGAACGGATCGATCTCTGGTCCGAGAATTCCGGCGGCGACGACCGACCACGAGCGAGAGAGGCCCAGCTGGTGAGGCATCAGGCTCGGTTTGGCAGAGTATCGTCTCCAAACTGGCCCCTATTTTGGGCAAGGACTCTCAGTCAACTAGTGGTCCCGATGGCAACCGCACCGGGGCTACACGCAACGAGAGTGTGCGACCGGAGATATCGGCGCCAACCGATGGCAGGGTCATTGGTAGGCCTATTGTCCAGCCAAAGACAGGTGAAGATTCGCCGAAGTCTCGCTCAAGCTCCCCACAAGAACGCAATGGTGACCGCTCCCCCAACGTCGATCACCAACTTACTCCGGATCGTTCCTCGTCTCCCGATAACACACCGATTGCCGCATTCGCTCTGAACAGAAGCATTCGCTTCGGTGACGACCCACGGCCTGTCGCGTTGCAAGCAGAAGGCGACAACAAATGATGCGTGGCTTGTTTTCACTGATCAAAGCTCGCGAAGCTGGGCTACCTGGGCACAACTTTGGCACCTGAGGTAGGGCGAGTACTCATCACCATCTTTCATTTATCTCACTTGAGGGTTGTTGGAAGCTAGCTACGGGCGTTAGAATAAAGAAATCTTCGATAGGTATAGAATATATTTATGCTCTTTTGCGATATTCAGAGTGGTGCATTGCGTGTTCCTCAGGTGCTCGCTCGTAGGTAGCGCGACGCGAATCACAGATCCACCAATCGGCACGTTTCCAGATGCATTATGCAATCACGCATGACCCTCACCCTTCGACGGCGTTAAACACTCCCACATTTCGTCACTGGAGGTCGCGGGGTTCGAGGTCGCGGATGAGCATCTGGTCACTCACCAGTCTCTTACCACTCAAGTTCAGTGTAGGCTGTTTCGTAGTCTTTGCCCGATCGTCTTTTGCTTTTGCAATCGCACACTATTCTCCCTCATCAACTCTCACCACGACTCAGTCGCTCTCAATATCACCTCCATACTCACATCATCATAGACAAACATGTCCACCGCTGCAGTCTGCCCAGGTAAGTCCATGTCAGTTGCTCCAGCTGTCACAGTGTAATTCCGACCTCTTGAGGCGAGGTCTGATAACCTCTATCGCAGTTGTCGGAACGACGACCAACGTCCTTCCGCCAAACCATCCCTCCATTGCCGATGACTCCAGCGAGGCTCGGTGCCCGGTGACTAACGCCAAGGTTGAACACCACGGCAACATCGTGAACCACCCATCTACCTCTATTCCGCATGATGAGAGCGCTCAAGACGCCTCTGCGTGCCCGGCGCTCAAGAACGCAAACACCAAGAGCAGTGTCACTGACGCGACTTGTCCCGTCGTCGGCCCAGTCAACGCACACCTGCCGCCCACCCACCCGGCCTTGACCCAGCAAGATGCAGGCGCCGTTTGTCCTGTCACAAATGCGAAGTTAGAGCACCACAGGGGAAAGGTGGCCGAGCATGTGGATGTGCCGAAAGATGCTTCGGCTCAGAAATGCCCGGTTGCGGGTGCCACGCGCCCGTAATTTTGGCATGTATTGGTATCTGTGTGTAATCTGGGAACCTGGTCATATCTGGATCAACTATTTAGGTACTTTAGCACCAATGACAATATCGAGCATATCTCAAGCCTCGTTGTACTGATCTAAAGTATTTCTCAATGATGTCAATCCTGTTTGCCTATGGCTCTGAATCGTTGTTATTTGCGAGCAAAATGCAGCAGAGCTCAGCTAAGAACAAAAAACACAATGCGTTGAGGATCAAGCACGATTGTGCGTCACGCTCGTGGTTTCCGCCGGCTTTCATTGAATTACATCGTGACTGTAAAAAAGTCTCGAGGGTATCTCGAAGCTACCCAGATTTCCCGGCGCTCAGCGACCCAAGCAAGGTGTGCAGGCAAGGCAACTGAAGTGCATCACCAAGGCAACATTGGCACGATAATAAGAGGCGTGGGAGGGCAAGTCAATACGGGCGAATCATTCAGTCATGAGGCATAAGGTTGTTCCATGGTGAACTATCACAATCGACAATTATCTTCACATTTAAGAGATTTTTGGGAACCTCGGTGGTACTTTCACGGTCTGTAAGATGGAATAAATTGTTTGACATATGAGTCCATACGTCGCGATCGGAAGTCGATTGAATATAAGACCTGGTGGGTGTGCAGGAGAATACAGTAATAATATGCGGGCGCCTGGATTCGCTCGGTTCCTTTTGTTGCGACCACAGCTACCTGAGAGACATTAACATGTCATCCCGACGGGATGGATATTCAGCGATGCAGAGTTCGCATGCCATCATACAGATAGGTGAGTATGAAAACGAGAGATGTAGCAGCCGTCGGTAAGGAAAGAAAGTCATAGAGCGTAAAAACGCCCTCGGCCTATCCAGCTACGGCGCCCAGATTTGCGCTCTTCGACACATAGCAGAGTATTCTCAGGTAGGTAGTTGCCCGAGTATACCACAATAAACCGTGCCGACAAAATGAGTTGAAGAAGGAAAGAAATCTTCCGCCAAGCGTTGCGGAAGTTGAGCTAGGTCATTGCGGAAGCTTTGGCCAATGGCAGCCCAGGCAATTGTGGACGGGAGGACGGCTACGCTTCGACTTGAGGAGGCTTCTAAGCGGAAGATGTCAGTGTTTTGAACTGCACGGCGACGCCTACATTCTCCACTCTCTTCACATTCCGGCGAGGCAGCAAACATGATGCGACAGCAGCTGATCCGATCACTGCGGCAGTCGCAGCGGCTGCCTGGCGTGAGCGCAGCCAATGTCGCGCGCACTTTTGCAACCACCGGGCAACGCCAGGCCGAGGTGGAGCTGACCATTGATGGCAAGAAAGTGTCGGTGCCAGGTGCGTTCATCATCTCGGATGGTGTTTAGATGAATATGGAACATCGAGGATGAGGATTGGCCACTGACAGTGTCAAATGTAGCCGGATCCGCGCTCATTCAGGCCTGCGAAAAGGCCGGCTCCACTGTTCCCCGATACTGCTATCACGAGAAGCTTATGATTGCCGGAAACTGCAGAATGTGTCTTGTCGAAGTTGAGCGCGCCCCGAAACCCGTGGCATCTTGCGCGTGGCCCGTTCAGCCAGGCATGGTCGTCAAGACGGATAGCCCACTGGTTCACAAAGCAAGAGAAGGCGTCATGGAATTTCTGCTGGCCAACCACCCATTGGACTGCCCCATTTGCGACCAGGGTGGCGAGTGCGACTTGCAGGACCAGAGCATGAGATATGGCGCCGACCGTGGACGTTTCCACGAGCTCAGCGGCAAGCGAGCTGTTGAGGATAAGAACATCGGCCCTCTTGTCAAGGTAAGATCGCCACCTTCATCTGGCCGATGTTGTGGTGACTAATGGCATTCCAGACGTCCATGAATCGCTGCATCCACTGTACCCGCTGTGTCCGATTTGCCAACGATGTCGCCGGTGCACCGGAACTGGGAAGCTCCGGTCGTGGCAATGATATCCAAATCGGCACCTACCTCGAAACTGCGCTCGACACTGAGCTGTCAGGAAACGTCATCGATCTCTGCCCCGTTGGTGCTCTTACATCCAAACCGTACGCGTTTAGGGCACGCCCGTGGGAGCTTTATCACACCGAGACCGTCGATGTCCTCGATGGACTGGGCAGCAATATTCGCGTAGATGCTCGTGGCCTTCAGGTCATGCGCATTCTGCCCAGGCTCAACGACGATGTCAACGAGGAATGGATCAACGATAAGTCCCGTTTTGCTTGCGATGGTCTGAGCACTCAGCGCCTTACTACCCCGCTCATCCGACGAGACAACCAGTTCCAACCTGCTACGTGGGAGAATGTCCTTGTGGAAATCAACGAGAAATTCAAGGAAATCGGCCCGAAGGGCGATGAGGTGAAGTTCGTTGCTGGGGCTCTCGTCGACACTGAAGTTCTCGTCGCTGCCAAGGATCTTGCCAACCGTCTTGGATCGGAGAATCTTGCTCTGGACCAACCTCAAGGCTCTTCGCCCGTTGCTCACGGTGTGGATATCCGCTCGAACTACGCTTTCAACTCTAGGATTACTGGTGTGGAGGAGGCCGATGCCATACTGCTGGTTGGCACCAACCCTCGCTGGGAGGCCGCCGTGCTCAATGCACGTATCCGTAAGCAGTGGCTGCGATCTGACCTGGAGGTCGGCCTCATCGGAGAAGACTTCCAGTCCACCTTCGACTACGAGAACCTGGGTGTCAACGTTTCGGACCTGAAGAGTGCGCTTGGCGGTAAGTTCGGTGAGAAGCTGAAGGCTGCCAAGCGTCCAATGATTATCGTTGGTTCTTCAGCAGTCGAGCACGCTGACGCGAAGTCGATCTACGAGACTGTGGGGTCTTTCGTTGAGAGCAACAAGGCCAACTTCCAGACCCCGGAGTGGAATGGCTTCAACGTGCTCCAGCGATCTGCGTCCCGCGCCGGCGCCTACGAAGTTGGCTGGACGGTTCAGAACCCCGAGACTGCCAAGACGACGCCCAAGTTCGTTTGGTTGCTGGGTGCCGACGAGATCACCGCGCAGGATATCCCCAAGGACGCTTTCGTTGTCTACCAGGGCCACCACGGCGACCGAGGAGCGGCTCTCGCCGATGTCGTTCTCCCCGCGCCTGCCTACACTGAGAAGAGCGCCACCTATGTGAACACTGAGGGACGTGTCCAGGTTGCATGCCCGGCAACCTCGACCTACGGTGTTGCCCGTGAAGATTGGAAGATCGTTCGCGCGGTCTCCGAAGCCCTTGGGGTCGCCCTTCCCTACGACAACATTGAGTCTCTTCGCGATCGCATGGAGGAGATCTCGCCTGCGCTCCGCCGCTACGATGTTGTCGAGTCTGCTTCCGCAGAGGCACAAAAGCTGAGCAAGGTCCAGCTCGTCGAGCAGAACGCTGGTGCCAAGGCCTCGAACCAGCCAATCCAGAAGGTCGTCGAGAACTTCTACTTCACAGACGCAATTTCAAGATCATCACCAACGATGGCGAGGTGTTCCGCAGCCAAGGCGGCGAAGAACCCCGAGACCAACTTCATGGCCCCTGGTGAACCCCATGCACAAGTGGGCTACGGGCCGGCGGAGCTAGCAGGTGCGAGTGCATAAATAGACCAATGTTCATTTTCAAGTCCTGTCAGTTGCGAGGTGGGTCGTGTATATAGGCGCTTGAGGCGTTTACTATAACTTGTACGCATACCGAACCAGAAATTTCATGTGTAGTGTACATACAAATTTCTGTGCTCTTTCAATCGCATTCTTTACCACCGGAGGCGATCGTCTTGACTACGTCCTGCTTTTGATGCCCTTTCAAGACTTGATATTGTTACAACCCTCGAACCCCGACCCACGCCCACACGCCAGGCTTCCCAACAAAAATAATTCAGAACAGATAGAACCACCGATTCTTCTTATGAGACCTCCATCGCATCACCGTTAGTGACGCCATTCGACGCGAGCGAGACGCCGCCATCCTCGCCGATGAAACGCTTCTCGAACTCAGCAACGAAGCGAGCACTACGGTTGGGATCATAGAACAGCTGGAAGGACCGCTGCACGTCGCTCACATCGACTTCCTTGGCCTTTCGCTTCTGCGACAACAGGTGTGATGTCGTGATCAAGTTGCTAGCATATCGCAGGCCCGTCTCTTGGCCAATCTTTGTAAGCAGCGCGAGTGCGTCCGGTGAGATGTCGACCTCCTCCTCTGTGGCTCTGATAGACAGAATCTCGCGGATCTCCTCCGCCTCATACGGCTGCGTGGAGATGATGACGACGCGATCCAGGAAGTCAAGTGGCAGTCCATGGGGACTCTTGTAGTTCGTTCCTCGGATGGTAGCATTGCCACGGTTCGATGCCATGATGACGATCGGTGCTAGGGAGTCCTCTAGTGCTCGGTTGATGAAGCTGAAGCACTCAATATCAAGCATGTGCACCTCGTCGATGAAAAGAACGCCTGGGACGATCTCGGCCTTGCCCTCTTCTTTCCATTCTGCGACTTTCGTGTTGATCTGCTCCCGGACTTCTGATCGAATCTCACCAGTGTCTCCAGAGAACAGAGCAAGGAAACCTTGCGTTCGGCTGTTGATGACATCGATCTCATGCAGGGAAACCGTGTGCACCGTCTCTCTCCGTACAGAGAGTTCACCGTCAGGGCATTGTACGAACTTCGCATCCGATCCCACGGCATCATAATCTCGACTCCTCGTGTAGCTGCGGCCGAGCTTCGTGATCCTGCCACTAGCCTTATCGATGCTGATAATATCACCAGCCATGACCTTCTCTTTCGTCATGCTGTCAATCATGCGTGTTCCCATATCATAAAAGGTCTCCATATCGGTAGTCTTGATCGTAAGCTTTCCGCTCTTGTTGTTTCCCGTGACTGATCGGTCGATCTGGATCTCCACAACCTCACCCTCAATTACCTCGCTCTCTTCTCGTATCCGGACACCGATGGACTTGCGGAACGCCTGCTCTAGCGCCTCCGTCTTGCTCATCTCCAGACTGAAGATTTCTGACGAGGCGAGCATTGTGAAGGGTACATCCTCGCCAAGTCCCTTGCTCATACCAATCGCGATCGCAGTCTTGCCAGTACTGGGCGGCCCAGAGATCAGAACAGCTCGTCCGGCGATCTTGCCTTCCTTGACCATCTGCAAGATGACGCTGGCGGCTTTGCGCGCTTGCTGCTGACCCACGAGGCCATCGGCGGATGGTTTCGGCGTCAGGGTGTCCGACGTGACACCGAGGCCGCGGATGTGCGAGTGTGCGGCAATCAGATTGAGGCCCTGTCGCTCTTTCGAGTCGGACACCGTCGTAATTGCCTGCAGCAAGTCAGCATTAGCCATGGCGCAAGTGGTGCATCCGACATACAGCTGCCATTTTCTGGCACAGCGTCGTTCGTTAGCAGCAGCGCTCTAGATCCCGCAACGGAAGGTAGTTTGTGATTGTCTGTCTCTGCAGTGATTCGATGACGAGTTATGGTGTGTGTGACGAATAATGCTATCCTGTGTTGCAATGCGCTTCGCGAAAGTGCTTGCAGCGCTCTCAACGCTAAGGCCTGGAGAATATCAAAAGCTCGGACCAAGCGGAAGCGCGTTTGAAACCGAACGCGTTGGCGTAGTTCATTCTTGCTTTGTTACCGAAATTCACGATCTATCACTTTGAACCCTAGCTGCCCGTGCCGCCCAACCACATTTCGTTATCGCTCAACCAAGGTCGTCCCAATCACTGGTACTCCACCCACCAAAAAGAAGAACCCCTGTGACGCTTCCGGCGCCAGTGTGGTTGCAAGCCGTGTTGTTTCTTGCAGGAAGGAGCCAACTGCGTGTGGGATTCGATTATGTGGTGAAATCATGAACCTTGCGTCGGACTAGCGTCACATGCCATTCAATTATATAAGATGTGGGCGAGTGAACTTCGAGCTCGCTTGGTCACTCTACAAGATTACGACGCTCCTTGAAGACTCTAATAATCCCAACAGATGCTGAGGCAGACTCAACGTTCTTGCAGAGTATGGCCTTGCCATCGGACAAGACCCAGCCGCCAAATGGCGACCCTCGCCTGTTAAATCGACAAGCGAGCAAACGAAGGAATAGTAACGGGACACATGTCGATCAGCAATCACAACAAAAAGTCGCTAGGGTCGATGGTGATGCTCCCGTTCACCCAAGCCAACGACACATCAACAATGGGTCAGCCAGAAAGGATTCTCATCTCATGACTGACGTCGATAGCCAGCCTAAGGACGGAGATCCAGAGTTGGAAGGCCGCATATATGGACTCCTCATGGAATTCTCTGCTCGGACCTCGCAGCTTTCAACTCTAAAAACTGCAGCTGACCTGGCACAATCCCGGCTAAGTCGCGCTCAAGACGATTTCGAGTCCTCTCAAGGGATCAGATACAAGCAGTTCTCAGCCATAAGAGAACAGAAGCGTGACAGCCAGATTAGGGCGCAAGCCCGTGTCAAAGAGACTGCCCAAGCTGTACAGCTGGAGATGTCTATCCAGGAAAAAGCCGCTAGAACTCTTGCCGCACTTATGGCTCAAAATAATATCCTTAAAAATGGTCAACGGGTGCGAGACGCACGCGTTGAAGAAATGTCACGTGACCTGGTTGCGTTGCGACACGATGTCCGCCAGATACGAGAGGTCAACGAAGCCGAATGGCAAGAGATCAAAGCGAAACTCGACTCTTGCAACGAACGTATATCGCAATCATTCACAACCCTGTCACAACGGTTACATGAGTGCGAGAGCAAATTGCAAAGTGCCAGAGACGCACACGAGCTTGAATTAAACGACATATCAAAGGCTGTCAATCGATTGGGCGAAGATTACAAGCGACTGGAAATAAAGGGCAGCAGTTCTGACAAAAAACTTGAGGATCTGAGTGAAAGGTGCAAAAGAATCGACGATGAAAGCGTCGAGAAGGGCACGGTCGTCAGTGACACATTTGATAAGATCAACACATCACTAGCGAAGTCATCTGAAGACCTATCGCTGCGTTTGGACCAGCTAGAGGCTGCTAATAGCCATAGTGCTCTCCAGCGCGACCTTGATGGGGTAATCGCGACTGTCAGCCGTCTGGAAGACAAGCTACGAGCCGTCCAAACCGAGCATGAAAAGCTTTCTAGCAGCTCCAACGGTCAGGCAGCAGCATATTCCGTCTCATCCTTCATGCCTGCGACTCCTACAAGACCTCAAGAGAACTGTCACCCGCTCACCAACGGATCCCACAGCCATCCGGCCGGCACCGTCCCTGACGAAGTGAGACAATTGAAGGCCGGTCACCAGTCGCTGAAGCAGCGCTTAGACAACTTGACTACCGACCATGTGGTAAAGCAAATGATCGACCAACTCCATCACGTCTACCCCGATACCAGAAACTGGCAAGAGGCGGTCAATCGGTTCACTCGCGAAATCACCGAGCTCCGACATGTCGTTGTCAACCAGAATCGTGATCACAAAGAGCTCAGTAAGGCCCTAGGAGATGCTCGCGGTGCTACCAACGAGCTCCGGGACACGGTCCAGCATGTGGACAACACCATCCGGAATGTGGAGGTAGAAGCACGGAATGCAAGCCAAGAGTTGGCCATACGCCTTGAAATGCACCAAAAAGAAACACTCGCGAGCCACGACAAACTCGCCCGCAGTCTGACCCAACTAGGGGATCGCACAGAACGACTTGACGGTCAGCTGCGCGAATTAGCGAACCGGAAATAGCCCGGTGCTCAACGCTGGCCAATTTGAACTATGATTGCACGATTTCCTAGTTATTGAGCATGAATTCGGGACATGCATACCCCTAGGACATTGCTTTTATTCTACATACCCTCCAAAAGGGGGGAGTATTGACGTATGAGCACCCTGGCTCGACCGGGCCAAGGGGCTTCTTCAGAGGCATTGAACAGAACGATGAAAGCATAAGGCAAAGACGACTCCACAGCTGGTGGTGAATAGCCCCACCGGTGCCGTTCGTCTGCCAACATTATTCATTGTGGCTTGGCTTCTTGGTGATTGCTTCCAAGGAGAGCCTGCATGCGGTGGTTATCTGTCGACAGTGTTTTTTAGCGTTCAACGAAAGTTCAGGTACATACTAATACAAGACGACGATGAGATTTCGCAAGGCATTTCCATCCCTACAGAAGATGTTTCCCCAACCAACTAAAAATACATCTCATCAATGACATCGGGCCGCACGCCTTCGTTATACGATCCCTTATATGTTCATCACGTGTGAGCTGACCCCTTGCTTGCCATTATTTAATCATTATGCATGTTAAATCGTCCCGACATCCCTGACAGAGCCTATGCGGCTCATGTGGAAGTCATGAGCGCTACTTCTGCGCTGCATCTTTCGACCGCTCGTCAGGAGCCTTCGCATCCCGCAGCCGCCGCATGCGTTCCTCTGCTGCTCGTGCCAAGATCTCACGCCGTGACAACGTGCCGTCCGCTGAACTACCAGCTGTCAAGGCGCTGCTAGCACCACCACCGAGAACATACTCTCCACCTTCCCAGCCTCCGTGGTCGGCCTCCTCATCCACATCCCTTCCATCATCCGCGGGGTTGAAGAATTCCTCGCCACCCACCGAATGCCCGCCGTGCCGCCAATCATTCCGCTCGACCTCCGCCTCGATCTCTTTGCACAACTTCCAGAACTTGCCGTCGTGCGGCCCAAACACATTGTGCGTCAGCTCGTGACACAACGTCTTGCGAATGACGCGGTAATCCCGGTACCCGTCGTAGGCATCCGTGCGCAGGCGCAGCTCGATGACCTCACCACGATTGCGATTCAAGCCCAACGTGCGCGACTCGTGCGTCGTGTGCGCCGCCGGATCCATCTCCGTGAGCAAGCCGACCGCGAACCCATGCCGCCGCATCGCCGCCTTGATCCCGGGATCCGCCGCCAGCCGCTCGAGGTACCGCTGGCTGCGCTCTGGCGCCGGCAGGTACGCGAGCGGCCGGATCGCGTGAAACGTGAATTGTGCCTCGGCCTGGATCTTGCGCGCGTCGCGGTGCGGCGTCGCCTTCACTTTCCGCCCCGCCGCCAGCGCCGCCCGCCGCTGCCCCATGCGGTGCTTGCGCGCCGCGATGTCCTGCTCCAGCTCCGCCACCTCCGCCGTCGTCGCGCCCATCACGACGATCTTCTTGTCCTGCAGCGTCGGCTGCAGTGGGAGGTCTGGGTCCGCGAACGGCGGCTTGAGCAGGCCGAGCTTCGGCGTGATCAGGAATTTCTGGTGCGCGGCGGGGATGTGCAGGTCTTCGGCGACGAGGTCCGAGAGGTCTTGTAGCGTGGCTTCGGCGTGGTGGAAGGGGAGTTCTATGGGTTTGTTGTGCAGGCGGATCGTGAGGGTGAAGACCGGGTCGGCAGGCACCTGATGGTCGGGGTCCTCGTCGGCGTCGGCTTCCTCCTCCTGTGCATCATGCGACGTGTGGTCATGGCTGCAAATTGCTTCATCGTGATCGCTCTCATGAAGCTGCCGTTGTGAAGATGTCGGGCTCGACTCTACTGCGGCTGCAGACATGGTGTTGTGAGACCAGTGTCAAGTGTCGCGGAAGTGTGCGAGTGGTCAACGCTTGCGGTGATGGTGAACTCGAGAGATAAATGTGAAAGGTGACTATGCGAATCACAACCTACTGTCTTTTTCTTGCGTCTTTGAAAGTACTCGCGAGACTACAGTATGTTTACCAGCAGAACGCGCAAGTGGTCTAGTCTAGGCAATCCATCGCCACGAGTGCAGTTGACTGTCGTTCCAACCGCTTCCATGATGCGTGCTGACAAAGACGTCACCTGCACCCCCGGCCGCACTTCAGCGCACCCACCTGCCCATTGGAGGTGTAGAAGGGCGAACATTGATCGACAACCTTAAAGTAATGCGGCACGGGCGGAAAGCTGACTGCCATTGACAATCGCAACCAATGCTCTGAGCAAACATTGGTGACTCACAATGGTGCTGCAACGAGTATAAGAAGACTCCTGTCTTCGTCGTTGTGGTGACAAATATGTGACTTCTAAATTCATATCACATCGACTGGAATAAGTTACGCAAGAATAAAATACCATGGCAGCACCAGCCTGGCGCACAACCCGTCTCCTGCACGGCATCCGCGCCATCGTCGGCGGCCAGGCCCAACCAGGGTCCAATCGACCTCCCGTCGTCCTGCTCGCAGGCTGGCCGCAGACCGCAGAGGCCTTCAGCGGTCTCTTCGAGCCTCTCTCCCAACGGTATCGATTCCTCGCGCTCGACCCGCCGGGGCTGGGCGAGTCCACTCCGCCGCCCAGCTATGACACCGCGAGCGTGAGCAAACTCCTCGCCGAAGCGATCCACGACGCCTTGCAAGATGATAACACCAACAGCAGCAACGACCATGTCCCGCCATCCTACCACCTCATCGGCCACGACGTCGGCGCCTGGCTCGCGTACCCCTGGGCCGCGCAGTTCCCCTCGCGGATCGCCTCCCTCAGCCTCCTCGACGGGCTCGTGCCGGGCTTCCAGCCGCCGATGGCCTTCCCCCTGCCGCCCGCGACGAACCAGCGGCTGTGGCAGTTCTCCTTCCTCGCGCTGCCCGACCTGCCCGAGCTCCTGACCCGCGGCCGCGAGCGCGCGCTGCTGACCTGGTTCTTCGACCGCAAGACCGTCGATCCGGCGGCGTTCCGGCAGGACCGGCATTTCGAGCGCTACCTCGCGACGTACGCGCGGCCGGGCGCGCTGAGCCGGAGTTTCGAGTATTACCGCGCGTTCGACGAGAGCGCGCGGCAAAATGGGGAGTTGGCGAAGACGGGGGCGTTGGAGGCGGTGCCGGTGCTGGCGCTGGGCGGGGCCAGTTCGGTGGGAGTTGGCATGGTGGAGCTCGTGAGGAAGTTCGCGCCGCATGCGGTCGGCGGCGCGATTGAGGCGTGCGGGCATTTCTTGCCGGAAGAGCAGCCCCGGGCGGTAGCGGAGAGGTTGTTGGAGTTTTGGGAGGAAGCGGACGCTTCGCGGTGAGAGCAATCACTTACCTGCTTGAACCCATGATCCGCTGGTTAGGCAAGTGGGAAAGAAAGGAAGAGTCGATGGGAGAGTCCCAATTGCAACGATCAAAGTCAATTTCTTCGTGTGTGTTCCGACGTCGTGACATCGTCGTGCCGGTATGAAGATGTCTGCCTCGTGAAAACTCAAAGAACAACAGCCAAAGAGCAACTCAAAATGGTATCATAAGAAACAATTCAACATCGTTCCCAAAGAAAGTCCGACCTGCGTCATTCAAGTACGAAACCATAGCAGGCCATTATTCCTCTTCTCTTGTCGTCTTCGCATTACGTCTCTCGATCGACCTTTCTCATTCATCGATGTCGTTTCCAAAACTAGAAGTCGAGCTCGGAGGCAATTCTTGGTGCATCGAGCGCGCGCGCAAGCGTTTCGTCTAAACACCCTCCTGGACGTTGACGGCCGCGTCGGGCTTGGTAGAGTGGGTGCCGCGAGTCCGGATGACGTGGAAGGTCGCGAAGACGGTGGTGACCACGAAGAGGAGCCTGTTTCCGCAGGGTCAGCGAACGGATTCCTTGCCAAAGCGTGCAACCAAGAGGCAGCCCAGCACATCGCGACCTCCGGGTCACGATCGAGTCACAATCGATCGAAAACAAAGCAAGGAAGCAAAAAGACTCACCACTCGAACGCGGCAAACACGGCAGCCGCCTTGGCGGATCCGCCGACGCGGCCGGTCGCGTAGCGGTCGTCGAGCCAGACGGCCCAGGCGATGAAGCCGGCGAACCAGAAGATCATGGTGACGGCCTCGACGCCGAGGATGGCGAACTTGTGGTTCGCATACGTGCCGGCGAACTGGATGGGCACGAGGACCAGGTAGGCGACGACGAGCAGGGTCCACACGGAGGCGAAGATGAGGAAGTTGAGCTCCGAGGGCGAGAGGCCGCGGATGATGTCGTCGAGGTAGTTGGCGACTGTCGAGGGACGAAGGAGACGAGGTTAGTGAGTGGGGTTTCTCATCGCGACTCGTTTTGGAAGGTAGGTGGGACGTCGATGCTGGATTCAAGGACGATCTCGAACGGCACAACGAAATGGGCGCCAGGTGGAAAGGCTCATGACTTACCATACGCCGCCGTTCCGAGCACGATGATGGCGAAGACGGCCTGCACGACGCGCAGCGGCAGCATGGCCACCTTGGCGATCCGGGACACAGAGTCGTCGCCCGACATGATGAGGGTGATGGGCCGAAGCTAGGTAGCTTGGGAGATGGTTGATGTGATTGATATACGGCGACGACACAGTCGCTCTGGTCGTTGTCGAAGGGATGCGCGCGGGGAGGAGTTCAAGATCCTCTCTATTAACTTACCACTGACTGAGAGACGGAGGGAAAGTACACGAGACCGTGGGTGACCGGGCCCTTGTATATGAAGCACCGCCGGCCTTCCCTTGTCGATGACCACGAGCCGATGCCTGCCCTAAGGGACAATTACCAAAGAACGCTTCACGTCACCGACCTGATGACCGACTGGGCTGGCGCGAAGCTCCGATCCGTACATTTCTTGCTTACCTGAGTTCACGCAAGACCGACTAGTCGGCGAAACGAGGTCAAAGGGCTGCAGCACTGTCTGCGCCAAAGTGGTGTGACATGGCTTGTGCGCGCGCCCGCGGCCGGTCTTTCTGCCATTGCGGAGTCGCGAAAGCAAGTGGAAGGATCGCTGGCGCTGCTGCTGATGATGCCGATCAGGCTTGTCCTACTGTTTTTTTTACACTTTCGCGCTGTAACCGGGCGCCGGACTAGCTTCGAAGGGGTGTGCGGAGGTGAATAATTTGCTGGGAGCAGGATCCATGATCGTATGATGGGGCTGGCCCGAGTTACCTTTACTCCACCTTACTCGCGCTCCGCAGCGCGCGCGCAGAGTGACGCAGGGCAAGAAAGTGCCCAGCGGCGCGACAGCAGCGTGAGCAGGCTTGTCTCGCTGCGTCGTGGAAATGCGCTGGCCCTCTGGAAGGACATCCGGTCAGATCTGGTGCGACACACACGGAGCTGACGAATGCCGCGAGGCATCACATTCCGTCATGATACCAGACGCGGATCCCCTTCCACGGGGAGCAGGCATGCGCGCGCAAACCGGCTTTCTGCGACACACTTTCACTTCACGTAAGTTACGTGGTGTGGTTTCACCAAAAGCTGGAGCTCTCCCGAGAGGCGCCTTACCGGCCAGTGGTGGCTCCGCTAGCTCCATGCTTCTGCCACCACCACTACCACCACCACTACCACCATCACCACTTCAGGACGACGCTTGCTCGGCTTCGGGCTGCAAGCCACTGTGAAACTGAAAGCAGTGGAGGAGGATCTTGACTGGACGCTTTCCGGTAAGTGATTAACATGTCGTTCTGCTTTGCCTGCGCCGCGGAATCAAAGGACGCAAAGACTGGGGACCGCACGCGCATCCTCTACCAAAGAGCCCACACCCGGTGCTCTTGACATCTAGATGCACGCATCCTGCCAGATGACGCCACGCGCTCTCGAGGCTGGCAACATCATGTAAGCTCAGTGCAGACCTTACCTTCCCGTCCAGCCCAGCAGGTTGCGTGCAGGTGGGGGGTGGGGGGCAAGGTATCCTCCGCATGCAGCAGGAAAGGACCACCCATGCCAAGCCGTCCGCGATCCTGTGGATCTCTTGCACACACGCATGTGTCTCTTTGTTCACTGGGGCGGTGACTATAGCCCTCCCATCACTCACATCAGCGGTGGTGGCGTTGCGCGCGTGGACTCGCCTCGTACTCGCAGGGTAAGGAACGGTAGGTAGGCCTCTCGCTCTTTCTCCAGCCTCACGCGCATACGCACGCTTCACCGGAACTTAGCGTGCCGCCCGTCGAACATATATATCGATAGTCTTATAGCGCGAGGAACTGTACCCGACGATGCTATTACCGCGAGCACTCAGCTGAAAACGGTGGGGCAGCAAAGTAAGAGAAGACGTGAGGCGAGGCGCGGGCGCAACACTGATGCATAATCAACGTGAGTTCTGCCCATGCGCTCGCTCCGCCCAGTTCGACCAGTGTTGGCGGCGGGTTCTCCACTACGAGGAATATAAGCATCTGCATTGCACGTGTGGATAGATGCATCCCAGAACCGATGACACGGCCACGGCGGGGCGCCAAGAGCCGTTGCGCAGAGCGAAGCAGGTCAAGAGGCTGAAGAGGGACTGCGCCTTCCATCTGGCACGCGTGCTATGCCTGGGTTGCGATCTCGCGTTGGCATGCGCTGCGTACTCAGCCTGCCACCACGTTTCGCGAGAGTGATCGACGACCACGGGGTGCATGAACCCGGCCGGGCCACGTGCGAAGGGGTGGCGGTGCAGATGAAGGAAGAAAAGGGTCGGGTGAACCGGGATTTGGTCGATGATGGGATGGTCGCGGCCGCGGGTGAGCACATCGTGAAGAGGAATGCTCGTCCAGCCTGGGTCTTCCCAGCCTCGACACCGGTCCACGGCAGTCGATGTGCCCATGTCTGACCCGCAGAGGGCCTCACCTCGGGGGAGATCCACTAGGAATCGGAAAAGATGTCACCAGTATTCGAGGTGGAAAGAACGGAGCAACAGGAGGTGGTGAGACTGCTTTTCTTTCGAACGTTCTCTTTTTCTTTCTTTTCTCGAAAAAATAGTACTATCTCGCATCAAGACCCTAACCGACAGCAAAACACATAAGGAAAAAGAAAACTCTCCATGGCTCTGTGCATTTCATGACCACACCAAAGGCTTCTTGTTGTTGTTTGTATGCATTCGGAAAGGCACTCCCCCTCTGCCACCCCTTCCTACTTTCCCACGTAACCTGGGTATTCCTCCGCCCTCTTTCCCTCCATAGTTTTACAGTCGTACACGCGCAGCAGCAGAAGTCCCGAGGGATGAGCGGCTTAGATCTTCGCCTTCGGGGCGGCGGCCTCGATCTCGGCGTACATCTCGTCGATGTCCTTGCGGTACAACTTGGCGGTCTGCGGGCGCTTGAGCTTGAGGCTGCGGGAGCACATGGTTAGCAAAATCATCCTCGCCGACGAACGGACGGGAAAAGGGGGGGAAACACTCACGTCGGGGTCAGCAGCTCGTTCTCGATGCTGAAGGGCTCGAACATCAGCCGGATGGCCGACACGTTCTCCCACTTGTTGAACTTGGCCGCCTTGCCGATCTTGCCGAGCTCGCGCAGGGCGGCCTTGCGCACCTTGAGGTCCGCGGCCGCGGCCGCGACGGCCTTGCTGTCGGTGTGGTCGATCGAGATGCCGAGCTGGCGCTGCAGGAAGACGGCGAACAGGTCCGGCTGCACGCCGAAGATCGCCACCAGGTTGCTCTGGCTGCTGTCGCCGTGCACGTAGCCCTGCGCCAGCCAGGGGCAGTTGCCGAGGTACACGTTCTCGATGCGCTCCGGCGACACGTACTCGCCCTGGGCCAGCTTCAGGATGTTCTTGACCCGGTCGATGATCTTGAACCGGCCGAGCGCGTCGACCTCGACGATGTCGCCCGTCTTGAACCAGCCGTCCTCGGTGAAGGTCTTCTTCGTCTCCGCCTCGTTCTTGTAGTACTCCTTGAAGACCGTCGGGCCGCGGATCAGCAGCTCGCCGCGCGGGTTCGGCTTATCCGTGGCGTAGTAGTCCATGCCCGGCACGTCGGCGATGCAGAGCTCCGACGCGAGGGTTGGCGCGCCGCAGCTGCCGGCGCCGAAGTCGAGGTCCAGCTGAGCCAGCGCGATGGCGTACGTCTCCGTCAGGCCGTAGCCCTGGATGAACTGGTTGGCGAAGACGACGCGCAGGAACTGGTGCAGCGAGGGGTCGAGCGGCGCGGAGCCGGAGATCATCGTCTGCGCGCGGTCGAGGCCGAGCGCGGCGGCGACCTTGCGCGACCAGATGCGGTCGTAGAGGAAGTGCTTGTTCGTCTGCTTGTCCGCCGGCACCTCGGTCAGGTTGTGCAACTTCGTCTCGACGATGTGGCGCGAGAGCGTGCCCTTGAAGCCGGGCGCCTCGATGGTCTGCGCCTTGATGGCGCCGCCGAACCGGTTGAACAGACGCGGCACGCTGTTGAACGAGCTGGGCCGGAGGAGCTTGAGGTCATCGGGCAGCTCCAGGACGTTGCCGTGGAAGAAACCGATGCCGATCCCGGCCCAGAGGGCGGAGTGCTCCGCCACACGCTCGAAGATGTGGGCGAGCGGCAGGTAGGAAATGATGACGTCGTTGTCAGCACCCTGGCGGACGATGCAGAAGGACGCGGCGGCGGCAGCGACGGCGTTGAAGTGGGTCAGGGCGACACCCTTGGGGTTACCCGTGGTGCCGGAGGTGTAGTTGATGGTCAACAGGTCCTCGGCGCGGGGCGAGTTGTACGGGCGCGGGGTGCTGGCGCCGAGCTTCTCCACATCGAGCATGTCGTGGATCTGGATGCCGGTGCCGGCGGCCATGGCCTGCAGGATGTCCTTCTTGGAGTTGCCGGGCAGCTCGCCGTCCGAGAGCGGGTCGAGCGAGATGATCAGCTTCAGGGTCGGGCATCGCGGCGCCAGCTTGAGCAGCGTCGGGATGTGGTTGACCGCCGCGCAGACCGACGTCAGCGCCGAGTGGTTGATGATGTACTCGGTGGTGTCCGGGCCGAGGGTGTCGTAGAGCGAGACGCTGAAGAGCGACTGCGACTGGCACGCCAGGTCGACAATCTGCCACTCCGGGCGGTTCTGGCACCAGATCCCGACACCGTACTGCGCGCCGGTGATGCCGAGCGTCTCGTGCAGCGCGACGAGACCCACGCCGAGGTTGGCCCGTCGCTTCTGGACCTGGCCGTACGTCTCCCACACGTATGGGCCCCAAGTCTTCTTCACGCGATCGTACTCGCGGCGACCCAAGCACCGGGCGTTCGGGACGCGGTTCGCCGACTGCTCGAAGAAGTCGTGCGCCGTCTTGATCGAGGGGTCGAGGGTGGTCAGGACACCGTCCTTTGACCGCCAGTGTCGGTAGACAGGGCTCCGGCCGGCTTGTGCGGTGCCAGGGAGGGCGATACCGTGGGCAGCACCGGGCGGCGGCGGCGCACGGAGGGCCTTGGCCTCCTCCATCGCGGGACACGGGGCGACCATTTTGGCGGTTGTGTTGTACGGTTCGACTGGCGAAGTACTGAGAAGAATGGCAGGAGAAGACTGTTATCGGGACGTCCGAGGTAATGGCCTTTCACGAGCAAGAGAAATGTCCGTCAGCGTGATCGGATGGCAGAACGGTCATCCGGAGCATCAGCATGGGAGACACTCACCACGTCCACGGTCAAGTCGAGCAGTTGCACGGTAAGAAAGCAAGCTGGGAGAAGGAGGATGGTACAGCGACAAGAATAAATCAAGCGCGGTTCAACGCAGCAACCCTTCAGCAGGCTTCCCGAGGGGGTAGGCTCGTCGGAGGAGATGCAAAGCGTGCTTCAAGATTGGCCCGTCGCGGCGGCGTCGGCTGGCAGAAAGCGGTGCATGCTGGGCGACGTGCTGAAGCAGGCATGGCGGGAAGTCATAGTTGCCTCGGCAGATTTTGGGCTGGGGCATTACGGGGCAGCCAGCTCGTCCGGGGATGAGGGCTGCGGCCGCTGTCCAATCCATGCCAAGGCATCGCGCAGCGCATGCGAGCAGTGGGGAGCAGCGCATGTTCTGAAGGACTGGCTTCTGCCGCCTCTGCCTAGGCGTTCGAGTTGTTACTGGCACCGTATTTGATGGTCAACTCGGTGGCCGCGACCAGGCCGCTCGTCTACGAGACTGGCCCCGTAGGCTCTTCATCGATGGCGAATCCACAACGATACGGCGTCATCACTTGCCGCACCCTCCATGCACCTGCTGTCCTACGTCTTCCTCGTGCTGTTGTGTCAGGTTCGCTACGCTTGTGGCCCACTAGTTTCTTCTGCGGATGTCTGGCCGCTGGGCTCGCCAGCCATCATCACATGCTCGGTCGAACGAGCCGCAAGCCCACACATAGCCCCAGTACATGTGGGAACACGACTGCTGTCCGCACTCCATTCGAACGGGGTGATGCCAGCCAAAACGCCAGGTCGGCAATAGTCCACACGTGCCCATGGCGCCTTGCCCGCAGGCAGAGCGGAGGGAATGGAATTCTAGTGAGGAAGATCGCTACATGAGTACAGTACTTCCAGCTTTGCCCGCCGAACATCCTGCGAGCCGGAGTGGCCGCGTGTATCCTCCCGCCATGCTCGGCGCCGTGCCGAGCGCAGCAGACTGAGGGTCTGGCGGGCCTTAACACAGATCGGAGCATCACCTGAATCAGATTAGCTGAATCATCGAGTGCTGCTCGTCAGCAGGATCTCTACGGAGTTCCCAATTGGCGAAACCGAGAGCGATGATGCAAGCCCAATCCGCGATCAATTATCCACCACACAATTGCATCTGCACAAAATGTTGGACCACGGGTGAGATTGACTTCCGTCAAAACATCTCCCCCAACGCCGGGATGTAGGACCGATGCACGAGCACACCTATCCAACCCAGCCGGGCCGCGGCTCGACGACAAGCGGGTTGAGAGATCGATACAATGCCATGCTAGGCTGCACTTGCTGAAGCGCTCGCCGCAACGCACCATTGCGAGCACGACGACGGGCGTAGACGGGTGGAATCCTCAGCTAACTTCTCGTAAGCAAAGAGTTCGGACACATTGAGCACGCCCAAAGTCCTACCAAACTCTCCTCCTGAACGCCGAACCGAGTCCTCGGCACAGCGTGCAAACATGCAGGTGGCCGAGCGGATGAGCGGTACAACTCAGCACGGCTCAGTAAATTTCAGCTACGGATCCTGCCCATATTCCGCCGCCTCAGGCCGAAAGATCGTCCAATGGCTTCAACCACTCGATAACGTCAAAGATATGTCTACGAAAGATAAATGAGTCAAGTTGACTTCTGTATTTCATGGTCGCGAGGCGGTATGCAACCGCATTGGGGACTATAAATGTGGTGTCTGCACCAGGGCACTCTGCCATGGTTCAACGACACAGACGCAATGCTCAACTCAATTCCCTGGTCGACGATGACCCCGGTCGTGACAGCGGTCTTTCGAGGGTATGATGCGCTGCAGATTCCTCAATCAGAACCTTGGACGTGCGTCGATCTCGCACGACCTGCACCAGCTGCGCAGCGCTCTCATAATGCGTCTCGCACGTCACTTCCAACTCCGGATTGCCCGCCTGCTCGCCATCTCCCAGCGGCGTCTCGACGCGCATTTCCACCATCGGCAACGGATGGACGCCGAGCTTGACGGGGACCAGCAGGATTTCGTGCATCCGCGCGCCGCCATCGTCCGGTCGGAAGCGGAAGCGTCGCCGGCCGCCGATGAGCCAGGTGTCGCTGTCGATGCCGACCTCGCACGTAAAGGAGGCTTCTTCCTTGTCCTCGTCGCCCTGGATCTTGACTCGCGGGGTGTGGGGGAACATTCTCTTCGAGCTCCAGGCATCGGTGTGGCCGACGCGCAGCTGGGCCTTTATTGGCTGGCCCAGAGCAAGTGCCGGTAAGGTCGAGCCTCGTAAGTCGTCAGAGGCGTCGGTGAGGTTCAGCGCGACGTGGAAGACGGAGTCGATGTTCGGAACATCAACAGAGATGGTCACTTTCCGTGGAGTCGCCTCATGTGAGCTTTCCATGCCCAGATCAATGCTCGTATTGTTCAAATGCCAATGCTTCAGCCAGTCTTCCAATGGTCCGCGACTGTGCTGTGGGACCATAGGCAGGATCTCTGACCAGCCGACAGAATCGTAACCGATCATTTCGATCGTGCGCATTAGAGCAGCGAGCTCGAGACCGGGCGCCGTGAGGAGCTCTCTGCAGCGTTCAGCCAGCACGGCAAGCAGCAGACGAGCGAGGTGGTCGAATTTACTCTGTTGCAGGTCTGCGGCAAACTGTTGTTGTATGCACCCAGTGACCGAGTCCTCGATCGCGATATATTCGAGGTTCAAAGCAAGTGCTGCCTCTTTCTTGCGAAGTTTGGGGTCGAGACCGTCTTTCCGTAAAATCTTATAGACCAGGTTCAGTGGCTGCGAGCTGAACACCGTCAGAGGAAATGGAACCTTCGATGGCTGTTCCACTCGGTACGCGGGAGATTCATCGAGGCTCGCGCCCACTATTGAGCAAGGCAGAGACCCTGTTGAGCGAACTGTAAAACTGGAGAAGAGCGTGTCGAGGTGGAAGACATCGTTAACCTCCACATCCAACGGCAGATCATTCGACAATCGTGCTGAGCCGATAAAGGTGTGTACGCCGGAAGAGGTAGAATACTCTGCCTCGAAGCGTACATATATCTCCCGCGCTGCATGTTCTAGGGAGTATGGGACGGTGATGGTCGCTTTTCTGTTGGGTTCTAGAGCTCCGAGGGATATTTGGCCAGGGCCGGTGACCTGCTTAGCGATCTGAATCCCCGTCGCGGTGGTGTCTGCCGAGTGTATCCTCAATCCAGCCGAGGCGGGTTTCACCCTGACACTAATGCGAGAAACAGTGTTGGTTCCTGCTTCGAGTATGACATCCAAATGCCGCGACTTATCGACGTAAAGATGTGTCGTTCTGTTGATCTCGGCGTGAAAGGCTACCTTCCGGGGATATATGTATACGCATTGCGGAGGCTTCAAGACAGATGGAACTGCAAGCACATCGGTACCGACGATGCCAAGAGGGTTGGGAGCTGGTTTCTGCCGCAATTCTTTGACAAATGATATCTTCTTGGCCTTGATGATCACTTGGTCGGCGAGGAACGGCCCAACAGCAACTGTGTGTGTGAAAAGGTGGAGGTCGTTCAAACCACCGTTGAGTTGGATGGCACCATTAGCACGAAGCCAAAGATCCTGGCTATCATCTTCTGCGTTCACGAGGCGCAGAGCGACTTCGTCTACTGTAAGTGCCGAGTCGAGAACATGTCGAATCTGTAACGATAACCCGATCTTATCTGACTCGTCATCATGTATGACTGCACGGTCAAGTGTCACTCCTCCAAAGTATGCCTCGAAAGACTGCGAGAGATCATCTTCGAGGTTTTCGGAAGCCGAAAATATGTCCTTGAGGATGGCACACGCATCCAATGCCTGTTCTTCCTCAGTGAATTGAACAGTAACTTGCCCATGACGAGACAGTGTCTGCTGCTTCTTGCTACCACAGAGTCGAGTCGCGAGAGTCATCAATACCGTCACATATTCCTTTGATTTGCCAAGCCGCTGGAGGCAGTGTGCATAGATCAAGGTAGCTCGCGCCTCCATGATGTCCCATCGGTCTTCCGAATAGAGCGGTACAATCCGCTCAAAATATGCAGCAGCGAGGAAGAAATCCTTCTGTTGATACTTCAATAGTGCAATGTCTCCCATCAGGCGCTCTGCCGATTTGTTTTGTGTAGCTGCAAGGAAATGGCGAATGGCGACATCCGTCAAAGCCTCGAACTTGGCGCGGAATGTCACTTCAGATTCGAGCGCAGCAAGTAAGCTTGGGCCGACCAGCAATTTGGTACCTTCGGAGTCCTGGGGTGCATCTTTCTCGAGAGCAGCGGTCTTCGTCTGCGTGGACTCTTGCCGTCGCAATGATGCCCAGCCAGCGAAGAAGTTGCGCTGTCTAGCTGCTTGTTCCAGCATGTTCCGACGCATTGCCATGAGCTCAGCTCGATAAGTAGCCAGCTCTGCCTGACCGGGAAGTCCAGGTATCGGTTGTGCCGTTTCTCCTGAGGAGCTTTGAGGCGGAGTCGGCAGAGCAGCGGTGTCACGGCCTGTCAATTGCGCGAGAGTTCGAGCCTGCTCGGGAGTCAAGGAGTCTCGACCGGAATGGAGACTTGAACTCCGCTGAGGGTATGGATTGGCTCCTAGAGCCAAGCTGAGCGTGGAACGCTTCGACTTCCCATTGACCGGCTGGCCCTGACTTGAGGAGTCCAACTTGGTCACCTCTAGTAGTGCTGCTACCGCCGTCTCCTCGAGAACGAGGCCGGAAACGGCATAGATCCAGGACGACACAAGGCCATCGATTGCATCTTGGCTGTACGTGGGTTTCCCGGACGTGCGCGCGCTTGCCAAGTCTTGCCTCAACACTCGGGATGTGTTGTGAATAAAATTAGAGGCCCGCCAGCAGACCTCCGAGGTGAGAACAAGATCTTCGCCGCCGTCTCTGCTGTCCGTGCCGAGCTCCTTTCGCGCCGAACGGGCGTTGGCTAGCCGCAGGATCAACGTCTTCTGGCGTATGAAGATGTAACAGAGGAAATCAAACACCGAGATATCGCTGCGTACGATCTTCTCCCGGTAATCTTTGCTGAAAAGTAAAGAGGCGTCATTTCGTTCGTCTTGTGTGTCATTAGTCGTACCATTTGCATTATTCTCGTGCGAACCCACGACGCGGTCTCGGATGTCATCAGTCGTTGGTGCGAAACTAGTTGCTGTGCCTTCAGCCGAACCCGTTGCAAGATCACGGAGCACTGTTTCCAGATCCAAGGAGAGCTCATCGTAGATCGCAAGGGCGTCCTCGACCAAACCCACACTCTCTAGGGCCTTTGCGAGTCCTTCTTTGTGGATGAAGAAAGTGCAGAAGTTCCAGCCTGGTAGAGAACGCCGGGCCTCTTGCTCCGCAATGTCAGCCTCATACTGTCGGACACGTCGATCGAAAGGACCCAGGATCAAAGTCTTGCATTTGGCCATCAGATCGTTCCAGGCATTTTCTCGTTCCTGGGCCGATTCAACATGGGTAGAGGCGACTGCTGGCGTCGGTAGGAGATCAGCGGGAACCTGCGCCTTGGGTATCCGAATCTGTGCCACGCGATCCTGTCCAGACTTCCCCGACTCGTTGAAGTCAGCTCGTAACCGGTCAAACACCGTCCGATCTCCCTTTCCGGGCCATTTTGCCTTGCTTTTTGGTCGCTCCTTGAGCTCATCTGCATCCTTGCTGGACACTTCGCGCCACCGCGGCTCGCTCGCCGCGACCGTATCCGGAATCACCACATGTAGGATCAGCCACTCGCAGGCATCGTGGTTCTCCCGCTTCCCCTCCGGCGGGACATTCTCTTTGATCCATTCGCGAATGCTTCTCTTCTCACTCTCCTTGTAGCCCGCCTTGTCGTCGCATCGCAAGACATAAATCTTCAGGTACGGACTCGTCTTCAAGCCGGGAATCTGGTGCCGCCTTTGCTTGCCGATCTTTTGCGCATCCGGCCCTCCCCGCACAATGTCGAGGCTCGTGGAGTGTCCATCCTGTCCACGTTTCGTGCCGGTCGCACTCGCATGAAGAATCTCCTGGGTATCCTTGTCCGGAACGAAGTCGACATGTAGGGATTTGATCTGTCGTAGAGGCCGCGGGGGTGAATGCCAATTAAGGTTGCTCAGAGGTAGGCGAGAGGTGATATCATTCAAGACCAGCGGGAACACTCCAGATGGATCATGATACTCCACTAGATTGCACAATCAATACGCCGGATTCCTCAAAGCAATGCCTCCAGTCCCCTCGTAGGCCTATGACCCTCAAATTGACATACCTGTAACCTTCGAGCTTGCGGAGGTTTCCATCACTCCAACTAGCGGCCGCTCTGGTCTGCTGCATTGCGCTCACAGCACGGGGGCTTCAGATCGCGATCGCCATGGTCGAATTCGTATTGGATTGAAGCGTTGATTCGTGTGTGCAAAGGGGGACCATAAACCTCTAAATCAGAATCTCTACAATATTAGGGAAAGGTAGCTGCATGCCCTGTCTATAGCCGCATATGCAATACCGCAGGAAGGAATTCCGCGACCGGCCAATCACGGCTCTGGAGGGCCGCTGACCGGCGATGTGGTCCGAGCGCTGCCGTCTTTCTCCTACGATTCAACTTCGCGAACATCCCGAGGCCATTGGCAAGAGCTTCGACACCACCGTCGCAGAACATTCATTCACGATGCAGCCCTCACAAGTGCGAAGTGTCAGTGTGCACGTACAGCCCGCCCTCGCGCCACGATACTGACGATCTAGCAGTCCAACTATGGCATGACGAACGACGGCGTCAAGGGTGTCCAACCATGGCGTCAACGGGTCGGCTATGAGACCTTCCGGAGCAAGTTCGGACCGCAGTATGTTCAGCCGGCAGTGTGTTACAGATTGCGGAAGAGCATGGATTGACTGGGAGGATCATCACAGGTACAAGATCCAGCCGCACGTCTTCGGCATCACTGCACGAAAAGCCGTCCGATTGTATGACAATTTCTCCGAGCCTGCCCGAGATCGGATACTTACATCACTCACAGCGGCACCCTCGCTGCCACCTTCGGCGCCACTGCTGGCTTCTTCGCCGTCTTCTTCTTCGGCGGTGTTCCGCGCGTCAAGAAGTGAGTACAGCCCTCGGTGGGAATCCGGGCTGTGGGACAGTACTAACGAGCGACACCACACAGGGACATCCTCTCGAAGGTTCCTCTCATCGGCGGCTACTTCATCACCGAGATCGCGCCCGAGGACAACCCGTTCTAAACGATTGGCGAACGCGTCGACGGATGAAACTTGTACAGAAGCTTGGCATGTGTAAACATAAAAACAGCATGATAGCGTGCACGACAGCTGCAGTACTGCTGAGGAAATAGACTTTCGTTTGTCACGAATCTGAGCTACGGGTCAAATTACTGAAACCACAGCATCTGTTTCTCCATGTGAAAGAATGCCCGCGGCATTTCATCGCTTTTTGCCTTTGGTCTTATCCAAGACCTCGACCCATCGCTTGTCCACACCTCGCTTCTCCAAGGCCTTGAGAACGGCATCTTTCTGAGGACCTTGGATCATGACTTCAAAGACTTCCTTCTCGTGCTTCTTGGCGGCACCAGCCAGCGGCTCTACGCTGGTCGAACCCGCGCAAACTTTGCGCAATTCATCCGCCAGCGGCCGCGGGTTCACATGGTACGCTTCCAGGCCAGAGACTTTCGTGACTGTTTTGTTGCCGCTTCTCGTCTCCAGCGTGATCAGGACCTTCGGAGGGGCGCCGCTCTTGGCTTTTGAACTGCTCGGATCGGCACCATTTCGAACAATTGCCCAGGAGGTAGCCATTCCTTGCAGCACCCGATCGATCAACGCATCCCGCGGTACACTGCCCTTAGCCAATACTTCCTTGTCGAGAGGCCCGGACCCATCAAACACCGAGTTCGCAAGCACCGGGTTCAATTTGATCAGGCGTTTATTTGTTTCCGACACGAGCCCTTCCGATTCGACATATCCTGTGATCAATTCACGAACTTCTGCTTGCGCGTACAATGCCTTCGCCCCCTTTGCGGCCTCGAACAGCCCTTCCTGTTTGTTCGTTGGCTTGTAGGAAGTGACCACTTTTAGCTTCTGTCCTATCGAGTCGTCTCCCCCGTCTGCTCCACCATCTGCAGTCTCTTTCGAACTTGACGCATCCCCACCAATGTCCTTCTTCGGAAGTCGATAAGGCTTGAAGTCAGCAATGGCGGCATCTTTGAAATCAATATCAAGGATAACCGTCTGGTTCCCGTCTTGATCTTTGCTCTTGACGATCATCTCCTTGTCGAGACTTTTGATGAACTTCTTGATGTTCTTCCAGGAGGTCTTCTTTATTTGGATTTGTTGTGTCTGTTGTGCTGTGAATGTCGGGAGATATGGCTGTACAAGGGTGGACATGACAGCTGACTGAGAGAGCGGAAACACTAACCCGAAGTTCTTTTGGCCTGGGTTTGAGAGCTTTTGTTGGTAGACGCCATAAAAGAATGCACTTCGGAAGGCTTGATCAATCTCCTTTTGAGTCATCTCTGGTCCCTCTTCTTGTGTTGCGGCCTCAGCCTGGCCTTCCGCAGTGGTCGGATCTGATGCTGCAGATGCTCTGTTGTGAGGTATTGGCGCTTGATCGTCCTGTAACCGGACACCACCATCATCTGTGTCATCCAAAATCAGGGAATCGACCTTTTCAGTGAGTCCTCGCTCCTCCAAAACCTTCGTCCAGCCTTCGATCTCATCCGGTGGTGACTGCCCGGGTCGGCTACTCGTGCTGTACGACCATAACTCGTCTCCCACCCAATGGAGATTCTCCACGGCGTGCCCCTTCAAGCCCTGAACACGTTCTAGTGCACTGACGTCGATCTCACACACTCCAATCGCCATCGGCACACTGGGGTTGTTGGTACTGGCCACCGCAACGACTGCGCCTTTCTGTGCTTTCGATGGAAACGGCGGGCCTCCTGCCAGACCTGGCGTCATGAGATCCGCGCCACCCTGGAGTTTCTTGACAACGATGTCAGGCGTATGGAGGAGTGGCACGATGTCCGGATTTCGCCAGACCGTGTATATGGAGGGGTAGGTCTTGCCATCGATCTGGAACCATAAGATTCGCGCATCCTCGCCGTCACGGTTGCCGACATACACGGTCCCTGACGCGGGCTTCAATTCAGGACCGACGGTGGTGGTGAATCGCGCTGATTGCACATTGTCGGGCAGGATAGAATTCCTTAATGACGTTCGCGCTGCCGTTGCTTCTGCCTTTTGCTCGGGTGTTTGTTCTGGAATGTTGGCGTTTGTCTCAGTTGAGAGTGCATACTCTTCGATGATCTGGTCGGCGAGCTTCCTTCGATCAGACGACCGCAGTGGCGCCAGGGGCTTTATGGACGGCTTCTTTTTGAACATGATATAGTCTTTGCGAGATGTTCCCTGAATCAACGGTGTGCCAATTACTCTTGCTTTGTTGTATTGTTTCGACACGCGAGCACGTCTGCGACCTGGTGAACAGGGTTGATTGTGCTGTTGAATGCTCGCCTTGACGTAACTTTATAGCGGGGCATAACTTGCATGGATGACTCCGATGGAACGCATGGCTCGGTGGGGCAGGGACCATCCAGGGTGCACAGCCCTTTACTTGGCCACGCATGCCTTTGCCTTGATCATCAAGACTCATAATGTTGTGATGTGATTTTGAAACAATAAATGGGAACGCACCGTGAGACTCTATATGCTCATCAATCGACAGCTACACCATATGGTTCACGTCATCGGATCGATATTTCCACGATACGATTTGACTGCCACCTTTGACGCTATGAAAGCATTCCAGTGAGAGCGAAGACCTTGTACATACCTACCATATGATTATTAGACCTAAATGAAAGGAAGCGGTCATTGATGTTTAATTTGCATTTGCACGCCACAAATTGATAGCTGCCGAGCAGAGTCTTTTGACAGTAAGCAGCTGCACTGAGAACATCGTGCCGTCAATGTAGGATCAATATACTGTCTTGTCCTCCTTTGATCTGTCCATTCATCAAAACAATTTGTTTCAGAAGGCGGCGCTCGGGCACGCTGCTCTGTGGAAATCGAACCAGCAACCGTAGCCCTATGCGATCTCGTTTATCACAGGCGCGGGCGGAACTTGACATCCAATACTTCACCATAAGTAGGTCAGATTTTCGCAAAATCGCGCACTTGATGTCACTGTATAGCAATGAAATAATCAACCGAACAATTGGGTTTTGGAAGCAGCGGCAAAAGCGGAACCCTAAGCCTGACGATCCAACCCACACCAACCCTATCGCAATGCAAAGTTGATGACGGATGATGGGGAGGAGTGAGCGACGCTTTCGCCGGTTTACAACTGCCGTCGCTTGTCTCTGTGTTTGTTGGTCAAATCACTCTCGATCTTGTCGGTTGCGTGCTTCACCGGGGCATTTCATCGTCACGGTATTACTACCAAGCCGCCCAGCATTCTGGGGCAGTCGAGGTGGATGGTCTGCTGACAGTTTCGATAAGCCGTGCATCTTGCCCAATTGGAAGTGGCGCAGTTGTCGATTGTCTAGAACGAAGGATTCACGAAGAGTCCTTTTGAACGTCCTTCGAGGACAAGCGATTTCCGCACTTCACTTTGATCAGTACCCTTTTCTGTAGAAGAAACAAGCATGACGGCGGCAGATGACGTATTCGCAATCGCGGAATTGCTGGAGTGCATTTTGAGCTACTGTTCAACAAAAGACGTGCTGCTCAGCCAGGGCGTGAATACGCGATGGCGGACTCTAATACAACATTCACCCCCGCTGCAAAGACGACTTTACCTCCTGCCATCGTCCCGCGAAGTCGAGAGATGGAAACTCTCCGGGACTATTCTGAGGACAAGTCGAGCCGCGGATTCTCCTGCATGGTACAATCGTAATCGCAACCAAACGCTTTCACCGCAGCAGTCATTATATCTCACAACCCGAACAGTCGTGGAACGAATATCTCTTGAGTTGCCCGTAGACGGCATCACCGTCACTCCCGTCTTCGTCAATCCACTTTTGGCCATCCAGGGAGTGGGATGCCTGAGCCTTG
The DNA here is from genome assembly GCA_002368545.1 of Ramichloridium luteum. Classification (NCBI taxonomy): domain Eukaryota; kingdom Fungi; phylum Ascomycota; class Dothideomycetes; order Mycosphaerellales; family Dissoconiaceae; genus Ramichloridium; species Ramichloridium luteum. The sequence goes on along the minus strand of MTSC01000030.1, from coordinate 22,366 downwards.
ACCAGCGCGCTTCAAGACCAACGCGCCTGTTAATGCGGCTGGGGCCAGATGACTTCACGAGCGACAGCGCACGTTCCTGGCGATCGATGTTCTTGACGCAGCCGCCGTGCACGCATGTCGATTGCCAGCTGCTGATGCAGGAGAAATCGTCCTCAGAACCGGACAAGAGTGCGATGCTCCTCAACTTCAAGGTTGCTAGTTCGGGTGGTGTGAGAATCCAAGACATCATTGGCTTTTCCAAGAAATACTGGAATGTGTCGAAAAGTCTAACCAAAAATTTCGAGTACGACTTTTTCATTCAAGTGCCTCGAACAGTCCAGGCTGAAGCTGCTGATTTCGAGGAGGTTCGTAAACGCACTGCGCAAAGGCAGGGACTTCTTGCGGAATCGCTGGCGTAGGCTTTCCAAGGAAATTCTATGATGAAGCAGGACACTGGGATGCCATGAAAGACAGTGGAGCCGTCTTTTGGACTGACATGATCAATCGTGATGGTATGCATATCAGCATCGAGAGATCATGGTCGCTGATGGCATATCGATGGTCGAAGAGGGGTCCAAGAAGTGGATCCAGTATCATTATAATAGGGTCGGCGGAAGACAGGTGGCGTGTCACGCGTGACAGCCAGATGTATATTAGTTGTTGTCCAGGTTCAAGGTCAGCACCAGCAAGGTGATGTATGCCGCCATGCTCAGGGCTGTGAGAGCGATCACGATGTTGCCACTGGTACGAAATCTATGATCTTATGAGCACGATGGTGAACTATTGTCTTACTTGTCGCCCGCGAGCATCTTACCGTTTGCGGCTCAAACCATCTTCACCGATCTCGCTGAAGAATTGTCGATTGCCTTGCATGCGTCGGTATGCGCTCAGGCCGAGAACGCCTGCACCGTAGACCGCGAACAATGCACCTGTGATATCGACAGGTCTTAGAACATCGCTGGCCCCCTGAGCAAGACTCATCACCAAACCCGACAGGGTGATCACTCACCAATGCTGTAGAATTCGCTGGTGAAGATCTTCAGTACGACAAGTGCGAAGCTGAATTGACCAAGACTAGTTCTCATATAAGCGCCCTCGAAAGTTCGCTGCGCCGCCCGGATCTCGACGAGCTCCTCGGACGTGAGGACCACGGAGCGAGCGCGATGCAGTCGCAAGCGGTATCGATCTCGGGCATGGTGCGTCTGTCGGAGGATTAATATCGGGAGCAAAGGACATAGAGATGGAGCAGCAGCGAAGAATGGAATTCAGCTTACCTCAAACATCTCTAAGACTATGGACTTGTCATGCCCCGATCCCCGGGTCGATGAAAGGCGAGTAACGGAGCATTGAGAGTTCGCGATACTGCACGGGCAAGGTGAGGGAGCGCGCGGAGGTCTGGGACGTGGTCCGTGCGCGCGTATTCTGGCAGCATAGAAGCTCGTCATCTGCCGTGTCCGAAGGGCCCATAAACTAGAGTTCACTCTTTCGCGTACTCAAGCATCTAACTAGAAAATACTGTAGAGGGTGCTGGATTTATAATCTCCAAAGACTCACTGCCAACAATGCGATAGGTGAAGGCAACCGAGAGCAATAAGTCAAAAGAAACGCGCTCAACTGTTAAGCCAAGGATCGTCCAGCAATTGCTTAGCCGTTTGTCTCCGCTCGGGAGCCCACTGTACCATCTTGCGAATGAACTTGCAGAACAGATCTCTCTCTGCGTCGTCAAGGTACTGTACTGATGCCTCGAAGCTCCTTTCAGGCGATTTCGTCGCAGCCTCCCAGATCTGAGAGGAATACTTCTGCTTCTGTTTGGCCTTGAATAATAGGTCCAGCGGCGGGGAACCCATTCGTGCAGCCATGGAGGCGAGTTGGATCTCTTCCGAGTACTTTCCATGCTCGTCCGTCGCTGGGAACAGCAGCTTATTTTGGTACATGTGCCAAGTCTGCTCCGTCAGCTGGATTCGTCACCAAGGAAGTACCACATCACTTACCATGACACCGACGTTCCAAATGTCAATTTTCGAGGTCCAGGGTATATCGAAAATGATTTCGGGCGAGCGATATGCGTTTGGTTGGACGGGATCTCTGTACGAGTCTTGTCCATAACGCGCCTCACCGAAATCACAAAGAATTGGGCGGCCGGGGTCATCACCCCACTTCAGATCCCGCGTCTCGAAAATGAGATCATTTCCGATTGCCTTTCGCGCGCTTGGATGATCAATTTCGCGTTGTTCGAAAGCTTTCAAGACGCTCTCGTCTTCTATCCGCAGGTGTACATTGCCTGCTTGTAGATCTGCGCGCTTATTTAGACATGTCTCCGCGTGAGGCCAGAGATCAAAGGGACTCACCCGTGTGGACCATTTTAGCTTCTGTATGTAGGAAATCTAGTGCTGTAAGTACGCTCTTGATGACGCTTTGCAGCATTGGCTTGGAGAGCCTCTGATCGGGCATTGACTTGCGGAGCATTTCAATGCTGGGGCCGAGCGGATCATGGACCAGGCAAATATGGTCTCCGCTGTATCTTGGGATCTTGAAAGTACCGATGAGCCTTCGCACGAGGTGTGCACCCGGATGCTTGCTGCTCGGTCGATGTAGCTGTTCGAATGCAGCCAGCTCTCGCCGGGCTGCGATGCTGTTCTGCTCGCAGACCTTCAGCGTGACATAATCGTCGGTCCTGCATGGAAAGAGTGTTAATACCGAGCGAGGTTGGGTACTTCGGCAGTCCCTACTTGAGATCGCGACAGAGCCACACTGTCGACCGAGTTCCAAACCCCAGCTTTCCAAGTACCTGATACCTTGGTGGAAAAGTCTCGCCAATGGTGACTGGATAGAAGACATCTGTGCTGTACCAGTCCCAATTTTCTTCTTCAAGTTTGCTGCTGCTGTCTACCATTCGCGCGCCCTGGCTAGGAAACTGTTTAATATGAGCCAACGCCTGCTGCATCATCGTCCGTCGCGGCCATGTCGCGATTGCGGAAGCGACAATTGGATTCGGCTTCCCCGGCCGCACAAGATAAGCCACAATCCTTCTTGAGGTGGTCATTGTGCTGGTTGTTGTATAGTGTATTCATCTACGTGGTTGCAAAAAGAATGTTGAGAATAATATGTCTGAGGGTTATCGGCTGGGCAGCATTCTGCGCGTGCGGCACGTAGGTCTACTTCAGTCTGTCGTTTCGCAAAAATCGATGCCGAACGTCGAGCTGTGTTGACACCGAAAAGGCCGTGTGCATCCCGCGGGACATGTCATACAATTGTGCCGAAGGATTGGGACGGCGAGAGGGGAGGTATTGTGCTGACCTGCATTCCTCTATGGAACCTGAAGGAACGATACGTGGGCTGACGTAGGGTAGCTTTATACCATGCAAGATCTTCTGGGGGCGGGCGGCGGTGAGACGCCGGTGCGGTCTAATTAAAGCCCTTGATTGGAGCCCTCCCACGTCCAGAGGAGAGGATCACGTTGGAGAACGTGGGTCTGCTATTGAACGACGACCTATCAAGTGTCGCTCGGTTGAATATCGTGTGTACCTCTAATTCGAATCCTATTTTGGCTTCACACCAGCCGCGTTTGTGTATCTCCATCACTTGCTCAATGCTCTTTAAAGCAGTCGTGCACGCACTCTCGTCGCACGTGGCCGGTGTTCACACCAATGCAGCCCTGCCCGCATACACCCTGGGCGCCAGCCTCATGTTTGGACTGGACTTGACTTGAAACCATGCCCAACATATGAATGCCAACATCATCAATCCATTGGCGGTATCCAGACGAGGCGCGCCACTGATAGCACGCAAAGCTGTGCGCAGGACGCTGACCATCCCGAGCGCATCTGTGGTGGCCTCTCGGAGCGGCTCCTCACCACCCACTGGTCCCTGCAGGAGTGATCAGCGGCTGAGCTGGACCTTCTTCGCGACGAACGAGTGCCTCAGTCTCCGCCACGCGCACCCTTGTGCATACTGGCTGCCAACGCGCGCCGAAATCATGTCATCCGCATCAGCACCTGCGGCCGGGCAAGCTGTGCGTCCATCACCGGCCGGTAAGAGGAAACGCGAACCTACTGCATCCACGAAATTCTACGCGGTCCGCGTCGGGAAGACCCCGGGTGTCTACTACTCATGGCCGGATTGCTTGGAACAAGTGAAAGGCTTCCCCAAGGCGGCCTTCAAGTCGTTCACGACGTTGACGGAAGCGGAGAGCTTCGTCCAGGACGATCGGGTGACGGACGGGAATGTGACAAAATGGTACGGCGTGCAGGCGGGGCGGAAACCGGGCGTGTACACGAACTGGCAGGATGTGCTGGATCAGATCACAGGCTGGAAGGGCCCGAAGCACAAGGTGTTCAAGAGCAAGTTTGAAGCGGAACAATATGTCGCGGAAGCTTCGAATCTTTCCTCTGCGCTGCTCGGGGAGAGCTCAGCTGCCAACAGCGATGCTGGAGAGCCCACGCCCAAGAAGTCGAAGACGAGCAAGTCAAAGAAGTCGGCAGTCAAGGAAGAGTCGCCTAGTATACCTCTTTCCGAGCAAGGCGAATATGAGCCTGGCGAGGCGCCCCTCGGGGAGGACACCTACGACGGCTTCGACCCGACCATCATCCTCGACCCGGTCACGCAGCAACTCCGCTACCGCACGCGCGAGGAGCGCCAACAACTAAGCTACCACGCCGCGCGGCCGGCGGCGGGCGCGGCCATCCGCATCTACACCGACGGCAGCTCGCTCGGCAACGGACAGAAGGGCGCGCTCGGCGGGGTCGGGGTGTACTTCGGGCCGGGGGATCGGCGGAACGTGAGCGAGCCGCTGGCGGGCACGCGGCAGACGAACCAGCGCGCGGAGCTGACGGCGGTGCAGCGCGCGCTCGAGATGGCGCCGCGCGACCGGCGCGTCGTGATCGTCAGCGACAGCAAGTACGCGATCGACTGCGTCACGGACTGGTTCCGCAACTGGCAGCGCAACGGCTGGGTCAACGCGGCGCGCAAGCCCGTCGAGAATCGCGACCTCGTGCAGAAGGTGATCGATCTGCTGGAGGAGCGCATGCGGCTGAACGAGCACCGCATGTCGGCCATGGAGAAGGCGGCGGCGGCGGAGGCCGTCGCGACCGACGCGGCGAGCGCGACGAACAAACGCGCGTACTGGAACCGCGGGCCCGGCGGGGTGCTGTTTGAATGGGTCAAGGGGCATGATAAGGACGAGAGCAATACTGCGGCGGATCGCTTGGCGGTCGCGGGCGCGCAGACTGCGCAGGAGCTTATGAGGCTCGGGGAGGATATCGATGCATGAATGCCCACTCTCGCGTTCCACGAACGTTATCTAGGACAGGAAAAGAGCATCAGGAGCACGACGTGGCATAATGACGATGACGATCTACTATCAATACATTTCTCGTCGATTTGTCCTTTCGACGAACGACATTCATACGACTTGTTCTATTTCGCACAACATGTGTTCCGTGTGACCCCTTCCATCTCTGCCTGTGTATCATCTCTACGACACGATACTGCCATCTGCGTCTTACGCCCGAACAAAGGATATCGGCGATTGTCAGCGAGAGCACAAGAGTCTGGTTCGTTGACGCCAGTTGAGCCACTCAACAACATCATCATGTCTCGGGCTCAACGCGAATGACTCTCGGGACCCTGTGCGTTGCCCATCGCGCCCCTCAACATCACTTCATCCGATTCTTCTGCTGTGTGGCTCAACGCTTTGCCCGTGCTTGGCTGACTCTCTCAATCTGCAACACACCTCACGTCGCTCATGGCTGCAGAAAACGTCGTCGATGCTGGCACAAGCCATGCAACGATGCATCGGCCATTGATGAACGAGCGTGATGGAAGGGTAGGAGACTTGGGATGTATGCGATCAGGAGTCCTCGATCTGAGCAATGTCCGCACGGTTCGATAGACGTCTTGAATTACAAAGTGTGGGATCATTCGGATCGATCCGTCCATCCCTCTGCCCATCCATCGCAGCGATGCGATCTGCATCTGATAATATGAAAGCAAAACAATACGCACCGCCATCGAGACCTCCCCGTGAGATATGACCCGATACGGAGCAAGAAGAAAGAAAGACCGCACCGGCTCCCTCAACAGCGGCCTGCCCGGGCCGGCCTTGGCGAGACGATCAACGAACAAACAAACCCACTCGAGGAGCGCTTCTTCCCCCTCATCGATGCGACAGCAGCAGGGCACGTTTCTCGATACACCTCGTCTCGATTGGTCGGATGGGAGTGAAGGGAATTTGGAACCTGTCCGGTAGGAAGGAACTCCGGACCACCTGCGGCGAAGCAGTATGGTTGGTAGCAGGAGCAACAGCGATTCAACGGCCCGGTCAGCGGCGGAACAGGAACCTGGCGCTCTCCGTGTGGCACGTTGCTGTTGATGATGAATGGGCATTGGGAGATGAGGAGAAGCGAAAGGAGGACGAGGGCACTGCCAAGCAGCGTCGCCGCCGGGCAACAGTCTGCAGTGCGACGTCGCGCGGACGGCGTGTCTCGCTGGGTTGATGCAGCATCACTGATTCACTGGGCGAAAAGGGATACACATTCAGGACGATCGACGACGCTTCCGGAGCGCGGGAAGCCTTGGCAAAAGGGAGGCGGAAGTCTTGAGTTGATCAGGAGCGCCAAGAGGACATAACGTTCCAACTGTCTACGATTCATCTTGTTGAGCGTTAAGTTACTGACTGGAGGCTTTGGCACTCCCCGCACGGTCGCGGTCTTGTCATTGTAACGTTACGCACGGGAGAGGATCACCAGGACTCGAGGAGCGCGTCGCAGCTTCAGCCGCGCAGTGAGGACCCCCACTCTTCCTCCCGCCAAGGGCTGCATCGCATCGCCTCGAATGATGGGCGGACTGCGGTTTCCGGGCGCTCACGCATGCGCGCAACAAGCGTGCGTGCGTGCGAGCGCCAGCCGCCCGGCATTTCCGGTACCTGGCTTTTCAGTCGCCTGGCCATGCGTGCGTCGTGCAGGGTCAGGCTTCGAGTGGGATGATGAACGGATGGGCGAAGATAGGAGGTCGCCGAGCCCGCCGGCAGGTCCGCGCTGCCGCCCGCTGTCGGCGACCGGGAGGCAGGAGAATCAGAGTTTCATGGCATGTTTTTCAAGCAGGCAGGAAAAAAGGAAGGAACAGGAAGGTTTTGGTTACAGTTCTGGTGGTGCGCGGCGTGCGCGCGCGCGACACGAATGCTTCTCTGGTGGGAGGTGGAAGAGCGACGCGCGGAATATGCGCTCACGAGCGGCCTATCCATTCTCACCCCCTCGATCTTCCTGAGGCGTGATGAGAAGGGTTGTCCAATACGAGTGCTAATGTCCGGCGCGCTGCTACTGCTGTTTTGTTTGTTGCTAAACAGGTCTCCGGGGGTCGGCGCCCCTCCGCCTTTTGAGCAGAAGTCTAGAGTCAGGTTCCAGGGCGGATAGGTGGAGCCGGGCGGTGGTAATTTCTCGTGCGGCGACGTCTCCAAGCGACAGCTACGACGGCTCGGTTCCACCAGCCGAACTATGATTACATTGTGGGAGGGCGCATCGTGGCCTCACGTCGTGTTGACACAAAGCGAAGGATGGGGTGGAGGATGGGATGCAGGCTGTCGAATGGCCAATTCGTCACGAGCATACGGCGCGCGCATCCACACCCTCTAACAAGAAATGTAGGATCCATCACGAAAGGAACATCCGCCCGCTGGATGACAGGACTAACTTAGGATAGCGCGTGCAGGCGCGCGCAATGCAGCTGCAGATGGAATGAGGCTCTTGGGAGGAAACTGCCGGCGCGGATGAGGCGGCATGTCGGAGGGCCTCCAACGGCGTGGGTTCAGTGCGCGCTAAGATTGGCTCGTCATCGGCCGGGGCGGAGGATCCATCAAATTCCTGAGAAAGTGAGTGAGCTCCTCCTCCTGCTCGTGAGCAAATCTCCAGCGGACAGCGAGGTCGTGTCGCCCACTTGCGTCCGGGCGGGCGCATGAGGTAGCTGGCGCTTGGCCATATCACAGCAGCCCCGTGCATGTACTCTACTGTACGTATCCATGCATGCGTGAGCCGGGTAGGGGGAAGCTGCACGCCGCTCATCCGCGTCATCGCGATTCGAGCTCAACGGATCAAGATTTGGTAGATGATTTCGTCCGCCGCCTCCTGATGGTGGTCGTCCGAGAGCAGGGCGCAGATGCCTTGGCCTCCACCTTCTCCTCCATGTACAGTGCGCCGGTGTCGATCAAACATTTCATCGTTCATATCTGGGTCCGTTCATCTCTTGGCCTTGGCTGACTTGGTCAGTCTCTGCGGCGCAGGATAGAAAGGGTCGCGCAGTGCCTGCACAGAAGATCACTGCCAAGCGCCATGTGCTTGGCTGCCGTAAACCCAATTCCAAAGTCTGTTTGTGGCCTTGGAAGGCCAGACGGGCGCAAGATCATAATGAGAGCTGGCATGGCTCGCACCCCGGCCGTTGGTCTGGTGGCAGTGGAGACCGGCGTGCCAGCAAAGTGGAGAGGCACGAGACGGCGGCGTCCGCGGTCCGATTCGACGGCCTGCGCCCGTTGAAGAATTTCCGTGGAAGCCGCCAGAACTAGCATCCCCACAGGCGTTCACCCCCATTCGCCTCTGATCCATCGGCCGACCCCCAATAGTGCTGGAACTACTAGTGATGACTCCTCTGAGCACCGCAAGGAGAAAAAAAAAAATTGCTGGCCGTACTCGGTCATCAGACCCCTCAGGATTAATCGTGCGACAATGCTCTAGACACACCCACAAGTAGCGGAGCGTGCGGAGTAGGTGGAGGGAAGGGTGAGAGACCAGCCTGACCGGGTAGGAGGAAAATCTACCGGACACTCATGAAAGGGTTGGCAGTAGTCATACTGTACACTCTCTGATCATCACTGTTCCATCTCACCACTTCCTTCGCCTGTTGATAATATGAATTCTTTGTGCGCGAGCGACACCGCCCGATTCTTCGCCTGATTCTTTCTCCGTCGACGTCGGGAACCACGGTATTTGATTCACGCCCGCCTGCTTTCCAACCGCCTCTCCTCAGCAGGCCATCAACAACGATCAGTACTTCAATAACGCACTCCTCCACCTTGCCGACAGAGATCACGATTGCTGCTCTCGATATACGTACACCACCTTCCAACCGCAGTGTGATTCAGCGTGGCATCGCATCACATTCACCCTCCATCCCCTTGCGCACCTCGTCATCAGCAATCATTTGACCCCAGAGTGCCCAGATCCGCCTAGGCAAGTTGCGCCGACTAAACTCCGCCGCTCAAATCCGTGCACGCCTGCCGGGCCGTTGCAAGCGTGCAAACTCAACAGCGGGCCTGCACACTACTGGGCAAGGCGCGCTCACGATCGGCGTTTGCCCTGCAGCTTCGCATCATCCGACGCGCTTAGCATTCTGCTGGTGCGGCCGTCTTACTGGCCCACGACTGGCACGTTGCGGTGCCGCAGACAGCACCACACCTTACGATGCCACATGCGACGACTTTCTGCTGGCCTGCACCTCATGCGCCCTCCTCACTCCAGACCATCATCGCCGACCCGCATATCTCCCCCAAGAGCGAACATCCCTCCCTTCCCGACGACCATCCTCCGCACAACAACATCCACATCGCCGGCAAATGTCCATGCGCCACCGAAGATAATTCCGCTTTGGGCGAATTCCGCCGTCGACATTCTTCCCAGGCGAAAGTGGCCGCGAAATCCAACATGGCCGCAAGTGGCCATTCCGCGCGGAAATGGAGTTCCACGAGCAGCGAGTCGCCACACTTCATTGACGAGAAGCAATTTGAGCAGCTGCGGCATCAGCTCGACCGGACCCTCAACCATAACGTCACCTCCGCGCCGTCGATGAGTCAAGGGCCAATCGATTCTTCCTCCGACCAAGCAGGCCCCTCGTCGGGCTCATATCGCAAAGGCGGATCGCTGGCCGCCGCCATGAGCGGCAACCTGACCGATCTGCACGGCGTGAGCATGGCGCTCAACGACACGCCAGCGACCACCGCACCCAATAGTCCTCAGATGCTCGGTCGCTCCACCGTCGCGGGCAGCAGCATCAGTGACAGCACCTCTCTCATCAACCTTCCCGCCCCCGTGCGACATAGCTCCGGCAGCGTGACGCCTCGCATTCGACCGACGACCCTCGACATTCCCGGTCTGACGAAGAGCAAGGTGTCGCCGGATGGCAGGATCGCGCAGCGCGATGTCGGCTCGAAGCTGGTCATCGTCATGGTCGGCCTCCCCGCCCGTGGCAAGAGTTATATCACAAAGAAGCTGGCGCGGTATCTCAACTGGCTGCAACACGACACCAAGATCTTCAACGTCGGTGAACGACGAAGAACAGTCGCTGGGGGTCCGCTCAGTGGTGACAAGAATAAGACGCCACAGCCTAAAGCTGAGAGCGACAACACGCCGCCCACCGCGTCAACCACGGAGGAGGCTGTGCAGTCACCATCCGTCGCGCAGATCGTTCTGAACGGCGAGACTCCCATCGAACCCCCAGCAACTCCCGGCCCGCTTGGCAACAAAGTCGACAGCTTCCTCGATGCGAAAGAGAGCTTGACTAACCAGAACCAACCCAGCGGCACGCAAGAGGAGGGAATGGAGCAGAACTCGGATTTCTTCGATCCCCACAACAAGCGCGGTTTCCAGATTCGCGAGCAGGTCGCCCGCGAGACCCTCGACGAGCTGTTGGACTACATCCTGTACCAAGGTGGTGCCGTTGGCATTCTCGATGCGACGAACAGCACACTGGAGCGGAGAAAGATGGTCATGGACCGCATCCGCGAACGTGCTGGCCCGCAGCTGAATGTACTCTTCCTGGAGTCGCGATGTGTCGACAAGGAGCTTCTGGAAGCCAACATGCGACTGAAGCTTAACGGACCGGACTACCGGGACATGGACCCGACCGTCGCACTTGAAGACTTCCGTAAGCGTGTGCAGGAGTACGAAAAGGCATACGTTCCGCTCGGCCAATACGAGGAGGACAACGATATGCCCTACATCCAAATGATCGACGTCGGTCGCAAGGTCATCAGCCACCAGATCAAGGGTTTCCTGATGGCGCAGGCCAACTACTATCTCCTCAACTTCAACCTCACCCCTCGACAGATCTGGATCACGCGGCATGGTCTCAGCGAGGACAACATCTCCGGCAAGATCGGCGGCGACAGCGCACTGGCGCCCGAGGGCATCGAATACGCCAAGGCGCTCACTCGTTTCATGGACGAGCAGCGGAGAGAATGGGACCAGAAGCAACGCTTCGCACACGCGCACACCCACTTCCCGCCCCAGCCCGGCGATTCGACCCCGCCGAACCCGCACTACCAGCCGCACGCGCAGGACGTCTGCGGCAAGGACATCCCGGACAGCTCCTCCGTCATCACCGACTCCTCCGCGGAGGACTTCCCGTCCAAGGCCGTCTGCGTCTGGACCTCGATGCTCAAGCGCAGCATCGACACGGCGCAGTTCTTCGACGAGGAGGAGTACGACATCAAGCAGATGCGCATGCTCGACGAGCTCAACGCCGGCGTCATGGAGGGCCTCACGTACTCGTGCATCTCGAGCCAGTACCCGGACGAGTACGCCAGCCGGCGCGCCGACAAGCTGCACTACCGCTACCCGGGCCCCGGCGGCGAGGGCTACCTCGACATCATCAACCGCCTGCGGCCCGTCATCGTCGAGCTTGAGCGCATGACCGACCACGTGCTGCTCATCGGCCACCGCAGCGTCTCGCGCGTCCTGCTCGCGTACTTCCGCGGCCTCGGCCGCGAGGAGGTCGCGGACCTGGACGTCCCCATCGGCATGCTGTACTGCCTCGAGCCGAAGCCGTACGGCGTCGACTTCCGCGCCTACAAGTGGGACCCGGCCCAGCAGTGGTTCTATGAGGTGCCGAACTTCAAGCTGAAACGGGCGGACTTCGACATGCAGTGAAACAACGCATGGCGAAGGAGAATCTTCACAACCTGCCTTCTTTTCTCTCTCTCTCTCTCTCTCTCTTCTCACCGGTTTTAGCGACGGAGTTTCTCACACATTATATTTCGGTTTCAACGAGCTTTTCTGGTCATGGCGTCCTGAGCGAATCCGGCGTCAATCATGAAAGGGCTCCGAGCCGATCATCTTTTTCTTTACCAACAACGGGGCTCGTATGGGAAATGGACGGAGCACGATTTCTGTGCGGTCACGGCGTTTTCCCCCGGCGATGCTCTCCACACCGGCTTTGTGTTTTCGCTCGTATCAATACCTCCCTTCGTCTCACTTCATCCAATCAGTTCTTCTCCGACATCCGATTGGCATGGGACTGCAGAGACGGGAGTTTGGACTTTTTTTCTTCAAGCGGGACAGATGAGGGCATCATCATTCGGGCACGGTTTAGCTGGATGAATCACCGAGATCGGGATTCACAGCTGGGTTTCTGCGAGGGAGTTCTCACGGGGCCTCATCCTCCATTGGCGTTCTTTTCTTGTGGGTTTTGTAAATGCAGCGATTCTGCACTCGGTCATGGCAACGAGCTGTGTTCGCCCCGTCGCGGTCTCGGGCACATGAAGTGCTCTCTCTCTCTCCTCTCATTAATGTATCAAAGACTGAATACCATTCGGCGCTCGGATCCGAGCGTTGTTGTCTTCTGTTGCAAAATATGCCTCCCGCCAATTCTATCTGCTCCTTGAACGCTCATTTCAGAAGGTCGGAGGGCCATGTCAGTGGGATCTGATGGAGAGAAAGAACAGTTCCTCGTTGGGCAAAACGCCGCGGCGCCGCTGCTATGCTCTGGTCTCTGTTATACACGTTTCGTTCGTATGGATCGCCAGGGAGACGAGTCTATGACAGACCCGCCCGCCTTCTATCCCAAATTTTCATCTGCCAGAACCACCTTCGTTCCGCACACACACCTGCTCTCCCGGACTCCCTCCCTCAGTTGCCTTCCAGCCGGCCGACGACGCCGGCCATCTCCTCGTCCGTGTAGATCCGGAAGCCCTTCTCCTTCGTGACGGAGGCCAGCTGCACGTTCTTGGAGTCCAGCTTCTCCTCCATGACCTGCTTCAGCGTCTTCAGCACCAGCACCTCGGCCTCCTCGAGCGTCAGCGACTTGTGGAATTCGTTCTGCAGCTCCGCCTGGGCGCCCTCGGAGCCGGAGCCGATGGCCTTGGCGTCGTAGCGGTAGAAGGTGCCTGAGGGCTCGGCGTGGTAGCTGGGGGGGAGAACCGGTTAGTACGCACTCTTTCGTCAAGGCCCCATCGGACCGGCGCTCGTCATATCCCTTGCATGTAACTCACAGTGACGAGCCGTTCTCGTCGTACCCCGCGATCAGCAGCGCGACGCCGAACGGCCGGCTCATGATGCTCTCCTCGCCGTCGGCGCCCTCGCCGAAGCGCAGCGCAAGGTCGCAGATCGCCTGCGTGCAGCTCTCGACGCCTAACCGCTCGTTGTAGTGGAACTCGTGGTTCTGGCTCGTCACGCGCGCGTGCTCGATCATGCTGCGCGCGTCGGCCTGCAGCCCGCTCATGGCGCAGCCGATGTGCCGGTCGATCTCGACGATCTTCTCGACGGACGAGGTCTCCAGCAGCGACGACGTGATCCGCTTCTCCACGCCCAGGATCACGCCGGCGGAGGTGGAGATGCCGATGGCGGTTGAGCCCAGCTTGATGGCCTCGAGCGAGTATTCGACCTGGAAGAGACGACCCTCGGGGGAGAAGGTGCTGGTGGGGAGATGGTCAGCATTGCGGGCTGGAGGGATTGGACGATGAGGCGGGGGATGGCTCGTACTTGATCCCTCGGTCTGTATGACTGTTAGTATTTTGAGGTGTACCAGAGTTGTGGAGGAACCTTACCATATTCTGACCGTGCGATGAACATGATGGCGAGTCTTCAAGAGGATGAGGCGAGTATTCTGTGAGGCCAGTGGCTTCTGCGCGGTCGAGCAGCGCAGTCTAGAGCAATCTGGTCGGGCAGTCGAGAAGATTACTGTTTGGTGAAGGAGGAGAGTCGTGGAAATGCTGGCGGACAGTGTTGAATCGATCACATAAATGATCACCAACTCCAGACCGACGTCCAGCTTGCAGCTTGATCGCTGTCGTCGTCAAGCTCGGATGCCTTGCGTTCGGGTGCTCCCGCCCGCCAGCGGCGCGTGGGCGCGCACCGTCGCGTTCAACCCGCCGTGCACACGACTTGACTGCCCCACCAGCCCGCTTGCATGAATACACGCTGGGTGGAAACCGGGGACCAATAAACAACGCTTGGGCAACCATGCAGCGAACCATGAATGCAGTCTGAAAGCGACGATTCCTGAGGAACGACCACAACACTCACGCCTCGCGCGCGCACCGCATGGAACGCACGGCATGACCTCTCGCGCCAGTGTCGCCGACCGGCGAGCGTCGGCCGCGTTGCGCCAGAAGCGGGCTTCGATCATCAATTCGCCCAGCGAGGAGAGTCGAGCGGAATCGCGGGCCTCCTCCTCACAACACGGTCGCAAGACGTCCGCGACGACTACGACGACCGAGACGAAGCGCGACACGTTAACGCGCGAGACTTTACTCAAACGAACGACCATCATACCGACCAGGCGCGCCGACAGCGTGAGCCAGGTCCGAAGAAGTGCTGATGTTGGACGACCCGCGTCACAAGGCCGGCCGGCGGTGAGGAGAGAGGCCGATGAGCCAGCGAGTATGTTGGAGTGCTTGGTATATCTCTTTGCAGAGCACGTTCGCTGATTGTAGTAGCACCGTCATGGAGTCCTTGCGCCAGCCTCTTGTCCCCGACCTCTGCGCCATTGGCCTCACGAATCTCTGTTCCACCAACATCAGCACATGCGCCCTCTTCAATACAGCCGTCGCCGCTCGCGACGCTCTCCCTGGACGCGCAAGAGAAGGCGATCATAGAGGATCTGCTGTTTGTACTCATGGGGTTCGAAGGCCAGTACATTCGGTATATGGATTCATATGACCCTCTGGATGAGAAGAGCAAACTGTCGGGGCCACAGTTCTACATACAACCCGGGCTGGACCCAAGTCTGCGAGATCTCGCGCATAGCACGCTGAAGACTGCCACACACTTCTGCGCCATCGAAGCATTTCTGGAAGTGCAGAGTCGGGAAGAGATGGGCACGGTTAACCATGCTCTATGTGCGGCCATGCGCAAGCTTCTCAAGGACTACATGATTCTGATCGCCCAGCTTGAGCACCAAATGCTCACCAATCCGTCATTCACACTCCACCAGCTCAGTCTACACACGAAGCCGACTTCACATATCATGCTTCAACTATATAGTGTCGCGCACGAGATTCTGAAGGAGAACAGTATGCTATTGAATGAGGACGATCTGGACAAATCCGACGACTTTGAGGACATCTTGGAGTCGTTACGAGAGGGCAAGGATGCTGCAATGCCCGGCAAGAAAGTCTGCAAGGGCGGCTCGGTTCTGCGTTTGCTCACCCGGCGCCTGACATCAATGGCGGGCGACCCAGCGGCACGACAACTGCTGTCAATGCTGCTCAAGGAGGCTAGCCGACCCTACATGGCGATGCTAAACGAGTGGCTGCATCATGGCAATGTCCGCGATCCACACCAGGAGTTTCTGATCAAGGAGCAAAAGTCAATTCGACGAGAAGGGCTAGAGCAGGACTACACGGACGAATACTGGGAGAAGCGGTACACAATCCGACACGAAATCGTGCCACCTCAACTCGAGGCTGTCAAGGACAAAGTGTTGCTGGCGGGCAAGTATCTCAACGTTGTGCGAGAATGCGGTGGAATTGAGAACCTGAGTCGGAATCTGGACGCGAGCACCGACTTCCCTCACACATTTGACGATACACGATTCGCGGAGAACATCAGCGGGGCATATGCGTTCGCGAATAAGAGCCTGATGAAACTGCTTCTTACGACACACGCATTGCCTGCCAGACTCCGAAGTCTCAAGCACTACTTCTTCCTCGATCGCAGCGACTTCTTCTCTTACTTCCTCGAGCTCACACACTCAGAGCTTAAGAAGCCGGCGAAGAATGTCAACATTGGCAAACTGCAGAGCTTGTTAGACATTGTGCTTCGGCAACCTGGTTCCGTCGCCGCCGAGGACCCCTTTAAGGAAGATGTCAAGGTGCTGATGAACGGCGCGGGTCTGACGGACTGGCTTATGCGGGTGGTGAACGTCCAGGGCATGGACGCTGACGCAACATCACTGTCGACATATACACCTGCAGCGACGAGTGTCAACGGCGACAAGGACGAAAAGGAGATATCTGGTTACGAGGCTCTAACGCTGGACTTTGCGGTACCCTTCCCGCTGTCTCTTGTCGTGAGCCGGGTCACACTGACCCGTTATCAATTACTCTTCCGCTACCTGCTGAGTCTGCGGCACTTGGAGATCCTCCTCACGAACTCCTGGACCGAGCACACGAAGGTGAAGCCGTGGTGGCATAAGTCCAAAAGTGACCCAGCCATCGGCCGGCGAATCGAGAACTGGAAACGCCGGGTCTGGTGTCTACGCAGCCGGATGTTGTGCTTCGTGCAACAGCTGCTCTACTTCTCGACCTCGGAAGTCATCGAGCCGAACTGGATCAAATTCATGTCGACCATCTCCGAAGCCAAGGAGGAAGACCAAGTGGAAGGGACGGAGATCGTAGGCAAAGCGAAGCGCACGGTCGACGAGCTGATGCAGGATCATGTGGATTTCCTGGCGACGTGTCTGAAGGAGTGCATGTTGACCAACTCGAAACTCCTGCGGGTAAGATCCACTCCCTCCTCCCAACTAATCCCACCTGACGAGAGAAGATAACCCAGCTAACTCTCCTGCTCTCCTACCAGATCAACGCCAAAGTCATGAACACCTGCACCTTCTTCGCCAACTACACCTCCTCGCTCTCGCGCATCCTCGTCACCGCCGACCCGGACCTGGCCACGCATTCGCCGACCGCGTCGACCAGCAAGACGGCCTACGACCCGGCCAAGCTGGACAAACTCTTCAATATCCTGCAGCAGTATGAGGAGCACTTTAGTCGACACTTGAAGATCCTCTTGGATGCGCTGAATTACCTCGCGGCCACGGAGACGGCCGTCTTCCTGACGTTGTGTGCGCGCCTCAGTATGGCGAATGAAGGCGGGCCGGGTGGTGGGTTGGGGCCGGGGGCGTATGGATAGGGGTGATCCCTCTCTTCTCTCTTTGGTTTGATGGCTTGCTTTTCTTGGTGCGTGCCTGCAACAAGGCATACCGCATTTCAGCGTGGCGTTCTTCATCTCGGGATGGGAGCAGAGTTTCCTCTGCGTGTGTATCAAGGCGGATCGGAACTCCTGGTTGTCCCTGGAATGTTACCCCGCCATGGTGATCGATCGAATGCAATGCAATTGTCGTTCATGCATCGTTCACTTCGTCCACTACGCAATTCCCCGTCTCATCTCCCTCGTGCCCGCGGGTCCATCGACGATGCCGAAGGTGCCGAGTTCTGCCTCGCCAGCAATCTCGGATCCCGTGTTGACGCATTCGGAGCCGGTGGAGCATCCGCGGCGGGTGATACTACCATATACGCTTGTTGCGGAATCTGCGGTGGAATCTGCTGGTGCTGGTGCTGTAGTATGTGCGGTTGGTGATGATACTGCTGCTGCACCATCACCCGGACCCCACCATTGTTCCCGCCGCTACTCCTCCGCCGCGGATCTGCCGTCGACGTCGTCATCGCCGGTGGCGCCGCTCCTCCCGCGCCGGCCTGTGGCTGCTGTGGCTGCTGTGGCGGCTGCTGCTGCTGCTGCTGCTGCTGCTGCTGCACCCTCCCCAACGCCAGCACATACCCCTCTCTCCCGAACCGCGCGCCCCGCGCCGCATCCTCGTACGCCGCGATGCGCTCGCGCGCGGCGGCGGCATGGCGGACCTCGGGACCGGGCGTCGCTTGGACGATGTCCGCGGGGGCAGGCGGCAACGGAAACGTCGTGCTGTTGTTCTGGTGGTGCTGGTGAGGCTCCGGGGGCATCAGGCTCGGCCGGGCGAGCGGCGGCAGGCACGGGTCCCCGCGCATGCGCGCCGCATCCCAGGGCGTCGCGAGGTTGGCGTAGAGGGCTTCGAGCGCGGCGGCGTGCGAGGCCTGTTGCGCGGCGGTCATGGGGGGTCGGGGCAGGCGTTTGCGGGGAGGAGCGGGCGGGAGGGTGTTCGGGTTGTCGGGGGGAGGTTGGTCGTCGTCGTCGTTGTCGTCGATGGCGGACGGATCCTCGGCTGATTTTGGCGGATCTGCCTCCGAGCGGGGATTTTGTAGTTCGTGTTCGAGTTGGCGCTTCGCATCTTGGATGATCGCCGCGTGGATCGCCGCATGTCGTCGGTCGATGTTGGCGATGATGGTCTTGAGGCGGTCTTCTCTGCTCGAAGGCGCGTGGGGGTAGTCCTTGGCGATGGGCTGGTAGAGGAAGCGGTGCAGGTCGTGAGGGTCGTTGTCGCGGTCGTGGTCGTGGTCGGCGACGGCGGCCATTGGAGGATCGCGGGCTGGTGGAATGTTTGTTCGATTGGTTCCTGAGTTCTTGAATCTCAGGGTCTCGATGGTCTGGCACGAGCTGATCGCCGGGGTGACCACGAGCGCGCACGAGCACACTCAATCTCGTCCGATCGAGAGGAGCCGACCTCGCTCGTGGTGATGACTGCAGACGTTCTAGCGATTATTGGAGTTCAGGTAGAGTCATCGCATGGCTGGCACTGGTCTCGCGAGACATATATGTGTGCAGTAGTTGCACGCGCTGTCATCGTGTGGCTGGCTGACGATCGCTGGTGGGATTGAGAGGATTGGGGCGCTTTTGTGGGGTCCCTTCACATCCCAAAATCTGGCATTCACCGCATTTGGTGGTCAACGATTGCATCCGTCGATACCCACGCTCATGTTTATTATTCTTATAGGCTTCGAACGTACGTAAGAATGTTGCCCGAGATCTATCTACTCTCAAGATTTCTTGTACGACAACGGCTATTGTTGATGCCAAATTGATTGACCGGTTGATCGGAGCACAAGCCCTCCCCTCCGCAGGGTCCTCATCAAATTCCGCCCAGGGAAGGTTTTCTCGGATTCACACTTTGCCGGGCTGAGGGCGCGCATTCTTAGCCTTTGCAGCTACCGATCCTTCGCGCCCCATCGATCGCCCGCCTTACCGGTAATATCAAGCAAGTCAATCAGGTCTGGGACTGGCCAACGAGAAGCCTCCGACATCTCGTGTCCATCGACGATACTTTCTCAGGCGCCCAGCAACGACCAAGAAGCCTATGCCATGTGGTCCACGCCCGAACTCTGGGCGCGCCTGCCTCTGGGTGCAGAGCCGCCGAAGTGTATTGTATTTATATGATACACATGGAGCCCTCCTCGCGGAAGAACCTGGACTTCATCCTTGCTCTAGCTCGAATTGAGGGATTCCACGCGTACCATCGTGGATCGGAAGTCGTCAATTGTTGAAGATGCTTCGGTCAGCGTTGTCGTTGGCCTTGCTGGCCGCGCCCGGCATGGCTCTGTTGCCGGGCAACATCTCTGCTTGCACCCAGACAGTAAGGACGATCATCAAGATCCGCGATAGATAAAGAGCACTCGACTGATGAACGCGCAGTGTAACGAGCTGGCCCTCCAACTCCCGGCTGCGGTCGTCTACACCCTCGCCGCCCCGAACATGTACTGGGCCGAGCAGATCCAAGAGATCCAGCCCGCCTGCTTCGCCGCCCCGACCTGCGCCGCGCACGTGTCGACGATCCTCAAGTCCGCCGTGCGCCACGCCTGCCCCTTCGCCATCCGCGGCGGCGGCCACTCGGACGTTCCCGGCGCCAACAACCTCGCGGGGGGCCTCGTCATCGACCTGGGCAGCCTGAAGGAGGTCACCGTGTCCTCCGATAAGCAGACGACCCGCGTCGGGCCCGGTAACCGCTGGGGCGACGTCTACGCGCAGCTGGATCCCCAAGGCCTCACGGTCGTCGGCGGTCGCGAGGAGCAAGTCGGCGTCGCCGGCCTCGTCCTCGGCGGCGGCCTGTCCTACTTCTCCGGCCAGTACGGCTTCGCCTGCGACAACGTGCGCAACTACGAGATCGTGCTCGCCGACGGCCGCATCGTCAACGCCAACGCCACCGGCCCCCATCGGGACCTCTACAGGGCGCTCCGCGGCGGCGGCGGCAACAACTTCGGCGTCGTGACGCGCTTCGACCTCGACACGTACCGCTACGGCGGGCTCCTGCAGGGCGGCCTCGTCGTCTGGGCCGACAGTCCCGCCGTCACGACCGGCCTGCTGGCGGCCTTTGCACACTTCGCCGCCACCGCGCCGTCCGACCCGCTGGCGCACGCCTTCATCTCCCTCGCCTCGCTGCCGTCCGGCGCCTCCATCTGGTCCGTCGGACTCTACTACGACGCCCCCTGGCCCGCCGGCCGCCGCCCGGCGATCTACGACCCCTTCTTCACCGCCGCCCTGAACGCGAGCCAGCTCGCCTCGACCGTGCGCGTAACGACCCACGCGCTGCTCGCCGCCGAACTCGGCGCCACGCAGCCCGCGGGCCAACGGCAGCAGTTCCACACCAACACCTTCTCCGCCGGCGACCTGTCGCTCCTGGAGGCCGCCCTCGCCCTCTTCCGCGCCGAGGCCGCGCGCGCGAACGCCGCCCTCACGGCGCGCGGCGCCCCGAACGCCACCGCCGTCTACGCGCTGCAGGCCCTCTCGGCGAACATTCTGGCGCGCGCGACGCGCCGCGGCGGCAATGTGCTCGGGTTGCGGGCCGCCGCGGCGCCGCTGGCGCTCGCGAGCATGGCCTGGCCCTGGACGGATCCCGCCGTCGATGGGATCTACAACGACGGCATGCAGGCGGTGGTGGCGCGGACGGATGCCGCCGCGGCGGAACGGGGGTTGGGGAATGCGTTTGTGTATATGAATTATGCGCAGGCGGGCGCGCCGGTGATTGCGGGGTATGGAGCGGCGAATGGGGAGTTCTTGCGGCGGACGGCGAGGAAGTATGATCCCCGGGGCGTCATGCAGAGGTTGGCGCCGGGCGGGTTTAAGCTGGGGGTGTGATGTTTGTTTGTCTTCAATGGGATAAAAGAAGTCGTTGACGGTGCGGCGGGAACTGGGAAAATCAGGATGGGAATGCAGGGTTGTGGTGAAGTTTATTTTGGTCAAACAATAATACATCGCTTCGAGGGCCATGATACAGACGACTCCATCTCCCTCTTCCTCCCATTCCCAACCCCGCTACAAAAGCATCATCCCCTCACAAGCGCTCAAACTGCCGCAACGCCGTCTTGACCCGTTCCCGCACATCCAGGCTCGGATCCTCCTGCAACTTCTGCACCGCGGCCTCGAAGCCGAGCGCGCGGAGGGCGAAGATGCGGTTCTTCGCCTCGGCCCGATCGCTCTCGTCCTCGGTCCAGGTCATCGAGTTCACGACCCAGACGGCGACGACGCGCACGCGGGCGTCGGCGTGCGCGAAGTGCGGCAGCAGCGCCTGCAGCAGCGGCTTCTGCGCCACGAGCAGCGCGCGATGGCGCGGGGACGGGTTCGCGAGGTGCACCAGCAGATGGATCGTCGAGAGCAGGACGGCGGTGGGGCGGTAGACGAGCTTGCCCGCGGTCTGGTGGCGCGGCAGCGGGAGCAGGTGGGCGTGCAGGAGCTCGTAGAGCTGCGCGGAGCCGATGGCGGCCACGATGTGGTCGTGCAGCGCCGCGGCGTCGTCGCCGTTGATCAGGTTCCGCAGGAAGTCGAGCGCTTGCACTTGGATCGCGGCGGAGTCGCGGCGCGTCGCGTACTCGGTCGACTGCTCGAGGTCGCGCATCGAGGTGAGGTAACGGCGACTGTTGAAGGAGGAGGAGTGGCGATGGTGCGAGGAGGAAGAAGACGAGGCGGCGGCGGCCGCGGCGGACGCCGCGGCGGACGCCCGTAATGTGGACCGGAGGTGCGAGTCTTGGTAGTGTGTGCTCGAGGCCTCGTCGTAGCGGACCTCGCCGTCTTCGTCCTCATCGAGGTCGACGTCGTCATCGTCATCCTCTTCCTCCTCTTCCTCGTGATGACCCTCGTCCTCCTCATCCTCGTCGTCCTCCTCCATCCTTTCATCGCCCCCATGCCCACCAGCAACCTCATCCACCTCCATCCCCATCCCCATCCCGAACCCTCCCGACGACGGATTTAGCAAATCCACCTGCTCGCCCGCCGCATTCGGCGCACTCAGCCCGCCGACACTGACCCCGCCGCCATTCTGCCCGTTCGCCGGCAGCAGCAGCGCTCCCGACCCCTGCCGGGCCCGTCCGCCACCGCCGCCAGCAGGACTCCGCTCGCCCTGGAGGACGGCGACCAACCAGCCGCTGCCGAGCTCCTCGAACGTCGCGATCTTGACCTCCCGGGGGCAATCCTGGACGAAATGTTTCAGGGCCCAGAGGCTGCTGAGGCGCAGCTCCGCGTGGCTGGAGCGCGCGTGTTCCGCCAGGATG